>CAMTDV010000018.1:97657321-98047765 GCA_947069175.1 Scalesia atractyloides
CTATAATTGTTAAGGTAGGCTAGCAAAGTTAATGAAGCATATATGGACACAAATAATTACATAACATACAAGTCTAACAAGCATCAAGTATGTTAAGCATGTACAGAGATTAAAATAGTTTAAGTGTAGTGTGATTTTTGTATAATGTACATGTTGCACCCAAAGTGTAAAAAGGAAAAAGGGATCGAGTATGCTCACGGTTTTGCAAGCTTTCCCGGTTGAAATCCCACGAACGTTGTTGGTTGATGGATTAGTTTCGAGCACCTTGTCCTTCTACACGAAGAAACATAGGCATGTGAGTATTGGGAATTAACGGAAGGTTATGGATTCGGAATTAAAATAACGTGAAATTAGTATTATGAAAGTAATCATCTTGTACTCATAACACTTGTTCTTGACACTATAGAACCTCAAGGGTTTGGTATGTTTTTATGGATTCAAAGATCCATTAGAATCGTATCAAGTGTATGGTCTTTAGATGATGTAACCTACTATTTTGACAATTGACCACTTGTTCATCATCAAGAGTTCGGTTACTTTGATAATATATAAGTATTATATAGTGTACATTAAGTCATATAGGTCAAGCATGAGGTAGGAGGTTGAACCATCCATTTAGGAACCTCTTTGTAGTTTACATAAGTCAAGTAGGAGGTGGGAGGATTTACCATCCACTTAAGACCTCTTTGGATTCACCACTACACATGTGTCTTAGACACAAGGAGGGTCATGAACTTACAAGTAAGGAATGAAATGAGACAACTAAGCTATGAAAATCATCAAGTAGTGTGTGGATTCAATGATGGATAGTCCAAGCTAGTCCAAAAATCACACATTCATCAAGCTTAACTTGAACACTACTTGTGGGTGTAAACCCTAGTCGAAAACAGAAAGTTTGTGAGGTTTTATCTTCTAGTTTGACATGTCTCAACCTTGTTTTTAAGCCTAACCAACCACATATAGTGTTGTAAGCATTAGGACATAGGTTTGAGACGAGTTGAACTCAAGTTAAACAAGTTTTATAAAAGTTTGAAGAATATAAATCAAAATAGTCCACTTTGGAGCCTTTTTCGTGACATTCCAGGGCCTGATTTTCCATGGAAAACCATTGGAGATGTGCACAAGGTCAAACCAAGCAAGTAGGAAAAAGAATTGAGTGTTTTCGTTGAGAAACGAGTGAGTTACACTCACTTTAGTGAAGAAGAGTAATTCTGCCCGAATTTGCAACTTTTAGCTTGATTATGGAGGATTAGAGAGTGTTTTGATGATTAGAAAAGTGTAAAAAGGCTTGGAGAATGATGGGTTTTTATAGGGAAGCATTAGGGTTGGGTTTGGTGAAGTATTAAATGTTAAAACATGTTTAAAACTCAAAACAAACACAAAAAACCCGCCTAAAATTCGCTGCTGGAGGGGCTGGTCGCTGGGAAGGAGAGCTTAAATGCTTTAAGTTCCCAGGTTTAAGCAGATATGGTGCTTTGGTAGAGTGGCTAATGTGTTGTTTATTGAACCGGGTGACCCGGGTTCGAGTCCCGCGATCACCGGTTTTGTGTATTTATTTTTTATTATTATTAAAAACCCATACCACTTATAGATATGTACACACATGGTCCCTGTAAGTTCTAAAATTAGTAAAATACCAATTAAACCTTTAACTTTATTATGTTTATAACATACCACCATTAAACTACCTAATCTACTAGATTATTATTATTATTATATATATATATATATATATATATATATATATATATATATATAAAAGAATTAACTTTTTAATTTAATTTTTTTAAAGGTTTAATTAATTTAATTAATTAACGAACTAGTAATCATATACGTAACAAGTTGAATGAAATTAGTTTAATGAGTATCAAGTTTCATTGCATAATAACAAATTGAGAATTTTGGATAATATGATGCTCCAACATGATTAAAATAGTTTCGTTCTCATTATGATCAATAGTCTCAATTACAAATAAAAAAAAAACGAAAGTCGATTACGAAGAGAGTACAAGGGACGCTTTCTAATTATGGAAATACGAAAAACCGAGCGTTACAGTCTCCCCTATTTTCGGAGATTTCGTCCTCGAAATCTTCAAGAGGAAGATTGATCGAAAAATTGGTAACTGCCTCCGAGGTAAGGAAATCACCCCTAGCTCATTGGTGAAGTTGAAAAGTGAGCGAAGTTAATCGTCAAGGTATGGAAATCACTCATAGCTTGATGATGAGCTTCCATGTTTGGGAATATGAGTACTAGCATAAAAATTTTGAACGATTCACATGACATACCATATTAACGTATCACTGGCATGTGAATAAGCAGGTCAACCCATCGTGTATCACAATTGAATGACTTAACATGACCCCAAGACTCGTGGGCGGTGCGCTACTCCTATAGCACTACGCATAGTGCTATACATGTTAAGGTGTGGCTTCTTACAAAGTTAATGACGAGTTTATCACATAAGAATCACCCAGTGACACGAACCCAGTACATAATGTTTCAAATATTTCACATAGCATAACATGAATTTCACACAGTGCCACATGTAAAAGGAAAGTGTCGTAAATTTAGTTCGTTCACGAGAGATTATGATTATTAATTGTTTTAGATTGCGAAGATAGTGTGTAACGTGTTTCCAAGCTTGAAATGAAAGTAACGCTCAAATATAAAACACATTATAATTGAGATAGCATAAAAGAGGTTTTATCATAAAACATGGATTGTCACGGACGTAACGTAAGTCCAAAGTGAATCGAAGTCCTTTTCGAACTAAGGGAACGTGCTTTGGCCTAATAGACAAATACTCTCATCGAGAAGCGACTAACGATATTTGTCTTTCCAGTTACTACACTTCCTTAATCGATTGGGAAATCGAAACTTTGGCGAGATCGAAAATCGAGGAGTGGGACTAGTTAACAAGATGCGAGTTTCACCTCTAACTTGATAACATCGTACCCTAACGTGGTTAGTACTTATCAAAAGATAAGGGTCCACTAGAGTAGGAAATGGAAGTTTTCCATCAAGATGTGGATGACACTCCTACCTTGATGTCGTAACTTTGTGCAAAATTGAATACACGGAATGAGGGACTTCACCAAAAATTGTGGGCCATTGGGCCTATCTTGGTGCAAATCGCCTTGTTGGTAAAATATGAGTGTTTTCAAAGCTTCAAGTGTATTTGTGTTGGCCTTAGGAAAGCATATAAGTTTAATAGACCAATAAGGAGAAAAAGAAGCAAATAAGGTAGAATCAATAAAGTTTTAAACAACAAATAAGAATCAAGTTCCTAAAACTATAGACTAGGACAAAGCATTCCTACTTTTCCTAATTCCCTATAGTTATGGCTCTGATACCAATATGTCACACCCCAACTGATGGCGGAAACATCGGGATGAGACGAACAAATTGCTCGAAACTTCATACCGCTATGTGACAATATAGATTAGATTCAAATTTCATTCAAGACTAAATTGCCATACAAAAATTCCAAATAATAGTCAACAATTGTTTCAAAACGACATAACATCAAAATAGATAAATTAATCTAGGTTTGTATCTAAGTCCACCTAAATCTTGTTTCATCTTGTAACATCACCTCATCAATCAACCTGCAACATGTATTAAAATATATCAACAAAACGTTGGCGAGCATACAAGTTTTGTTACATAGCATAATATAGAATAAATTTGTTTAAAGTCTCATATCCAACATGAACCATAATATGCAAGTTTACTAGCATGCCGAAACGGTGTATTATATGTTCAAACCCAAGAATCCAACGCGTTAAAATAGCCTATCCCAATAGAGTAGCGGGAGGTTAACATGTTTAACTTAACAATACCCCAAGTTTCGTGGGCGGTGTGTTAATCCTATAGCGCTTTAATTGTTAAGGTAGGCTAGCAAAGTTAATGAAGCATATATCGACACAAATAGTTTACATAACATACAAATCTAACAAGCATCAAGTAGTTTCATGTTAAGCGTGGATAGAGATTAAAATAGTTTAAGTGTAGTGTGATTTTTGTATAATGTACATGTTGCACCCAAAGTGTAAAAAGGAAAAAGGGATCGAGTATGCTCACGGTTTTGCAAGCTTTCCCACTTGAAATCCCGCGAACGTTGTTGGTTGATGGATTAGTTTCGAGCACCTTGTCCTTCTACACGAAGCAACATAGGCATGTGAGTATTGGGAATTAACGGAAGGTTATGGATTCGGAATTAAAATAACGTGAAATTAGTATTATGAAAGTAATCATCTTGTACTCATAACACTTGTTCTTGACACTATAGAACCTCAAGGGTTTGGTATGTTTTTATGGATTCAAAGATCCATTAGAATCGTATCAAGTGTATGGTCTTTAGATGATGTAACCTACTATTTTGACAATTGACCACTTGTTCATCATCAAGAGTTCGGTTACTTTGATAATATATAAGTATTATATAGTGTACATTAAGTCATATAGGTCAAGCATGAGGTAGGAGGTTGAACCATCCATTTAGGAACCTCTTTGTAGTTTACATAAGTCAAGTAGGAGGTGGGAGGATTTACCATCCACTTAAGACCTCTTTGGATTCACCACTACACATGTGTCTTAGACACAAGGAGGGTCATGAACTTACAAGTAAGGAATGAAATGAGACAACTAAGCTATGAAAATCATCAAGTAGTGTGTGGATTCAATGATGGATAGCCCAAGATAGTCCAAAAATCACACATTCATCAAGCTTTACTTGAACACTACTTGTGGGTGTAAACCCTAGTCGAAAACAGAAAGTTTGTGAGGTTTTATCTTCTAGTTTGACATGTCTCAACCTTGTTTTTAAGCCTAACCAACCACATATAGTGTTGTAAGCATTAGGACATATGTTTGAGATGAGTTGAACTCAAGTTAAACAAGTTTTATAAAAGTTTGAAGAATATAAATCAAAACAGTCCACTTTGGAGCCTTTTTCGTGACATTCCAGGGCCTGATTTTCTATGGAAAACTATTGGAGATGTGCACAAGGTCAAACCAAGCAAGTGGGAAAAAGAATGGAGTTTTTTCGTTGAGAAACGAGTGAGTTACACTCACTTTAGTGAAGAAGAGTAATTCTGCCCGAATTTGCAACTTTTAGCTTGATTATGGAGGATTAGAGTGTTTTGATGATTAGAAAAGTGAAAAGTCTTGGAGAATGATGGATTTTTATAGGGAAGGATTAGGTTGGGTTTGGTGAAGTATTAAATGTTAAAACATGTTTAAAATTCAAAACAAACACAAAAAACCCGCCTAAATTCGCTGCTGGAGGGGCTAGTCGCTGGGAAGGAGAGCTTAAATGCTTTAAGTTCACAGGTTTAAGCAGATATGGTGCTTTGGTAGAGTGGCTAATGTGTTGTTTATTGAACCGGGTGACCCGGGTTCGAGTCCCGCGATCACCGGTTTTGTGTATTTATTTTTTATTATTATTAAAAACCCATACAACTTATAGATATGTACACACATGGTCCTTGTAAGTTCTAAAATTAGTAAAATAACAATTAAACCCTTAACTTTATTATGTTTATAACATACCACCATTAAACTACCTAATCTACTAGATTATATATATATATATATATATATATATAAGAATTAACTTTTTAATTTAATTTTTTTAAAGGTTTAATTAATTTAATTAATTAATGAACTAGTAATCATATACGTAACAAGTTGAATGAAATTAGTTTAATGAGTATTGCGTAAAAACAAATTGAGAATTTTGGATAATATGATGCTCCAACATGATTAACATAGTTTCGTTCTCATTATGATCAATAGTCTCAATTACAAATAAAAAAAACGAAAGTCGATTACGAAGAGAGTACAAGGGATGCTTTCTAATTATGGAAATACGAAAAACCGGGCGTTACAGAATGCATGTTTAAAACACCATAAGAAGAACATACGAAGAACACATACTGGACTGCAGGTTTAAAACACCATGAATGTGGGTTTAAAACACCATACGAAAAAACACATACAAGACTGCAGGTTTAAAACACTATGAATCAATGGGTGGCAGTTATGGAAGGGTGACTGTTATAGAAGGTTATTAATTAATTGAATCAATGAGAAAATTACTTGTTTACCCTTTTGAATTAATTTAGATTAGGGACACATGTCATCTGCACAATATTTCTCACATTTCTCATACTTTGGGCATTTTATACATGATATATCAACTTAAAAATAGTATAAAATGGAAAAAAAAGTATGGGATACACTAGAGGTCCTTAACTTTACCATCTTAATCATGTGAATTCAGTCTCGTTCTGATTTCTGACATTATAAAAATGGTCACCAATAATTTGTAACAGTTTCACTTGATCAAACGACGCTATGTAGTCTCATATCAAAAGGCTAAAATTAAACGATCTGTTATTATAATCCAAATGAAAAAAAAATATATTACTTTTTTGAACAGCAAATGAAAAAAAATATATAAAAACTTTTGACACGTAAAGAAATGAAGGAGGATGTGGTCGTCAAGTCATGTTACCGTGGCTTGTTTCATAGGATGAAGACAAACGATGCAACCTGATTATTCATTTGTTGTCCCGATGCTTATTTTTTATCATGTCTTTTGGGAAAATTTAGTAACTTCTATTAATGTCTAAAGTTCATAATTATTTATTTGAAAGGCTCAATTATTTATTTAAATTAAAATACTTTCTTTAGCATGTTGACCACAAAATTAAGAGTTTACGGTTTCATAGCTTTATCCTACTACCAAGATGTTACTAGACTATAAAGTCATGAGCAGACAACTCTAAATATATATTCGAAGATGTTACTCTTGTACCCAACACTTGGATCAGTCCATTACTATGAATATATTTAATTAATTGCTATTAATTATCATCATAGTTTTTTATGAGTACTTTTAAAAAAAAATTGAGTTAATTACATAAATAGCATGTGGTTTATTGTGATCCTATGTTCAAGTTTAAAACGTTGCATGTGTATGTTATATGGTATTCATTTTTGTAACAAATAGGTTCAAACAGTAACTTTCGTTAAAAAGTATGTTAAGTTTATGTAAAATGGTTTTTTGTTATAAACTGTAAAGACTAATTACTCAATTGCATAAAAAAAACCAATATATATATATATATATATATATATATATATATTAACAATCCCCTTCCTTGGTCATCGAACCTGGTCTCCCCCATCTCATGGTATAACCATCTTTGGCAAGCTCACACCACCATCATCGCCACCTAAAACCAACTCCCGCCTCCCACAACACTACCTAGAATTATGTTGGCTCATCCCCTACACATGATTTATATGTTGTTTAGAATATTTTACTTCCCCCCCGAACCTCTCTCTTTCTCACGCTTCAACAAACCATCCCATATGGTCACCGTCGACTAACTCCACGACGAAAATCGACACCACATGTGCCATAAGAGAATGTTTATATCAGTCGAGCTTTTAGGAGACCAACAAGGATACGAGAATGTTAAAGCAATACGCAGAGACAATACAGCACCATATCGACGGTTCAAAAAGAGAAACCGAGGTTACACCAGTGATTTGCATGATGTCGCAAAAACTTGATAGAGACAATCACAAAAGGAGGGTTAAGTTGTATTGACTTATTAGTAGTTTACATCAATAGCCTCTTTAATTAAAATATACTTAATTATATAAAAAATGATCCCTAGGGTTATAAAGACATTTAGGGTAATGGGAATTTCGTTCAATTTACATTTAACTTAACCAAATTTGCTCTTACAAAAAAATAGATCATGATCCGGACATATATTCGTTTAGACTATAGGAGTAGAATCAAACACACACCACATTTCGCATATAAACTGTAAGAACCATTTAAAAAGTGTCACATGTCATCTAACCAATTATAGAGAAATGATAAAATAATAACCTAGATAATATCAATTATATTGAATTACTTATAATTATGCTAACAAGCAATCAATTATATTAAATTACTTATAATTATGCTAACAAGCAATTAATTCTTTATTTGGATTTTTCTTTTGTTTTCAATGTGATGATTAAGAAAAGTGCTGATATCATTACATATGTGCTAAAATCGATTATCTTGATTAATTTTTGTGTGCTACTTTTATGTATGTATTATTTTTGTATGTGCTAATTTAACTTTTTTAAGTGATATGATCTGTTATTACAATTTATAAGACAAATATGGTTTATACCGAAAGTACCCTAGACTATATACAAATCACATGAAGAGTTGCCATTTGCGTAGTTAACTTCAAATTAATAATAAAAAAAGTATGATTTGGGTATTATGTACACCGAATCCGTCGAAGTTTGCAGAGGATGATTTAAGAGACATGGTCACATGTATGTGGGACCCGATAAACTCCTAACACGTGGCCTCTATTGACAATCTTGCTGGCCAACAAGGCCATTGGATTCATTTTTTTTTTATTTTTCACAAAAGGTTAAACATAGACAATGAAACTTTCAATAAAAGGAACATCGTAAGGCCATGCGTGTCAAAAAGTCTCTGAAGGGGCATTGTCTGACACGTGACGTGTCACGTCAGCATAAGGTTTTAAGGTGTTTTGACATTAGATGCCGTAGTCAAAACGCCCATACCTCATCATTACCCAATTAATAAATAAACCATTTAATTATAGATATAAGTGTATGTATATATGTGTGTGTGAGTGGATGGAATTGGTTAACGCCGCCTTCATCAAAACGGTGGTTCAAATATTAACCCTCAAAGCGCCTGGCGTAGTGGTGTTGCCAGCGCTTTGGGGCGTTTCCGGCAAAAAAATCCAATCAAACCGCCTCACTACGGGGGGCCTAACGGTTTTATGCATGTCATGATGAACTCATACTTCATAGAAATATATTATTTGATATAAATATATATTTTTTGTATAAATATTTAATATTTTTGTTGTTAACTAGTATTAAGCACTCTTACGTTTCAGGGGGCAATCAAGGCTGAACTTGTGGCGTGTTAATCCGAATAACTTAGACCGAAACGTAAAACATAGAAAAAAATAACTAAGCTGATGTGGCAGCTGGCATGGTATTTTTGATGACGTGACAACTGACATTACCTAACTGAGTTAGGGTTTAGATAGTTAGGGAGTGTTATCGGCCAACAAATTAAGAGTTGGGACTGCTGGTGTACAAATCAAAAGTTAGAAATATTATCGACCAATTGGTGAAAGTTGAAGTTATTTAAATCCAATATCCCTTATATATATATATAACTTTCATCCATAAATTTAAAACACACATACTCTCAAATTCCTCCATTATCAAAACACTTTTGAACTCTTTAAAATGGATTCACAGAAAAAAAAAATCCCAAAGGTGCCGGTTCTAGCAAATGTCTACATAATATTCAAACAGTTGTTTAATTTCCCCTTATTCTTTATATTTAAAAGGTCAAGTACAGTTGTTAAATTCCCCCTTATTTTTATATTTAAAGGGTCAAGTAGATAAAATTGTAGTGGATTTAAAAGAATGGGTAACTATCATCTATCAAAAATCATCTAATGTTTATTCATTCACAGTTTATTAAATTATTTTTCATGAAAATATCTGGTATAACAACCTTGTGTTTAGAACATTGGAACATCAAGTATAACACACCGGACTAAGATAAACAGATTAAAAAAAAGATTATTGAAGAAAGCTTCAATAAAGAATAAATATAAAGATTTATAAAGATTATTGAAGAAAGCTTCAATAAAGAATAAATATAAAAATATAAGAGCAGTATAAAATGTAGAGGTGCACACAACGTTTATTTTCAAAAACCGGTTTGGTTAACTGGTTATATCGGTTAACTTGACTTTTTGACTTTAACCGGTTATTTTTTTAATGGGTCCGGCTAATTACTTTAACCGGTTATTTTCGTTTAATAACCATTTTTTTTGTTTTTTGTTTTTTTTGAAGTTTTGGTTTTTTTTTTTCGGTTAACCGGCCTATTGGTTAAAAACCGGGTAATAAATTGTTTCTGTACTAACTATTTATAACAAGTTACTAACCATCGGTTAAAATTAACCACCAACCAGTTAATTATGGATTCCGGTTAATAACTGGTTCCGGTTAACTAACCAGTTTTTTTTCCACCTCTATATTAAAATGTATAAATATAATAACTGTGGGCTTTTCTGTTAAAATATAAATGTGTAGATCAGCCCATTTTACACTTCTAATCACTACAAAAAGTTGGATTCGGGCTGGACTAAAAATGTGGGCTGAACCGAGATCAGGAGGGATGAGACTTGAGAGCCTGTTTTGGGCTTTTCTGTTAATGTGTTTTGAGAGGAAATAAAAATGGTTATGTTTTGTGGCTTTGTGCCTTAATTTTGAGGTTCTGGTATTAAAAAAAATGTGTTTTATAACCAAGTCCACATCAAATGACTTAGAGTCGTGGTCATTATTAACAGTTCAACACTTCAATTAATGAGTATATACTTAAGTTTTTTTTAAGGTGTGAATTACTCGCAAATATCGGAAGGTCTAGCATATGTTGTCTTAACCGGGTCCGCGTTATAGAGCCTCCTTGCATAATAGATCCCGAATCTAAACCTCTCAATGAGAAACCTCTATTACCCAGACTCGAACTTGAGACCTGGATGAGAAAACTCACCCAGGCCCACCATTAAATACCTGTGACCACCACTAGAGCACTAGTGATGGTTGAGTATATATTTAAGTAGCCATATCAATTCCAAACAAGATACAAATACAACACGGATATAAGCAGGTTTAGGGTCGACTAATATACCCTATTTTATTATAGATAACTCGAACACGATATATTTAATAATCAGTTTAACCCGAATACGACACTTTAAGGTTGTTCATGAGCCAAGCCGAACCGAGCGAGCGTCTACTCGTACTCTAATCGAATTGAAATTGAGCGGCTCGGCTCTGTTTGAATTTAAGGAAACGAGCAAAATGTTGCTCGAACTCGCTTGGTTTACAACTGAGCAGCTCGGTTTTGCTAGATTTCCCTCAATTCCAACTTTAAATTAAATTTTAATACAAAGGCTTCAAATTAAATGTCAAGATTATTTCACTCCGTTGGGCTATTGATAATTTGGGTAAAATCCACTTACCATTCCAACATTCAATAGAGTGATAATCATAAAAAATAATTATATACTTGTGCATATATAGTGTTGTAAAAATCGCGACTAGGCGACGATTAGTCGGCGATTAATCGCTAGTCGTCCAGTTACTGAGTAATTTTTCTTAAATCGGTTCATTAACCGACTTGGTCCGACTAGGCACGACTAGGTCTGACTAGGCCAGCTAAAAATCGATGATTCCAGCCAGATTTCAGCAAAAAATATGTATATTCCAGCCAAAACCTCTAAATTCCAGCCAGTTTCCACCCAAATCATATGAATTCCAACAATTAATCATGTATACTTAAATAAATGAGTTGAGTAAGATTTAAGACCTAGGTACTTCAAATATTTACCTATAAAAATGTATATATTTATACATAAAATTGAAAATTATATATAAAAACCTAATCCGATTAATCCTGATTAATCCCGAGTAGTCGCTAGTCCCCACTTCACCGGCCGACTAGCGACTAGCGAGTTCTCCAACCTTGGCATATATATACTTGTGATAATTTGAGAAGGATAAAATAAAAACCCACTAGAGTTGAAAAAACTCAAGAAACTCTTGTAAAATCATATGTAACATTTTTATTATTTTCTAACAAAAATAGGGAATGTAAGATACATATATTTGAACATTTTTGTAAAAGAAATAAAAAATCGTCGAATAGTTTTTTTTTAAATGTTAAAAATTCCACGTTACATAATATATATGTCAAAAAAATATAACATACAGATTTTGAACATTTAAGAAAACGGGTTTGGTAATTAAACCATGTTCATTGGGATGAACGGATTAAATACCGTAAACGATAAAAGTTAACCCGATAAACATTAGGATTTAATTAAATAATCCTAATGCTTAAATAAAAGATAAATCAATGCTTTTGGTAAATAAAGTTTATAAAAGGCCCGGATTATCGGGACCTAAATAAAACGGGTATGACTTCCCCGAACTTACTAAATTAACTAGGAATGTTTAACCTAGTTAATAAGAGGTAATACTTGTGGAAATAAGTAGATTGTGACCTACTTAATAACTATCAAAACATGGCGGGACTAATATTGCACACCTTGAATTTTTAAAAATACAAAAAGGAAAAGAAATTAAAACACACACATGTGTGTATGTCGTTCAGAGAGAGAGAGAGAGAGAGAAGACCCCCAAAACCTAAATCATGAGATGCATTAAACTGAAGATGAAAACTTAAATGCATTCCTTCCATGATTGAGGATTTTGAATCGTCTAACCCTAACAAACATAAGATATGTGGTGAATTAGATTATGATGAAATTTGATCTAAATGGTTTTGATGATTTGATGGAATTGATAATGAAAGTATGTGTAGGATCATTATACATGCTAGAATATGTGGAATACTTGAACAATTTAGAGGTTTAAGTATATGTTCATACATAACATGAAATGGATTTTGTATGATGAGATTAAATTGATGTTAAACCGATGTTGAATTGTGCTTAAAATCATTGTATACATTAATGTGTGAGGTCTTTGACCAAATTAGGTGTTTTGAATGAATCCCATATATATATATATATATATATGATGAAATGGGTTTTCACTTAGTGATGAAAACCCCAAATCCTTGTATGATATTTTGATGAATTAGCTTATGATGATTGGAAGTTATGTTGACTTGACGCTATTAAGTGTATAAAGAAATGTCTAATTGAGTTTTGATGAAAGTGTTAATGCATTTGTAAGTGCCAATTGGCATTTTTACTTTAAAAAAAAAAGTCAATATGACCTATAATGGAATTGAATGAGAAAAATATTATAAAAGTCCTCAAAGGGAAATGGTCATGGTATTTGATGACTAATCTAACCATCTTATGGATATGATGTTATAGTTTGACTCTTGAAATGCTATGTGGGAGTTTAGAAAGGAATGAGTCAAAGGGATCAAGACACGAGAAAACATGATCAGACGTAAGGTAAGTACACCTTACAACTCCTAGAATAGAATTACAACTTACGTGATGGAAAGTGTTTTGGTGACTAATGAGAAAATGTTAAAATGTGACACTATGGTGTCAACCATAACAGGTCAAACGAGTAAAATGGTGAGTAACCACATATCGTGTTTTGTCAATAAAATAGTTGTTGATAATAAACAGGTCTGCTAGTTGCAGAAGTTATTTCGAGGTCTTAACTTAACCATTGAGTTTTAACACGATATTTGGTCAGAAGTTGTTTAGCAACACAAAGGATGTTTGGTAATTATTATATTTTTTTCTAAAGTTGTTTGACGAGGTTTTCGTGGATGTTTTGTCAATAAAATAGTTGTTGACAAGAACAGTTCTGTTACTTGCAATAGTTGTTTCGAGGTCTTATCCATTGAGTTTCGACATGATATTTGGTCAGAAGTTGTTTAACGACATCAAGGATGTTTGGTAATTTTTAAATATTTTTCTAAAGTTCTTTGACAAGGTTTTCGCGGGGGTTTTGTCAATAAAATAGTTACTGACAACAAACTGATTCGTTACTTGCAGAAGTTGTTTCAAAGTCTTAACCATTGAGTTTTGTGTACACGATATTTGGTCAGAAGTTGTTTAACAACATAAAAGATGTTTGGTAATTTTTATAGATTTTCTAAAGTTTTTGACGCGGGTTTCGCGGTTTTTATCAATAAAATAGTGGCTGACAGCAAACAGGCCCGCTACTTGCAAACATTGTTTTGAGGTCTTAACAATTTTACCTTTGCATGATTTTTGGTCAGAAGTTGGTTAACAACATAAATGATCTTGGATTGTTTTTATATATTTTTATGAAATGGTTCGATACGGTTTATGTCGATTTTTTGTCAATAAAATAAGGGTTGACATCAAAATGTTTGATAATTTTGTAACTAGTCAAAATCATTAGGGGCATAATAAATTTAAATGGGATAAAGTGTTCAAAATTCCTACAAGTTTTAAACTAAAATTCCCTGGATGATTCTTATAATTGGGATGCACCTTCCGGTAACGTAAAAGTGGGAGGCATAAGCTTTTTGGACCAATGCCTTCTAACGAGTCGTTTAGGGTAAAACACTACTGAAAGAAATCAATGAAAAAGATAAGGTTTTTATCAATAAAATAGTGGCTGACAGCAAACAGGCCCGCTACTTGCAAACATTGTTTTGAGGTCTTAACAATTTTACCTTTCCATGATTTTTGGTCAGAAGTTGGTTAACAACATAAATGATCTTGGATTGTTTTTATATATTTTTATGAAATGGTTTGATGCGGTTTATGCCGATTTTTTGTCAATAAAATAAGGGTTGACATCAAAATATTTGATAATTTTGTAACTAGTCAAAATCGTTAAGGGCATAATAAATTTAAATGGGATAAAGTGTTCAAAATTCCTACAAGTTTTAAACTAAAATTCCCTGGATGATTCTTAACGTAAAAGTGGGAGGCATAAGCTTTTTGGACCAATGCCTCATAACGAGTCGTTTAGGGTAAACCACTACTTAAAGAAATCAATGAAAAGGATAAGGTTTGTCTAATGTAAAGAACCACAATCGAGTTAATGAGTCTATCCTTTATTTTTGCAATGTAAATTAAAGAAGACTAATCATTTAGTGAGTTTATCATATAAAATAGTTGTGTACCCTACAAAATAAAAACAATCCTTCACATGATCCTATATTTTCAACGTTTCCTACACCATAAAAACAATCCTGCAAATGATCTTATATTTTCCATTTCTCTAAACAAAACAACAGATACCAACACCAAACAATAATCCAAAAAACAATACCTACTTGTTAGGGCCAAAGCTTTAACTATTATGGATCCTATATTCTGAGGCGCCTCTTGGATAAATTATCCTTAATGGGTAGTACGAGACCTCTGAGGATAAATGATCCTTAATATTTATTATGATTACTAACAATTGTTCTCGATGTTCTCTTATGTTTATATGTAGGGAAGCAAAGTGGTGGACCAAGTCTAAGCTGGAATATCGGTGATAAGTTGTTGGGAGCTAGCACGCGACTATTTTCCAAACGGTTAAGAACGAGGACACGGGTCAAGCGACTATTTCGGTTTTACTTGTTATTGTTATATTCAAATTTGGTTGATCAAGTGATTTAGCTAACATATATTCGCATACACACATACACATCAAGCAGAGAATTCACACTCATACATAATTAGCAATTGTATGTTCATTGTACAACACTTGATCAATATCCGAAGTTGTATTTGATTCCATTAGTTAATATACTTGGTGGTTGATAGTTTTCACCACCCGAGGTTTTTATGTCGACATCTACCAGTGATCAAAGGCTTTTCCTCATGTAAATCGTTGTGCATCGTTTACATTTTTCGTCTTATTATCAGTTTATTCAAATCAGGCACTCTACCTCACAAACAAATTTGGTTACATTATCTTTAGATTGATATTTGACCAAAACACTACTCATTACACATCAACTTGAGCAGGATTATGTAAAATTTTTGGAGTAGGGTAAAGAATGTGTAGGACCCAACACGTCACACACATCAAGTTGAGTATGATTATGTAAATGTTTTGGTGTATGGTACAAATGTGTAGGGCCCAACACTTTTAACTAATTTTATGACTCATAATAAAATATGTGTAGAATACAACATTTTTAAATAATTTTGTCATTCATAATAAGATTGATGTAGGACCCAACACGTTTTGTGCTGAATGTGGGAGTGAAGGAAGAAATTATGGTGACATTAATGAGACTTGAGTAACCATTTATAGCATTTATTAGTATTTTACATTAAATTGTCTATTATACTCTTATCAATTAAAACATTAATTAAAAATGTCACAAATGGTATATTGATTTACAATCATTGAGTAAAAATCTAGCGCCAAGATTAATTTTATTATGGTCTAAAGGACCACCATGGCAAATAATGGTAACAAAAGATCATTTAAAGTCAATAAAACCTTCAACGACTAAGTAAACCTGAAATTTTGATCCTTCAAAGTCCAAGAGCCTTTGATTGATAAGAAAAGGGTGCCGGTTGGGGGAAAATGAGAGTTTGTGACCATCATGAGAAAAAAAGGGACAATTAATCACCACCACTATTAGAAAACTGCTTATTATTCCTACCAAAATTTACTACGCATTTCCAACAAACGAAAATTTCGACACTTTTTCCACGAAATTCCTACGAACAAGAAAGGGTCTTAGTTTTGTGACAAAAAAGCGACAAAAAAGCCACAAATTGCTATGCGTAGGGAAAGTGTAGGAAATTTCCCACGGAATTCGTTTTCGTTTTAACCATTTGTCGGAAATTTGTAGGAATTGGTATGCGTAAGAAAAGCGTCGAAAATTTCCTACGGACTTCGGACGGAATTCGTTTTCATTTTAACGATTAGTAGGAAATGCGTAGGACTCCAATTTATCAAACAAAAAGAATTCATAATAAATAAAATTAATGATATTAAAATGTAAAGTTTTATCATTTTAAAAATATATGTTATTTTTGAATTTATTTATTACTATCCGTAGGAAGAGTGTCGGAAATTTCGACAAATTACTTATGGAACGGATAAAAAATATTTGTAAAACATTTTCTATGTTATTTTAAAAAAATTATTAAAATCCGTAGGAAGTGAGTCAGAAATGCCGACATGTACTGGACTTTTTTTATATGTCGGAAATTATTGAATGCATTTAAACATTAAGCAGGTTATTGGTAATTAAGTATAAGATGGTTTTGTTTTTGAGGCTAGTTTGAAGCTTTTTATTAACGTTGGGATACATTATGATAACACACTTCTAGTTTTTTCCCTTTGCCCCTAAAAAATGTGATTAATGGTGGAATATGCTTGTTAGGTGAAAGTGCTTCAGAAGTTTTTGTGATTAATGGTGGAAAAAGCAGGTATTTTTTTCTATTTATTTTTTAAATATATCCGTAGGAAACATGTAGGAAAAAGAATAAACAGGTTTCATCACATTTCGTTGGAATTGTGTAGGAAACAAAGATAATTTTGTAGGAAATGTGTAGGAAAAAAATAGATTCTGTTGGAATTGTGTAGGAAAAAACTAATTTCGTAGAAATTGCGTAGGAATAAAGAATACATTTTGTGGGAACTGTGTAGGAAAAAAATATTTTCATAGGAACTATGTAGGAAAAACAAATACATCCTGTTGGAATTGTGTAGGAAGAAAAAAAATTCCGTGGGAATTGTGGAAGAAAATAGATTTAAACACAAAATTTTAAAAAAGTAATGTTTCGTGGGAAATGCGTTGAAAAGTTCAAAAAAATAATTCTGTGAGAAATGAGTAGGAGAATTATAACGAAACATTTGTGTGGGAAATGAGTAGGGGAATTTGTAGGAAATGCGTCTGAAATGGATTACCCACGAGCAAAATTCCTATAACCCATTTTCGTGGGAAATCCGTGGGTAAACGCAATTACACACGGGTCTCTCACGGAAATTGACGTGGGAATAGTAGCAGTTTTCTAGTAGTGCACAGCTAGGATGGGGATGAGTAAAAAAAAATATTAATTGAGAACCATAATACGTGGTTACTATAAATATCACTAAAGAGTCAATTAATTTATTAAACTAAAAAATCAAGTTATTCTAAGAGTATACGTAATTGTTAATGTCTTTTAAGAGGCATTTTCCGCTACCTCGACATCATAACGCCTCTTTAAAAACGTGTAATAGTTAACGACCTTTAATGTCCTTTCAATCATTATTTTCGTTTTATTTTCTTTTCGGTTAGTAATGTTAGAAATGTCTATCCCTTTTCATACCCATATAATGCTCCATTATACATGACAAAAAAAAAATGGGGAATCGATAAATTTGTGGAAAAGATTGTGAAATAGAGAATTTTAAATACCATGAGTCAATTTTGGAAACCAGCAACCCTCTATTGCGATCTACCATAATCACCATAATTGACCATATCCCTCAAAGTTTAAACCCTAACTATTTAAATTGAGGTTTTTAAATACCATGAGTCAATTTTGAAACCCACAACCCAATTTGATAACCACCACTATATATTTCGATTTGAAGACACATAAATCCAAATTCAATATAAAACAAAACACAAAATATGAATTAAGACCAACATAAAATGATAATAAAGTAAACCCAACGAGATTTAGATGGAAGCCCCGTCTCCACCAAAAATAATATTTTGTTTGAAAAACCTAAGTATCAATTCGAAACAAACTCAAATACAACTTCCACTAGAGATCAAGTGTTTTTTAAACACTTCCGTACCTTAAAAAACTTCTCATTCCATTCTCTACCTATATTTCTATATCGCTCACAAATATTTATTTTATTATTTTTTTCTCTTCCTATGTATATATTTATAGAAAGTGAATAGTTATCTTTATTTACAGAGATTTACTATTAGTCTTCTATATATTTTTGAGATAAAGAGTAAAATATAGAACGTGATGTGGAAAGCTAAATCACTAAAAAAGTATATTTTCCTATATATTATAAAGATATATGCCACATAGAGTGTAGAATGTGAATACGGTTGCATAATTGCATAGTTCAGAAAACCCTTTCAATAATAATTTTTTTTTAAATAATATTAATAATGAACTTCAATAGTTTAAATTTAATTTGTTTGTGATTTTATCAGATATGAAAGTATCACCCACGTTATTAAAAGAATTATACATGTTTAGAATATCATCTTTAAACTTTATTTTAGTACACATACCTTCCTTATATCATCAATTGTCATTGTCAATATAATACATAGAGAAATCAATATTCCTTAGACCATTTGGGTCCGTAGGTGGGCGGACGCAACCCATAAACTTTTAGTTTTATAAGTATATATACGATTCAATTTTGACTCCTCACCTCATGATATTGATAATGGAAGAATAGTGGAAGTAAAATGTGTTTAGACTAAAAGAAAAGAGAGTAAAAATGGGGTTCATCGGATTAGTTGCAGACGGGGCAAAATGTTAGAGAAGAAGACCTTATTTTAAATAGGGGCAATTTTGTAATTTTACATATTCACTCAAAATTCTTGTTGAAGAATATGATTCTTTTCCTTTTAAATTAATTTTTTACTATTACTGAATTCATTATTTTTTACTTTTTTATCTTATTAAATTATTAGTTTGCTTAAAGATGTGTATCTTTCAATATTAATTATATATATGTATTCTATATCATTTCTATTCGAAATAACCCTAGAAAAAAAAACTCAAATTAAATGTTACTAAGGTAACTGATTGACTAATGTAAAAAAAAATATATTATGAGTCCTTGATTAATTTTTTTTAGTTTTGTCTATTGACTAATTTTTTTTTGTTGTTCTTGACTTTTGGTTAATGATTTTGTTGTTTTATTTAACGTTTTGTTTGTTTAAATGATTAGCAACAAGTAATCAATATTTAAAACTAGGTCTTGAATGTCTGAAACTTAAAATTGAAAATTATGAACTATGGTTGATGATTGTTTACTTGTTTAAGTATTTAGTGTTGTTTTATGGAGCTATTTATATGTGACAGGAAACATGAGTAGGGATCTTATGGAGCGATTTCTTAAGATGAAAGGGATTAGAGAATTTAAGTAATAGTTGTATATGTTATATAGAGAAAAACTTGCTTAGGAAAGTCGCTCTCGATGATGATTTGGATAGATTTAAAAAAATGAAAACCCGTAGAGTCCAATTTAAATATGTTTGTAATGACGTTTAACACTTTGACGTGTTTTGATGAATATTAAACATTTAGTTTGATGTTCTTTTATGTTACATGACCCATCCGACCCGCTATAAACTGATTTTTTTATATACCTAGGGGCCTAAAGTATTTAAAAATATTTCTCACCCTCAGGGAAAAAAAATTCTGGATCCACCACTGTCAGCCAGAGTGTCCCCTTGAAGAATAAAATATATTTATATATACATTTTAGTAAAATAAGTTGACTTAGAAAGGGAGAGTGATGAATACTCTATAGACCAACCCTTGGTGGCCATGGAAAAAAACCTCAAAATTTTAAATTCCATCAATCAAAACACCCACAAATACATATAACAACATAAGTGCATGCAGCCCCACTTACCCAACAGAGATCCAAGAAGACAAAATAAGAGCCAGTGCTTCTTACCCAGACGTTGACGAGGTCTTTCAATGGAAACCACAAGGAACCTACGTGAACATTACCTTTTATCCACTTATAAGACCCAACATTATTCTACACGCACACAGACGGCGGTGATCAATCATGGGTTCCCTCCAAATGACTCATCAACACGTTGTGGTGATGCGCCATGGTGACCGCCTCGACAACTTTGACCCGCTATGGACCCAGAAGGCTGCTAGACCATGGGATCCCCCCTTGGTGTTCGAGGGAAAGGTTCGGGCGTTTGGGATTGGTAGAAAATTCAACAACAGCCTCGGTTTTCCTATCCATCGTGTCTTTGTATCCCCGTTTCTTCGGTGTCTTCAGACCGCGTCTGAAGTCATCCACGCACTTTGTGCGGTTGATGATTGTGTGACTAGCATGAGTTCTGAAGATGGTGTCTTGATTGATCCTTCTAAGCTCAAGGTCACTTGATTCTGTTAGAGAGTTTATTCTATTACAATTATTATTATTTGATTTATCATTTATTTTTTAATTTTTTATGATTTATTATTGTATCTCTGGTTGAATATTACGTTTTATGACTTTATTGTTATCTGGTTTTTTAGTCATTCAATACACATAAGATATTATTCACCGATACACGTTTTTTAGTTTTTTTTAAATTCTTTTGGATTAAATGATACGTTGATATGTTGCAGGTGTCTGTTGACTATGGACTATGTGAAATGATGAACACGCGCGCGATACGGGTGGAGAACGCGCCTAAAGACGGAGACTTTGCTTTTAATATTTTAGAATGTGAAGCGGTTTTACCACAAGGGACAATCGATTCAACCTTCGAACGAGTTTATGAACAGGTTAATTATAGCTTATAAGACAACAATTTAATCACTTTCAATTAAGAAAGTACTTAGATAAAAATTAATTTTGTTATTAAATCTATTAGTTGCCAAAGTGGGGAGAGTCAAGTGAGGGCGCTAGAGATAGGTACAAGAACATTATCAAGATCCTTGCTGATAAGTACCCTACCGAAAACTTGTTGCTTGTTACACATGGTAAAACCTTCTTTTCTTATTTTTTTAACGCATAGCGAAAGAATTAAACGAGCAAAATCAAATACATTATTGAATGATTCAACCGTTATATCAGGTTTTATATCTAAATATGCAGTGGCGGATCTAGAAACTTCTTATAGGGGCAACGTTTAAAAAAAGGGTAACGAAATCGGAAAAACCTCAAAATTTTCCAAAATTTACACTACCGTCGGAGCGTTAACGGGCAACGGAAGTTACCCCTTGTTACAAGGTAGGTCCACCCTGTAAATATGGCTGGTCACCCAAAGTTTGGAAAATTGAAATTAACTATTTAGATTGTGTGAATTCATTAAACTAAATAGACATGTGTTTTTGCATAAGTTGATATATAAAACTTAAAAAATAAGGGAAAAATGGTGGAGCTCCAAATGATAAGACGTTGGACCGGCCCGTGTAGACGTTTCCTTCCATTAGTTATAGGGTCACATAGCTCTATACATAGCCCAAGTTATACGTTGCATTTTTTGCCCATTTGCCATTGTCCAACCAGTCCAAGTGCTTCAATTTGCAATTTACTTGATGCAGGTGAAGGTGTAGAGGTTTCGGTCACTGAACACTCACTAGATCACTTGCCTGTGCGTCGAGTAAATTACTGTGCATATTCGATACTACAGAGAACAATCAATGAGAATGAATCAGTTGTAGTTGGAGAATTCGTGTGGTTAAATAAAGGTGATACTGGTATTATTAATTATTACTAGCCCCAGTTCTCCAGCAGTTGATGAGATAGTCAAGGAAACCTGAACCGCCATTGTGTTAACCGAGTCAGTTACCCTTTCGGGTCATGTTTCAATAAAAACATGGATTTGCTGGTTTTTAGCCTAGTTAAATTCAGTGAATATTGTTATGTGGTGATTCTGATTTATGAAAAATGTATTATGAGTCAATCCTGTATATCCTATTGGAATTAATAAAACTTTTGGTTATTAAAGGGTGAATCTTATCCCTTCTTTGTTTGAAATGAATAGATTCTTGTGTGACAAAATGGGAGAGTCAGGTAGTGTAAAAGTCAAAACAGGTTTTGACCAAATTGCGTGCGGGTTAAAAAGGAAAGAACCGAGGATAACAGATACATCTAACGGTTTTTTTTGAACGGAAAATGTTACTACTACTTTACACCAAATATTCTAAAACACTCCGGTAGTCCAAGTTCAAACCTGATGCCTTCCTCTTTAAAAGACGTGTCTCTATCAAATGTGCGACCCAACACTGGCTAACAAATTTTTATTAACATGTGAATCTCATTGGAAAACATCAAAACCGAATTGATACATTTTGGTAGGCATTGAGCCAAGTCCACTTAATACCAATTTTCTTTCCTTTACTTCAATCAAACAACCTCACATACACAGGTGAGAATTTAGGCTTAAATCACTGGCTCATAGTTTTGAGTCATGTTGGAAGCTTATTATTATACAATGTGAAATCACTAATTATAGCAAAAATAAAACTGACATGGAATTTTGTAAAAATTACTAAATTAACCCGGATTGGTAAGGTTAGCTGAGAGGTCAAACTGAGTTTGAGTCTAAGTAGGCCGTTTTAGAAAAGTATTAATTGTACTTGGACCAAAACAAGTTTATGAAAGTCTATGATTTTGATTAATTTCCAAAGAATGAGAATACAAATATAAATACAAGACTTTTTAACTCAATATGATATAAGGAAGGAAATAAATTAAACTGTATATCAATACAGAAATACAACAATAATAATGTCTAAGATTCCTCCGCCAATCCGAGTGTTTAATGAACTAATGAGAAGACTGGACTTGAACTGATAAAAGAGTTGCATGGGAAGCCCTTCGGTGAAAATATCAACATAGTGATAATTTGTAGGTATGAGAAATACACGGATTGAAACAACCACAAATCTTTTCCCCAACAACGTGGATATCAATATCCATATGTTAAGTGCGCTGATGTTGCGCTGGGTAGACATACAACATAAACATCATCACAATGTAATAATGTTAGCCTCCCGAGTAGGAACCTAAAGCTCGAGAACTAGCTAGGTTCCAAAGCCAAATGGTTTCGGTTGCTGTATTAGCGACACATCTACATTCGGCTTAAGTACTATATCATGATACAATATGTTGTTGTTTTGAAGAACAAGATACAAGATTATCACTTAGAAAAACACAATATCAAGACGTTGATCGTCTAGAATTGGGGGAACCTCCATCTTCATCGGAATAGGCTGTAAGTTTAGTTGATCGTGAGGGGTAATGTGGAGACCATGATGTAATGTATCCATGAAATACCTTAAAACCCTCTTTAAAAATTGAAAGTGAGGTTCTCTTAGGCCGTGCATGTTTAAGTAAACTTGTTAAACAACATATGTAATGTTGGGACGAGCAAACGTAAGAAATTGAAGAGCCCCAACTAACTTCTATATAAAGACCCATGTGGTAGTAATTCACCAATGGAAACACTTAACTTCGAGTTGGTATCACAAGGTGTGGCATCGTGTTCATTTTGCATATTAGCTCGATCAAGCATATTTGTGGCAATGGTTTCTTGCGAAATAATTAGTTCATGGGGAATACGGGTTACCTAAATACCAAGAAAATGGTGTATGTTGTTAAGGCAAGACATCGCAAACTCCATGGATAAAAAAGAGATTATGCCATGTAAAAAATTATCATCTGTAGCTGTTAGATTATATCATCCACATACGATAAAAGATATGCGCTATGAGTGCCCAATGAATAAATAAAGAAAGAGTTAGTTAATATTGAACTACGAAATCCACATTTAGCGATTAAAAATACAAACCTGCCCATGGTGCTTGTTTAAGCACACACGATGATTTGCGTAGTCAACATAGATGGGTCGATTTCTGCTGATCAACAAAACCCGGGTGGTTGAAACATGAAGATTGTTTCATTGAGGTTCGTGTGTAAAAATGCATTTTTAACGTCTAATTGATGTGTTGGCCATGATGGGGATACCGCCGAACTCAGTATGGTATGAATTGCAGCTGGCTTAACATGTCACACACTCAAATTCCACATGTAGAACCAATTATTATAAGTTGTAAAATCATCACAATCAACACGATTAGTGATAAATTTAACATATTCATAACATCATTCTTCGCTAGTGAGTCCATATGCTATGGACATAGTACACTTTTACTTCTTGATCTGATCGGAGTGTCGCGCTTCGGTCAAAGATAATATTTAAAGTTCCAAATTACCCTTAACAATGCGTTAGTGGTAGTAAGGGGTCGAACCACGAAGAGTTTGTGGTTTGCGATGGACACAATTGATTTTAAATAAGATTGTCACTTTTATGAAGCTTGCTATGAAGTTGATTAATTTTGTTTGTTTGAAAAGGGTGTCGGAACGAACTAGCAAGTTTGATTTGATTGCTTAACTACTAGACTTGAACAATTGAACGAAAACTAGGTTAATTGATTAAAAACATGATTTGAAAACAAGGTTACACCCGGTTCGATAATCGCAAGACCTTGGGCTTCTACACAGATTAATTTGATTTAGTTGAATTAATCGATTAGTGGATTTAGTGTCATGTGTCTTAGGTGACAAAGGCTATCGACGTTACAAAGAACGGACCGTGGTGCATTTCGTTACCAAGAACATGTATATCCTAACTTAAGATAAGGCATAATTGCACATCACCATTTTGTAAAGTCAAATTTTATAATCACTTGACCATTTACGAATTCGAAACAAATGTAAGACAATTATCAAAAGTTTCAAATACTCAAACACAACCTTTCACAAAATCAAGTAAACATAATTCGTATAATCCCTAAAATCTTACAAAAATCTATATCGGGTGAAACCCTCGAAAATTAGCCGCTCATGGCGAACAAACTTGATCACCGGATGATTGAAGCTTGAACTTGAACATCCTGAAGCCTTGATGAATGATGGTGATGATGGTTAGGGTTTGTAATGGATGATTGAGGTGAATGAATGATGGATTGGATAATGGTGGTGATGGTAATGGATTAGGGTTAGGATCGAAGGATTGGTGATTTGGGATGATAAGATGGATTGGTGATGATTGAGGATGGAAGTGACGATGATCTTGGCTCCAAAGTGGTGTTTCAAACTTCAAAGCTTCGTAACTCCCCGAAATATGATGAAAACTAGTGATATAACCCGTCCCCAAGCATCAAACAACAAAATTTCGCGATGTAGATCAGATGAGGGTGTCGCTGACAGCCCAATAGGGCGTCGGCGACGACCCTTGGTTGGCCAGAATTCTTCCGACGCTTTTGGCGACATGGTAATCTGGGAGGCGTCGCTGACGGCCCAGGAGGGCATCGGCAACAATGCCTCCTTTTCCAACTTTCTGTTTTTGCCATTTCTTGATCCTGGTTGATCCGTTTTCCTTCCGATGCTCCGTATAGCTCCCCATTAGCTCCTTAAAATCAATCAGACCTGCAAAACACAATTCCAATTAAAAGTAGGCTATTCGAGATTAAAAGTTATGTAAAAACATCAACTTAAACATCAACGAACACCGGTTTTCGACCATGCATCATGTCCCAATTGACGATCAATCGAATACATGATGAACATCACAATATCCAAGCACGTGGTATAAGCTCCTAATGCATGATCTTAACCAAAACATACATTCAACCCGAATTCTTGTATGAGTTCCATCTAAAACACATTCTTCAAGTTAGTTTAGTACTAATTACATCATTATCATATTTCATTTATATATGTCAAGCCATTTTATACAATTTCACATCCTAACTTGACTTAGACATTTCATCATACACTTAGTGTGCATACTACTTTCTAAGCACAACCCATTCATGCTTTAATTCCCACTTCTTGCATGCATCTTATCAACACAACTATAATCAAATAAATTTCATACTATACTTTAAACTAACTAACATATAAGCATCACACACCACATAATTCATCAAATTTGCACTAGGATTAGACATGGGTGACACACCCATGTCACCATCTTCATCATCCCAAATGGGTTTTACTTCTAAACATCGAATTAATCAAAATCATACATAACAAATATTCTATATGATGATTTTAACACATAAGTATGCTTAATTTCATACCAATTTACGGATTTGATCTTAACCATTTCTACAAAGATCATCAAATGAGAATCTACAACTTACCAAGTTATTTATAGGACTAGATGATCAAGGATTCAAGTAAATGCATGAGTTTTAGCTTGAATCCACCTTCAATTTGGACAAAAAGGGGCTGAATTGAAGGTTTCTCCATTTCCTTCTTGTGGGTGTCGACCATACCACCAACACACACACACACACTGAACTTTCTGGTTTTTATGAAACTTTAAACTCAATTTCCCACTTTTAGTCTTTCTAGTTTATTCTTATGTCACCAATAGCACTAATTTTGATCTTTTGTTACTTGACTAACTATTTAACTAAGTTAAATAGTTTGGTTATTTTATTTTATGCCATCACACAAAGAAACATCCTAGTCAATTGAAATTTGTGATTTTGGGGCGGTCCATTTCTCACTTGTGGCCTAGTGGTAGGAGGCTTGGCTTTCTAATAGAGACTCAAATTCAAATCTCACTTGTATCATATGGGGTGGATATAGGCAATGGAAGATTGAACTAGGACTTGTGTGAGATTGTCAGTTTTGATTCCCGAGCTCACTCTGGTTTTCGTCCCATCGTGTGTTACACTAGAGAGTTCTACTCTTGGCACAACGACTGCTAAGTGACAGCCGACGATATGGTTTCCTGTGAGAACGCCCAAAAAAGCTAAACTCAAGCCAGCCAAAAACCGGTTAAAACAATATAGCCTGACTAAAGTAGGCAATATAAAACTTTTCGATTTAAAAAATGTAACTTATACATGAATTCCACATTTCATAAAAAACATAAAACTTAAAATAAAATCTTCTCAGTTCTCCACGTGTAAAAGAGACATCCCTTGTGTTTGTGGGTCTTATAATGACGTGGCATAGAACTTACAGCCTCGAAGCTTCCACATCGCGTCTTCCTGCAATCTCCAGAAACTCATCCATCCTTCTTCAATTCATCACGGAATACTCCAGAAATCTCCTCCGATCAAACAACTCATATAATCATATATATATAAACCCAACAATCTCCTCATCAACTCCAAGAGTGAATTCATACACTACCGACATACACAAACACATTAACTCTTGCTTCTCTTGTTTGCCAATTTACTATTCAACAATTCACCAGCAGAACAATGGCGATATCAAATCCACATACAATCATTTTCATGATAACAACAATCTTGTTCATAATGATTACCTTTCCGACTAAAACAAACGCACTAATCCCATACAACAGACCACTATGGGACATGGTGACGCTTCCATCTGAAGACCCATTCAAGATCCTCGAACAAACCCCACTCAACATCCCTAAAACCCTCGACACCATCAACCTGGCACGTGCCGACTGGAAGGAGACTTCAACTCATCACGTGATCTCTCTCGATGTGCCCGGAATGAAGAGAACGTATATAAAGATCGAGGTGGAAGAGAACCGGGTGTTGAAAGTGAGCGGAGAGAGGAAGGCGGAGGAGGAAGGAGAAGAGGACAAGTGGCACAGGGCGGAGAGGACAAGTGGCAAGTTCTGGAGGCAGTTCAGGTTGCCGGCGAATGCTGACGTGGATAACATAAAGGCGCGTCTTGAAGATGGTGTGTTGAAGATTAAGGTGCCGAAGTTGGATCAGGTGAAGAAACAGTCCAAGGTTGTTGACATCATGTCACATGATGAGCTCCGGTGATGACATCACAGTCCAAGATTATTGACTTCATGTCCCATGGTTGTGTTTATCATGATGTTATGATGTATGTGGTCGTTTTGGGTTCCGATTGTACCCATGTTGCATGGAAGAACGATTATGATAGTATGTGTTCTTTTTAATCGAACATGGTATTATACGTGTAACAAAACAAACGGTCTAATACTCATCAAAACACGTTAGTACCGGAATTGATATTCGTTTTTATTGTTTTTATTGATGTAAACACATCTCGGTATTTTTTTGGTCGTATTATAACTTTTTTGTTTCTCTTTCGGTAATTAAGTGTCGGTATTTTAATGAAGCAAACCAATATCAAACGAATTCCTGTCATACACGTTATTTTTACTATTGCGTTTACGTTTCCATTTATTTTGGGTCGTCCTGCCGCAGAGTGCGGGTTGTAATCCACTAGTTATATAAATTAAAAATTAAAAGAGATAAGTTCCGATGCATTTACAAATTTATATCACACACACCGGTAACTACTTGAGCTCTAATAGTATGCTTCAAAAAGAACATGATTCATTACAGAAGATTGAGCGTTGATAACAAAATGAGTCTTTTACATGATGTTGTTAATGGTTTTAAGATATCAGAATTGCCTAATTATTCATTAGCACTTAAGACGAGTGTCTTAGTAATGCTATTGCATGACATTGATCAACAATTGGTTTGTGTATCGGTACAAGACTACAAGTTACTAAACTTTTCAGGCATGTTATTAAAGCTAAAATAATATTAGGGGGAAATATATATTTCACAAATTAGTTTGATACCATATGACAAAAAGATTCCATTCAAATTTCAACAACACATATTTTCATTATTTGTATGTTTTGCAATGACAATAAACTAAAGATAAGAACACCGCTATCTAAAGTTGTGTTATATTTGAAATATTTGGCTTTCATTTTGGCTAGCTGTATGTGGCATTATCAAGAGTAAAAAACAGACTTGTTAAGTTACTAATATTAAATAGCGATGACAATGTAACAAAAGATAAGTACACCATCTTTCTAGAGTTGGGTTGCATCATAGCCAACATTATGTGATATTGTCAAAGAGTAAAAAAGCAGAGTTGGTGTTAAGTTACTAATATTATATAGTGAATGTAATGTTACAAATGAAACAATGTACGAGGAAATATGTAGAGATATTTGAACTATTTCTGTATTTTGTTTTGTATGCACATGTATATTTATGCTAACTTAGTATTTCATTTAATTATAAACTGACTAAACTTCCTTTTTGCTTCATGTGGTTTGATCGTTTTAATGGTTTTGTCCCGATCCTTTAAAAATAGCCATTTTACTCCAATAATTTACTATGTTTTTCCTATTTTGCTTCATGACCTTAATTCCATCCATAATGTCTGTTAACTAGAAGGGTATTTTGGTAATTTTAAGAATAAAAGTAACGGTATTTTGATAATTCACTTGTAAAGATATTTATATGATATATACACTCATACACACACTCTTTCCTCTCTCTTCTCCCCCTCTCTACATCAGATTCATCTCTCTCCATTCTCCATCACTAACCACCACCACCACCTACCACCTCATCACCACTGGTCACCACACCACCAGAGCCCACATCACTAGAAACCAACCGCCACCACCACCATAATCATCACTTCCGGCAGCACCTCATCGGAGTTGCATATCAGAGGTTTCCTGGGAGGCGGTGAAGCTCGGTCTAAAATCAATGGTGACGCCGTACGTCAGATCTGGTATTTCCGGTGACCATTTATGGTCGTCTGAAGCGGAGCGGAGGATGCGATGGTGATAGGCGGTGAGCATAAGTTGGGTTTCAAGAATTTTGAGCTCGGTTTCTGTAACAACCCGATCTTTCGGATTGTTATCCGAATCCTGTTATTTCTGTTAATTCCGTTTATTTCTATTTCAAACCCGTTGTACTTTGAGATTTATTATAATGGTTTACAATTATTTTAAAACGCATATTATATCGCTTATTTATCGCATTTAAATCGCTTAACACTCGCAACTCTCAACGCAAATTCAAATCGCGGATAAGTATGTTACATGATGTTATTTATGTGTTATGTGTGCTTTATGTTTTATGGTTGTACTCGCTATCGCAACGCTCTCACCAACACAAATCGCTCAATCGCATTATTCTATTAACGCAACGCTTAACGCTTCACTAAAACGCTTAACATAACCATCTAATACGAACCGAATCGCCAAACGAACACCTAACGTGCAAATAACGAAAAAAACCCAGCCACCAGGTCAAGTTCGGCCGAAGTTGGGCACCCCAACTTCGCCCGAAGTTGGCCAGGCCAAGCAGAATAAGCAAGTTCGCTCGAACTTGCACAAGTTCAAGAAAAACTGGCCCAGTTCGCTCGAACTTGTGCCAAGTTCGACCGAACTTGATGTCTGCCACTCCTTTTTCTCCTCACCTAAAAATACCCAGCTCCTCATTCATTCATCCCTTGCTACTAACTTCGTTCCAGAACTCCTGAAACCTTATTTCTATGTTTTCCAAGTAAGAATCAACCAGTTTTATGCAAACTACAATGTTTTCTACTACGATTTTACACAAGGATTAGCTTCGTTTTCATCAAAACTCCCCTGTTTACGAAAATCTTCATCTTTTTCTATAAAACTTCTTCTTTTCACTTAGATCTACACTAAACGAGTGTATTTGGGCTTAGCTTTGGCTTCCCAAGCTAGAAATCTTGATGATTTTGACTCACCAAGTGTTAGATCCGAGCAAGACCATTTAAAGTATTGATTTTTACACAAAATACGGACTAAGTGACGTATGTTTCGTTCACTATGAAGTCGAACGAGGCGTTGTTAAGCAAGAAACCCAGATCGGAAGCACAAGGACGATATCGTCACTTTACACGAACTGGACTAACCCGTACGAACTGACAAGTTCGCCCGGATTAGCCCGAGTTCATGTAAAATGGCTAAAACTCGCTCCAAAAGACCTCTCCAGCCTATGCTTTGCTCAGTAGCTCAAGGTTGGAGGGATGGACACTCGATTTACTCAGCAAACGACGTGAAAACGCATGTTTTGGTGACCAAAACAACCAAGTTCGCTCCAAAAGAGCAAGTTCGCTCGAAGTTGTCACCAGATTGATGACCAACTTCGCCCTGTAACATCCGTCGAAAAACGGGTTTCCAAACCCGCTTCATTTGTAATCGAATATCAAGTAATAAAATTTTTTTTGTTGCGTATTTATGACTTATTTTAATTTTAAACGATACATAATTAATAAACAATTTAGAATTTATAAACTATAATTGATAAAAAGTGAAAATAAAATAAATAAAAAAAGAAACCGGCTGCCGGGTTTCGAACCCGGGTCAGCCGGATGAAACCTCAAGACTTAACTCACACACATCCCACCACTCCGCCACTTGTGTTATTTGATGATATATTGAAACAATTAATACATATAACAAAACTCGAAATCAAATTCAGTCAACAGCGCGCCCATTTCGCAGTCGCCGAAAATCCGACGATTTCGCCAATTATCGACGGTTTCTGTTGACTTAACGTACGTATTAACATCGACATCGGTTATAACCGATGTCTAGTCCCGCGACATCAGTCATAACCGCCGGAGAAAGGCTGACCAACGAATCAAGACTGAAAACAGACCCAATTCATTGTGATTTTTCCCTATAAGTACACACCCAAGTCTCTGGAAATCATTTCGCTCAAAATCGCACCATTTCTCGAATCAATTTCAATCGCCGGACTTTCGCCGGAAAACCGAGACTCACATCAAAATGGTAAATACCTCGACTCTTTCGGTTTCAATCCGTTGTTAGACTATTACTAACTTCAATTCATCAACCAGAATCAATCCCAGACGACGTAGCCGGAATATTCTGCTTTCGCCGGAAAACTTCTGGAATTTCCAGAATCACGCTGTGAATCGGTATAATCATCTAAACCTTCTGTTAATCATTGTTTAGTAACTCAATTTCACATCTAATTAATCAAAACTGTTAATTGATCCGAACAGACGGAGTTCACAAAACAGAGCCGACGATCCTTGCCGGAGTTCTGAGAAAGACATCTGTTTCGGTACATTCTTTCCCCAAACCCTCTCTGTCCATCACATTTCAATCGCTTATAAATTTCGTTAATCGAATTAAACAAGAACAGTTGATTAATCGTCGTCTGTATCTTTGAACGAAGAAGATGAAGTCGAACTTGTGTATAAGTATAATTAAAACCATATATTAAACCGGGTTAGACACACAGTCCAGCGGTGGACTGTGTGCAAACGATTAACACACGTCTCGAGTTCGATCCTTGACACAATCTCATTCTCTGTAATAAAAATGTTCCTTTTTAAACTGAACCGGATCAACTCGCAGTGAGATGTTAAGTTTAATGAAAATCAGTATATTAAACAGGTTAGACACACAGTCCAGCGGTGGACTATGTGCAACACTAAACCACAGGTCCCGGGTTCGAGACCTGTTGAGGGCACCGGTCCGATATAATTAAATCCTTTTTAAAATAAATGATTTCGGATTAAATTAAATAGTGTAAAAATATAATTAAAAACAGAAATATTTCGGGTTAGACACGTAGCTCAGTTGGTAGAGCTGCGTGCACGCGTACGGGAGGTCACGAGTTTGAGCCTCACCCGGCGCATATAAATACCAAGTCCGAACCGGTCAAAGGTCAAAGTCAACGGTCAACGGTCAACCCAAAAAGTCAACATTTTTTTATATTTTTATTTATTTGTTTTATTTAAAAAATCAATTAAAAATACTTAAAAATAACATTTTTAAAGTTAGAAAGTGACCTTAAACTCACAAAAATAAACCTAAAAATCCAATTAGAATTGTTAATAAAATCCACTTATTTACCGTACATTTTCGTTATTATCTAGGTTAGTTATTCCTCGTCGATCAACTCTCTAAACTCGTGCGCATCCAACATCATCAAGAGAACGCACCCAATGTGAGTGAATCTCTACCAATTCCCCGTTTTAATCACATTTTGGGGTGTATCATGTGTCGCTTATTATTTATTACAAATAACCACTTGTGCATTCATCATATCCATGATCAAATGTGTAACCAACATGTATCAATTGTTTGTGTAGTTAATGTATAGATTAAATTTATCATTTTTAGTACATACATCATCATAGGCCGCCGCTCCCCATTACCTATGAGCGTGAGCCGTTCCCCATTACCTATGAGCGTGAACGAGGCGTTGCCAACATACGATCGACTCCGTTTGATTGAGCCTTGATCGCACATACATCATCATAGGCCGTCCGTTCCCCATTACCTATGAGCGTGAACGTGACGTTGCCAACATATACATTATCATTCATGTTATTGTTTGTTATTGTATGTTTATTTACGTTTGCTCACATATGATTATTGCACAATTTTTCCATATTAAATATAACAAGAAATCAATAAAAAATGTTTTCTAACAAGGTTCACTCGCCAACTTTTTGTTGATCCAAAAACCATTTTTACACATGATACAGGTGGACAGGATGAAGCATGGAACACATAGGAAAGTGCCTTAGAAGAAAAATAACGAAGTCTAAAAAGATGTATAGAACATGTTGTACTTGTATGATTTGATCGAATGATCTTCTTTAAAATTATAATAATAAATATGAAACATTATAATAAATGTCATGAGCTTTGATGAAAACCCAATCATGTCCGATTACCTATTTCCGCTGCGGGTCGGGGTGTGACAGATTGGTATCAGAGCTTTTGACTATAGGGATATAGGATAGGTTATTAGACCCTTAGAGCCTATACTATAGTTGATTAGATTTTAATTGTTTATGTGGTTACATGCAAACTCCTGATGTTTATTTGTTTCGTATTTATACATACACAAATGCATGCAAACACTTCCAATAATTACATTTTGTGATACATAATGAATTATACTTACAGTCAAACATACATACTTACATACATATTCATCATACATATTTCAATGTTCACATATTCAAATCATCTTCATACTTCCGTCATTCAAGACTTTGTCGCATTTTTTATTTTTCAAATCTCATCAAAGTGAGTTCTGCGACGGACATGTAGTAACTGTAAGGGTACAAGTACCGGTAGTCGGAACGTCCTATCTAGGTTGGCATTCGTATAAATCCAATATAACGGACCAGTTTGCCTACCTGGGGACTAACGATAAGAGTACGAAGGACCTATTAGGCCAAAGCATGCCACACCAAACGTCGTTCGAACTAACCCCACTTTGAGGTGTCACCGTGTCCACACCTGGATACATTCCGAATATCATACGTTACATACATATTTCTCGATTTTATCCGGGTTTTAGTGTACGTAACCAGGCTAACACGTGCGAACCATATGAAAAACCCGGTAATCATGGGGCCCACATGATTACGAAGGTGAAGTATGGCGGCATGCAAGGCCCAATTACAGGCAGAGCCCAAGACATCCTATGGATGTAGTAGATTTATTATTCTATATTTATTTTATGAATGTTCATTCCTAAATACGACACATGACCCCTAAAGCGTCCAACTCATACTCTTGATATGTATTCCTTGTAGATGTCTTCTAATTCCGCTCGTAGGAAGATGAGATCAGGAAAAGCCCGCGAGCGCATGGCTGCCCAAATCGCTCAACAAATGGCTGCCGTAATACCCAACATTGTAGTTCAAGTTCAACAAACCCTTACCGCTAATCCCGTCAATCAAGAAGATCAAAATGTTGTCAACCCTCCCCCAATTACCACTAAATGCACCTTTAAGCATTTCAAATCCTGCGACCCTCCAAAATACGAAGGGACTGAAGGTGTCACCTCTCTCCTCCATTGGTTTGAGGAAATTGAAAACACTTTTCTAAATTGCGATTGCCCCGATGATCGCAAAGTGCGATATGCTACCGGTCGTTTACTTGGAATAGCACTTACATGGTGGAATACAGAGAAGGCCAAACGAGGTGTTGAAGATGCTATGACTTTGACTTGGGAAGAGTTGGAGGAAATCATGACACGACGGTTTTGCCCAAGAAGCGAAATCAAGAAATTGGAGGATGAGTTCCATTCTTTGAAACAAAAGGAAGGCGACCACACCACATACAACAAGAGATTCCTTGAGTTAAATGAAATGGTTCCCAACTTGTTCACTCCCCTCTACCGTTTGATCGAGCACTACATTCGAGGTCTTCCTTCAAAAATTCAAGACTCCGTAATAAGTACCACACCTGCAACTTTGGAAGCAGCAATGGAGTTAACTACAGAGCGCACCGAAAACCGCATACGTAATAAAGACTTCACGGAGGAGAAGAAGAAGGGTAAAACCTCAACCGAAATCTCAAATTCCACCCGAACCGAATCCTTTTCTCAATCCATTTCTAAGAGAAAACGAGATGGGCAAATTTTCGCTGTCACTCAACACAATCAACCAGCTTCACAAGCCGTGCCCCTCCGAGCTATCCCAATCACTCAAGTAGCACCCAACTCAACTTACCCAAATAAGAAACCTTACTTTGGACCTCACCCTCAATGCAACACCTGTTCTTATCACCATCCATTTACCTTACCTTGTCGACTATGTGCGAATTGTGGACGCTATGGTAATTCGAGCAAGGTTTGCCGCACCTCTCAAAACCAAACCTCACCCCCTACTCAAAACATGATCCAAACATATCAACAACCTCAATACCCCATGCTCCCATATGTTCGAGCTTGTTTCAATTGTGGCGACCCTACCCACTTTAGAAACACGTGCCCTCGATTGGTTAACATCATAAACGCCTAAGCTCAAGCAAACCCAGTTAACCAAGCAAATCAAGAAAACCTAACCACTAGGCCACCAGCAAGAGGAAGGGTTTACAACATCAATGCTAATCCTGTTGAAGATAATGACGGCCCAAACGAACCACCCAACTAGTTTCTTCACCAAAATTCAAGAATTCAACTCCAACCGCTTAGTTTTTATGTTTTATTTACGTATCTCATTTATAAATTGGAAATTGTATCCAAGAATCTTTATGCAAATTACTATCTCAGTTTTGTTTTTATACTCATTGATTTAACATTCATATCATCAGACATCTCGACGTACCTCGATCTCATCATTTAAAGAAGTTGGGTTGTGTCTCACTTTTACATAGACTAACCCCTTCACCATAACAAACGAGAGAGGTACCGTCATCATTCAGTCATGTATCCTTTCAGAATTGAGACTCAAGCTCTGGTTGTTGTGCTTATTTATGTTTTAGAGTCACATAGAACTGATCATAATTTACTGACAAAGCCAATGAAAATTTGACAAGAATATGGTGGATACGCCGCTGGTACTTCCTATATATAAGTATTCTTGTCAAAGGATCTAAAGCATTGTCAGGCGGTTATGAGAAGTTCCATGTAGGATTTAGTAATGTCATGGTTGAAGTTTGTTTTATACTCACTGATTTAGCATTCATATCATCATACATCTCAACGTATTCCAATCTCATCATTCAAAGAAGTTGGGCTGTGTCTCACTTCTACATAGACTAACCTCTTCATCATAACAAACGAGAGAGGTACTGTCATCATTCAAACATGTATACTCTCAGAATTAAGAACTCAAGTTTTGGTTGTTGTGTTTAGAGACACATAGAACTAATCATAGTTTACTGATAAAGCCAATGAAAATTTGACAAGAATATGGTGGATACGCCGCTGGTACTTCCTATATATAAGTATTCTTGCCAAAGAATCAGAGGCATTGTCAGGCAGCTATGAGAGGTTCCATGTAGGTTTTAGTGGTAGAAGTTTTGTTATATGGTATAACCTTATCTTTCCAAACGTATCAGAACTCTTGTGCATGAGATCATACCTAGTCAATCAACTCTGTGTATCAATATTCTTTATCGTAGGCATCAAAAAGCGATTCCTGTAGCAGGGTATTCAACCTTTACTAGGAACGTTACCGCCTCAAATAAAAAAATTTAAACTCTTACTCCCTTCTAAGTATGTAATTGTCAAATTAAAACACCATCCTTTTGAGAGAAACATGCCACTACTTAAATTTCGGGACGAAATTTATAAAAGTAGGGGATACTGTAACATCCGTCGAAAAACGGGTTTCCAAACTTTCTATATTTGGAAAGTTCTTGTTGTATTATATTTGGAAAGTTCTTGTTGTATTATATTTTTGGAAACTTTGTAATCGTTGCACTCATCTTTCCGTTGTAATCTTTATTTCAAGACTTGAATCGTAATGAAACACGTGTCCTATTTTGTCATGTCAAACTCGTTTATATTTTTCATATGCTACTTGATCCACAAATACGCATAAACACTTGATACACTTGCAATATGTAACATACATGTTTGATGCGAAGACTATACACGATATTTATACTTAATCTTATTCAATTTATACATATGGAACCTTTGACAGTTGTTATTTATGCTTAGAAACCTTTAATTGCTCATAAAATAGCAAGTTATAACCTTTAATATGTTATCAAACAATAAAAAAAAAAATAAGGTTTGGCTCCTGACCAAGCCTTACGGACTGCAAGGATCCCCCCTTACGGTCCGTAAGGGGACCTGACGGGGGAACTTTTGAATCAGCCGCGATTTTGCATGAATCCACACACTTAACTATCACCCAATGGCCTCAAAATACCATTAAATCACCCACCAACCTAACCTAACTCTTACCCTATAAAACCCAAGTGCCTTCCATGCATTTCACACTTTTCTAATCCTCCATATCACTCTCAAATCATCCATAATCTGCTGCTAATTACAAGTTCGAGCAGAAAGTTCATCTTTCACAAAAGTGAGCATAACTCACTCAATTCTTAACGAAATCACTCCATTCTTTTTCCCCTTGCTTGGATTAACCTTAGGAACATTTCCATTGGTTTTCCATGGAAACCAGGCTCTGGAATGTCCAGAAAAAGGCTCCAAAGTGGACTGTTTGTTTCTATTTTCATCTAAACTTGTTTAAACTTGTTCAAACTTGAGTTCTCTCATCTCAAACCTATGTCCTAATGCTTACAACACTATTAGTGGTTGGTTAGGCTTAAAAAAAGGTTGAGACATGTCAAACTAGAGGATAAAACCTCACAAATTTTCTGTTTTCAACATGGGTTTACACCCACAAGTAGTGTCCAAGTTTAGTTTGTTGCATTTGTGATGTTTGGTCTAGCTTTGGCTACCCATCTTTAAATCCACACACTAGTTGACGTTTTCCTTAGATTAGTTGTTTAATTCTTGTAAGTTCATGACCCCCCTTATGTTTATAACACAAGTGTAGTGGTGAACATTCGAGGTGCCTAAACGGAAGCATGTTCTTCCTACCTTCTACATGAAATCCATGACACTAGAGGTACCTAAATGGAGACTTTATTCTCCTACCTCATGCTTGATTTATGATTTAAAGTACCTAATCTAAGTATATTATATATGTATATATATATATATAGTGTGAAGAACAAGTGTCATGAGTACAAGATGATTACTTTCATAATACTATTTTCACGTTATTTAAACTCCGAATTTATAATCTTCCGTTAATTCACAATACTCATACACCTTTGTTTCTTCATGTAGAAGGGCAAGGTGCTCCAAGATAATCAACCCAACCACTCTTGGAATTCAAGTCGGATAAGCTTGCAAAACCGTGAGTATACTCGATCCCGTTTTCCATTTTAATATTTTGGGTGCAACATGTACAAAAACCATGAAACTAGTTTACAAATTTACTCTATCCGTTATAGCATGATACTTGTTTATATACTCGATTAATGCATGCTATGTTAGACTTGTGATATATGCTCATTAACTTTGCTAGCCAACCTTAACAAATATAGCGCTATAGGAGTAACGCCTGCCCGTATGCTTGTGGTATTGTTAAGTAAACTATTAAAAACCCGTTTTATGACAATGTTGGGTAATCACTATTGCGTTAGACTATGGATTGACATATAAGAAAACAAGTTTAGTATGTTATGACAATTATATACAATGTCGCCATGTTGGATATGAGACAAACTTTTTCGTTATTATGCTATGTATCAAACTTGTATGCTCGCCAACCTTTTGTTGATATATATTATCTTAATACATGTTGCAGGAAACTAAGTTGATGCCCATGAAGAAACATATTAGGGTGGATTAGATACACACCTAGTTCAAATTTCATGTATTTTGTTCTATGATGTATTGTCCTTTGAAACATGTCGTACTTTCCCTTTTTGAACCATTGTAACAACAATTTAGTAGCAATGAAATTTTGATATATTAAATATTGTCGCAAAGTAGTATTATGACTTTTTGAGCAATTTGTTCGTCTCATCCGATGTTTCCGCCATCGGTTGGGGTGTGACACCAATCACATAGAATGGTTCTGGAGTTAGTTTAATTTTTAATATGGATTTATTTGTTTAGTTGGTTGAGCTCTTTGTCTTTTCGTTGTAATGGATATTCAAGTTATTTAATAATGTTTAATTTTAGGTTTTCATGAGTTGTTGAACAATCTACCAAAGTGATGCCCCGATGTTTTTACCTTCGATTGGGGTGTTACACATGCATTCCATAAAGATTATGGTTTTCTTATCACCAAACTACACTAAAGTTACTCATAGAGTATCTCTTAGTATATATATAATATCCATATTGTTTTTAGACATACATTTTGAGAAGAGTAAACTTCCGTTTTGCTCCCTTTGGTTTGGTCATTTTAATGGTTTTGCCCCAATCATTTAAAAAAGGACATTTTGCTCCCTGATGTCTCGGTTTTATCGCCCGTTTGCTCCACGGCCTTATCTCCATCTATTGTATGTTAACTGGTAATTTTGACTATAAAATAAGGGTGCTTTGGTAATTTATATTTATATGTAAAGTATATACCACACACATAACAAATACAGTGTTTACTCTCTCTCTCTCTCGCTCTACAAGATCTCCCTCTCTCTTTTACACCACCATCCACCACCTGTCACTGCCGCCACCCACTACCTCCGCACCACCACCCATCATCACCACCACCATTCACCACCTCACCCGACAACACCAACACCAACCACCATTCCCCCTAGGCTCAATTGCTTCGATTTACAGTCTCTCTCTCTCCCTCTATCTCTCCCTAAACTGAATACCTTATATCCACCTTCATTATCACCTAACACACCACCACCGTCATCACCAGCATCAGCCATACCGCTATCGACTCTCTTTCTTACCCCAACTACCACCACCTGCCACATCTCCACCGCATGTCGTCTTTCTCTCTCTCCCCCTTCTCTCTCACAAGAGCGCAACCATCTCAACCCGATCCGACCACTGCATACGGTTTTAAACAGATCTCAAACCAAATCCTTCGATTTCATTATACACCACTACTAACCAGCTCCGATGTCAAAACCCGATTGTTGCCACTGTTCCATGTCTTTAAGGCTTCGTTTTAAAGCTCAAACAACCACCGTATGGGTGTGTAGGGCTTAGATTTAGGTTCGTCGTCGTTCCACAACATCTAGGTTTGCGATGGACTGGGATTTGGGCTCAGATTACCGATTGTTAGGGTTTGCAATTGAACTCATATGCATGTGTAAAAGTTTGGGGATAAACAAGTTGTTTGTTTGGGGGTTATGGTATGAAGGTTGGGTGTGTGTTGGTCTAAGATTAGAGATTCACCTTTTCATAGAGAATATTTGGGGAGAGGGAGAGGAACAGTGAAGAGAGGCAGCGAGCAAGAGAGTGGCCGGTGGTGGTCGACAGGTGATGGTGGTGGTGGGTGGTTGGTGTCGGCAGGTGGCCGGGTAAATAAAAAACTCTTATTTGACAAATTTGGCGCCAATCACAACCAATATATAAAGATATTGTTGGACGATTTTATGTATCTAATCTTAATCCTTGCTTAACTACATAAATAAATACACATTACCTTTTTGTCTTACTCTGTTCTAGTAACTACTTTTCGTTGTACGAATTTCGATTGTTCTTATTTGAGTCTTGCGTACTCAGTTTTCGTTCAGTTTTGGTTATGATGTTATGTCATTTGTACCCTCGGGTAGAACAAACACAAATATCAAATATGTCCACTGCATCATTTTGATTTCTGTCAACTGTTTCTTTATATCTTTTTTAAACCAAACAGATTCACAAATTTGTATAATGTGAGTACCGTCTGATTATTGATCTTAATATATATAAACAAAAAGGGATCATCAAACTTTGCTGGTGTCAACAGATTCACAGATTTGTCTAAAGCACGTTGGCACCTCTTGTTGTGAGGTTGACATACATACTTGTCCAATAACATTCTAATTTATCCATTTGACGTTGGTGTTCATATTCTTTAATGTATAATGTAATGATAAAACCAAGGAATAAATTATGACGTTGCAACATGATATTATTGAAAACTAAAATATTAGCTGCCGTATTTGTCCACACATATAAACAACAATTTCTTAAAACATATATAGGATTCATATACATATTTATTAAAGAGTAGGGATAGGCTTGGTGTTGTATTGGTACCGAAAGTGCTCGACACGGTATTTGAAGGTAAATCATCCAAAAATTCCAGTATCGAATCAAAAGTATCAATCACCTAAATGGCAAATAGTGGGTACCGAAAATGGCCAAGTATAGTACGGTCCTGTACTAGTACAGTATAGTACCGGTTAGATTTTGATACCGACTACCATTTGCTTATCTCTATTTAAAAGTAATAATAAATGATCAACTAACCGCATAGGTTAACAAATATCTCTTTCTCACACTACATTTGTATGAACTACATACAATTAAGGCTTATGCGGACTTTGTAGTTATAAAAATTTCTGTAAATTAATGGAGTCCCTTCCTCACCAGTTTAAGCATTGTTTTGTACCTCTTAAGAATTTCAGTTCTTTGGTTTGCTATAAGAAAATGAAGAGAGATATGAAACTTAAAAATGTCAGATGATCTGAAAACCGTTATGCATTGTTTATCAAGTACATTAAGAATTACTATGGTTCTGATAGATCTCTTTTACTTTTGATACTGCTTCTTGTTAGATTTTGATACCGATTACCTTTACTCATTAAAAATAAAAAATATTTAGGGTAGTTGAAAGAAGAGCAGCAGTGATTTTCTGGTATTAGCGTAACTGGGGTAGAAACAAGGTGGTAGTGCATGATTTATGGTGGAAAGGTGTGCCGTCTCCTTAGAAATACGAGATTACAAATATTAAGGGAATAAGAAAACATGAGGCGGTAAATAAAATCACTTATCAATAACATTTAGACCACCCGTAGTCGTCCTCTTTCTAGCGTTTTTCTCCGCCAACCACGCCCAAGCCCCACCCCCTCGGTGTTTTCGGGCTTATTTTTTCAAAAAAAGGCCCCCGGCGTTCTTTAAAAAACGCTTGAATTGACACATGTTTTTGTCAAACGGTAAAAAGAATTAATATAATTTTCCTTTTTAATTAAAATCCCACTTTAACCCTATAAAATACCCCACTTTTCACCCAATAATTATAAAATTACTTACTTTCTCTCTACCTTTCTCTCTAGTTCTTCAAACTTCTATAAAATTATTTACCATGCATCCATTCCGACCACCGTTCGGTGTTCCGTCAAGACCCGGGAACCCAAATACCACCCAACCGCAACAAAACTTTAATTTTCAAGAGATGGATCCGAATGTGTTTTCCTACGCGGCTCCAACCTCTTCCTTCCAAGCCCTTACGGCTTTGCTCAACCGGGCGGTTCGCAACCACCACAAGAACAAGTTGAACCCGAGGTTGATACGATGTCGGAGACGCAACCCGAACCCGATCGCGAGACATCTAAACGCAGTAGAAGGTCACATAGAAAAGGACCCGAACGCTCCTCGTCATAAGGGAAGTTACCTTGTTTGAGCGAAAGACGAGGAGTACGCGTTGGCTCGGGTGTGGCTCGACATTTCGGAGGACCCCGAAGTTGGCAAGGGTTATAAAACTATTAGTCTGACTTTATTTTTTAAATAACTATCTTTCGTTTATTATTATTTTTTTAAGTATCACTTATTTGTTATAATTTTTGTAACAAACTATCAAACCTCTCCAACATTTTGGAACAAAATTCCTGAGTTTTTATTAATGCGATGGGAAAAGGTGAATATCGGGACAAGGATTCGATATCTAGCAAACGGACCGATATCAACAAAAAATGTTACCAATTCCAAGAAGTTTATCAACGAACGAAAGATAATAGACCGTGTGGTGAAGGTGACGTCGATATTTTAACGAGGGCTATGAAAGAGTTTGACCAAACTAGAGGCGTTTTCACGTACTATAGATGCTGTGAGCTTCAAAAAAATAGTCCAATGGGGGGCTAACGTACCGGCCATGACGTCTAGTAGTAGACGTAGAGCTAAACGGTCGAAAACGTCATCCTCAGTTGACCCGGAAACACCCACTTCAAATGCGCGCACCGTCGACTTAGATATTATTGTTGACGATGAAGAGGAAGATGAAGAGTTGGCCCGACCGCCCGGTAGAAGAAAAGGGAAAAAACGGGAAAAAAGCCAGTAGAGTCGTCTTCCGGTAATCTCGAGTTGAAGGGAGAGTTCGAGGAGATGAACCGACGTCTCCAAGACATTCGAGACCTCGGTCACAAGCATTGGGAGACTATGCAAGAACGAGTCGCCGAAAACAACAAATTAACAAGATGTAAGTGGCGACCAAACGGAAAAGGACATAGAGTTTTTGTCCAAACCGATCGATCACCTCCAAGGGGACGCATAGATCATTGCGCAAATGCACCGCCAAAAACTTCAAGAAAAATACAACCGTTAGATTATCATCTTTTTTATTTTTTTTAGTAATATTCCTTTTTTTTAAGTTTAGTCGGTTTTATTTTTAGTATTGTAATTTTTTTATTTAATAAAGTATCATTAGTTTTCAATTAAAAAAACTAATAATTGTGTAATGATTGGTTGGGACGTTATTGGGCATTATTCCACTACACCCCTTTTGTAAAAATGTTTAATAATGTCCTTTTGCTGACTCGATTGCCACGTGGCGGAAAACGCCCAAAGATAGAGGCATTATTTACTAAACCACTACAATGACACGGTGATTATTAAGTGTGAGTGACATCATACAAGAGAATTACAACCTGTGTAAGTTAAAAGAATACCAAGAAGCATACATATTAAACACAAAACAATATATTCCAACACAAAATAATATATACACAAATATAGGAGAAATTAGTAAGCATTCACTTTTACAAAAAAAAAAAAAATGTTTACGGCATCCAAACCTGGCCGGCTTAGGCATTGGACACATTAAAATCTGTTAATACCTTAACCAACACAACCAATCCACAGACTGTTTCCTACCAGACACCGTTAGCACATTGGTCATACCGATTTTTAAAAAAAATTCGTGATATACTATGCCAACTAAAAACAACTGCTTACAAAGTTACAAATATCCCCACCATCCCTTCATTTCCAAAATTTTGAAACTTTTCTGAATTTTCACAATGAAGAGCCCCCATGTCTCCCCCGAACCACTCCCGTACCTCCCTGACCAAGTGTCGAACCTGACGGAGAAGTCATCATCTTGTTCCACCGGCTCCCTGAAAACCGGTAGTTGGGCCGGAAAAGTTGGTCATTTGGTGTACAAAAAAAAGAACTCTAGTTTAACTAAAGAAAACCTTGATGAGTTCAACAAATATGGGACAAGTCCATATTACAAAGGGCTCCTGTTTCAGGAAAAAGTTCCGGATACGAGTTCGGAAGCAGAGAATAATACTACTCCAACTCCTATGGCACATGACTTCCAGAACATGAGCAGTCCTTACTACAAAGGGCTCCTCTACACTGAGAAGGCTCCTGGTACAGGTACAGGTACAGTTACGGGTACTGGTACTGGTACTGGTACTAGTCATGAATCAGAGAGTACTGCTACTTCTGCTGCTGCTGCTATGACACATGACTTCCATAACTTTAGCGCTCCGAGTCCTTACTACAAAGGGCTACTGAACCAGGCTACAAGCCCGGACCGTGAGAGTGTAGCCACTACGACTGTCAGCTCGGGTTCAAGAACGAGTTTTTCGGTTAAAATTCCAGAATTGGGGTGTTTTAAGTTTAAGGCGAAAGATGAGAAACCTCCAACAATGGTAAAGGTTTACTCTACCGAAAATTCGGATGATCAGGAGTCCTTGAGAGAGAGAGGATTAGAGTCAACATCACCACAGTTTTCGCCACCTTTGCCACCAGTACAACCACCGCTGCCACCGCCAGTTTTATCAGTGTCGCCCACTAAAAAGGTTATTGTAACCGCCAAAGATGATGATGCTATTGAACCAAAGGACGGAAAGAAGTACATCTGGGCGGATAGATACCGACCCCTCACTCTTAAGGATTTCATATGCAACAAAGACAAAGCAATTGAGCTGCAAAAAACGGTATGATTAATTTAAGATCGATATTTTACAAAACAAAGAAGAAAGTTAGTTTGATTGTTTTAAGGGGTTTGATTTTGTAGATAAAAGATGAAGAATGTCGTCACTTCATATTTGAAGGACAAGCAGGTGTGGGAAAGCGGACAATGATTTGGGCTTTGCTTCGTGATGCATATGGAGCAGACAAGGTTCAGGTGATACAATCTTATGATTTAGTGTTTTGATCACATATTGTGCTGAGAGATTCATAGTTGTCAATAGTGAATAACCCGGTAAACAGCGACAAGCTACCAATAGCGCTTACTATTTCATGTTTAGCGATAAAGTAGTAGAACCGATAAAGTAGTAGAAGATTTAAGAAATATTTTAGATGTATATTTTATCAAAAATAGCTTAAATACGCTATCATTTATCATCTATATACGCTTCGTTTTTCAATCGTGAAACAAAAGACCCTAATGGGCATTGCTCCTAATATTTATAAAAACTTTTTTTTTAAATTTACACGCCACTATTTGTCGTTAAGCACCCTATCGCGCCATATGGGTGCATCATGGCACGCTATAGCGAGCGCTATAGCCGCTATTGACTAGCCGCTATTGACAAGTATGGAGAGATTGAGTCTGGTGATTAAATATTATTTACATTGAATTTAATAACTCATAATGTTGCCATGAATAAGATTTAACCAAGACAGTGCACAAAGTAGTAATTCAGTATGAACTTTGAAAAAAAAAAACTATATAGTCATTTAAATTTAAAGGATTGAAAAGCTCGTTTACTTACAGATGACATGATTTCTGCAGGCAAGAGACGAGTGCAAGACATTTAACTTGAAGGTATATTTGTTACTGCCATAACTACCTATGCACACATTTGTCTGGTAACATCAGCTACTCTTGCATATATACATATAGAATCAAGAAATCGATGAAAAGGATTATTTGCATATATACATATAGAATCAAGAAATCGCTGAAAATGATTATTGCAAGACAAAAGCTAGCAAAAGGACAGGATTAGGATGATTTTATTCAACTTTATGGTAGAATAACAAAATATCGGCTTCGAAAGTTGCTCCATATATTTTAGAAAGAACACTGAATCTAATAGTATATCATACCCTAACTAATATATTAAAAGATTATCGAATATTCCTTTAACTAATTTCATTTGTTTCCCTTAACTATCACACACTTAGGATAGTAATTTAATAATACAATACTTAGGTTAGTAACTAAATAATACAAATAAATCTACTAACTTAATAATAATAGTTATAAAACTCCAGATTATGATATATGTTTTAATATCAGTTTGTACAGCATCATTTTGTTTGTTTTCTAAGTGCCTTGGATTTGAAAATATGGTGTTTTTCAATTTTCAATTTTCACTTTAGTGTGTGTGATTCGTTACAAATTTCAATACGTTTACGTCATGAGCTTATATGTGTACATATTTCAGGGTGAAGAAGTAAGCAGTATCATAGTTAATGTGAAGGAGTCTTCTCAACATGTAGAAGTTAATCTGTCTGAGCTAAAAGGATTCGAGAAGCATGTCATAGTTGAACTTATTAAAGAAGCAAATATGCTAACCAACAATTCAAGATGCAACATTGATAATTGTAGAGGTATATAAAGTTAACTAAGTTATGTAAGCAAGCTATATACAAAACAAACTCAACATTATTAATTAACCTGAAATCGATCATCAAGTGCAGCCATCATCCTCCATGAAGCAGACAAGCTATCAACGGATGCATTGCTTTACATACGATGGGTTATCGAGCGGTATAGAGGATGTCATAAAGTCTTCTTTTGTTGCCAAGATGCTTCAAAGTTACAACACCTTCAAAACATCTGCACACTGATCAAATTTCTTCCGCCTTCTAATAAAGAGGTGATCATTTGATACTTTTAAACTACATCAAAGCTAGCAAGGCACCTACATACCCTTCAAACAAGTTTTCGAGTCGCTTTTAATTCAAAAAGGATTAAAAGATTGTTGGTTGTTTCCAGATTGTTGAAGTCCTGGAACTCATAGCAAGGAAAGAGAAAATAGAATTGCCAAAGCAATTAGCCGAACGAATAGCTATCAACTCCAAGAATAACCTGCGACAAGCCATTCGGTCCTTCGAAGCTAGCTGGCATCATAAGTTCAGTTTCATTCTGCTTATACAAAGACATATACAAATTATATGCATATGTACATGGGTATATGCATACACATCTATGCATATAGCCTTGGACATACATATGTAACCTGTTAAAGTTTACAAACTTGTTCAACTTTTTTGTCATTTCTGCCTTACCTGTGATTTGTGTTTTTTTTATGATCTATCTGCAGCTCACTTCTGGAAGGAGATCAGATAATCTTGACTGGGTGGGAAGATGATATTGCACACATTTCTAAAAGTATAGTGGAAAAGCAAAGCCCCAAACAGTACGCTATCATACTACAAACATTTACACAAACGGCCTGTAGATATAACAATCTTGAATCATTTATCTTAACAGGCTATATCTTATTCGTCAGAAACTTCAGAATCTGATTGACCACAGTGTACCACCTGAGTTTATATTTGAAGTAAGAAAGATTAAAAGTATGTATCATATACATGATTCTTCATCATGTATAATTCTCTAACCGTTCTCTTTGCAGACTCTAGAAGTTGAACTGAAGAAGAATGTTGACGAGTCAATGCATAACCAGATTGAAAAGACGTATCATGAATGTACTGTAAGAACTCGGCGTTGTTTACTAAATGTGTTTGGAATGAATAAATGGCATACATGACAGTACGTTTTCATGTTTTATTCAGCATAAAGGTTCTAAAAGCTATTCCAATGATGAAAGGAAAAAGCTTATCCAACAATTCATGAATATCGAAGGTAAATTAACATTATCATAATCATCATTATCATACTCAGTAAATCCCACCAATAGCAAAGCTAAGGTAGGGTCTGAGGAGGATAAGATGTAGACAGCCATACCTCTACCCCGTAGGAATAGAGAGGCTGCTTCCAGTGAGACCCCCGGCTCGATAGTAGTTTTGCATCAAGCATTGGACATAGGCACATAATATTCAACAATTAAGACAAAGGCCGATTAGTGCATGTACTCCCTTGTCTTTCGGCTGTAACGCCACCACATGATGCATGATTAACCATCCCCCTCTTTTAATGTTATTTTCACGAAATTAGTAAAATAACGTTAAAATCAGTGCACTTTCACTTTTGCTCCCCGAGCGCCCACACATATATACATTATATGTGCATACCACAAGCGGGGCGTAAGTTAACATTATGATTATGTAAATTTCTGCAAAGACAACAAAAGATCACCAAATAAAACTTGTTACAAATATGATCAAAGTTTGTGGTTTTTTGGTCTTTTACATAACGTATGACTTTTTGTGTTTTTCCAGAATTCATAGCGAAATTTATGAGCTGCTACAAAAATCATCTGGCTAAGCAGACACGGGACATGACTGAAACAGCGATAAACAAGTAGAATACAGCTTGCATGTTGTGCTGCAATTCCAGCGAATGCTGCACAAGTGAACTACAGAATAAAATGGCCACGTGATACTTTCTTATGTGAGCTAGTTAGTCCTTGCATAGCTGCAAGTAACTACTTGCCACAGAAGAAAATACTTTTATCGTTTTCATTTTTTTTTTATGTAAGTCAATCAAAGAAGACTCCTCTTCTGATGTGAAACTTCAAATAAATCTGTAACTTAAATAAATCGAATACTTGATGACTTTTAAAATAAGGATTGGGCCAAAATATTGTTGATATTTAAAGCTAAATAAGTGGAGAGGTCTCCCTTGAACCTTCGGGTTCGTTGGTGCATGAATAACAATAATCATGAACAAGCTTATACACCTCCTAACTATTGGCCTTATTTGTTTGATATAAGTTTGATACAAAGTTTAGGTCGCTTATTCGTCAAAAGTGTTGGGCGGTAGAGGCTTAACATGAGCAGGCGGCCCTAATGGTGGCATGTTGCCATAAGTAAGTTTTCAGTCTGTAGCCGAAATCTTGTATTATAAATAGTGGTCTTAGCATTGTAATTCAGTGAGCACCGAAATAAAATAGTATTAGTTGCAACTTGTGGACGTAGGTCACACCGATCAACACCGTTAAACCCCCGTGTCCGTGTCTCTTCTTTTTTTAGTTGAAAAAGGGGTGTTTTGGTGGGGGTAAGTTAAGTTATTAATTGTTGAACGTTGTTCTTTTATTTTTTGGGTGTAGATATCTTAACGTTTCCGATCGTTTAAGTATTTCATTGTTTTTACATTTTACCTTATAAATATTAGTTTTTTTTAAATATCATATTATATCTTGTAAATATTATTTAACATAATATCTTATTATTAATTTTATACCGTTTCCAATATTACAAAAAAGAACCAAAACATTATATAGTTTTCGTAGCATAATTCAACGTTGATTCAAGAAATCCAAACATTAAGTAACCGAATAACTGAAAACAAAATATGATAACTTAGTACATCCATAACAAAATATGCCAAAAAATACAACTGAATACTAAATACAAAACATGAACATGCAGCTGGTCTATGCCTCCATGTCGGAATCAGATTCTAGATCGGGCTGCGGCTGATGCTGCTGCGACGGCTGCTGCTACTGATGTTGTGGTCCTCGAGGTGGTGGGAGCGGTATGGCAGGTAATCCATCTCTCACTCTTCTATCATGCGCCTCACGAACCAACCAACTCATCAAATCCATAAGCCTATCAACGTCGGCGCGTAACTCCGAATATGCTGTAGCTCCCGGGGCATGACCTGGAATAACGTGTCGTGGAAACTGTGTCACACCCCGATTTCCACGTGTAACCCGGTGGTCCCCGATTTCAAGTACTAAGACTTGTATAATATGGGAAAACTATTTACATTCTGGAATTTGAGATAAAAATGATGAGGTTAAACCCGTTTTGGTTAAATTACGTAAACTAGTTACATAAGCTTAACCGTGCGCATATAAGCGATACCGGGTAACCGAATGAGTCATGAACGAGTTCCATATTCCAATATACTTTAAACAAGTTATAATATCAGTAGTATATCAACTTGTATGTCCGTTATGGTTTTAAAATCAATTAATGCCTCAAAAGGGCTTTTTGGTCATTTAGCAACGTATAAAAGGAACTTGTGTATAATATGATGTTACGACCATAATGATTCTGTGAAAATACTTTATTTATGATATAATATCGGTAGGATATCAAGCATATGTGTGTTTTATAGTTTAAGACCAAACGATGCACCGTAGGGGCATTTTGATAATTTCACACATAGTTTCGAAAGCTTATTTAGGATTCTGAGTTTATATTACGTACCTACTGTAGAAATACTTTAAATGAATTATAAAATCAGTAGGTAACAAGTCTTGGTTGGTAAATATGGTTTAAAACCATACTATGCGCCGAAAAGGCGTAAAAGTCGTTAAATGACGATATTTGCGATATTTTGTGAAAACTGATGTTATGACCAGGTTTAAATAATTAAAATATGTTATTTAGTATAACATATCAGTAGAAAAAGGTTTCATATGAAAAATCATGATTAAAAACCATTTTAAGTGTCGTAAGGGCGTTATCGTCATTTAATAGCGTAATACAAGAACTTGTGCATAAACTCAGCTTATAAACTGAATTGATATCCCAAAATATCCTAATTATGATACTACATCAGTAGGCAATAAGTTTGGTATGAAAATTTATGATTAAAACCGTTCTACGCGCCGAAAGGGCTTTACGGTCACGTTTAAAGCTTTATTTACGATATATTACGAAAACTCATTTTATGGTCAGATTTGTAACATCAAAATATGTTAAACATGTAACATATCAGTAACTAAATCATTTTCAAGTTTATTGGCTTTTAAAACCTTATTTTTAAATAAAATGGCGAAATAGTCAAAGTATGGCATATTTACGGAAACTCGCATAAAACTCGGATAACTATTATTATCATGTAATATAACCTCAAAGGGTTATGCTACATCATAATATGATCATAACGAGACCTTTAATCAGTAGCATACTAATCTAATTCGATTCATAATCAAAAGTCAACGCAGAAGTCAAGCTTCACGACTTTCGGTTGCGAATCGATCCTAAAAGTGAAATTGACGAGCCGAACTTGTTTACACATGTTCTAATATTTATTACCAAGTTGTTTATGTGTTAAAACATATTTTAGAAAGCCCTTAAACTCAGTTTATGAATATTTCTAAAATCTGACCCGTTGACTTTTAAAATATATATTTTTGACTCGTCAATTGATCTAGCAAACGTGGTAATTAGGAGGTGCCCTTTTGAGGGATTAACACCTACCTATTTACGATCACATAGCCACATTCGGATTGATCCATGGCTGGTCCATAATGGTCTTAGCTCAAAGTCAAGGTGTTTTTACGTCAAGACTTTGACTTTAGCTTAGATCCTAATGAAATAACTTAGCATGAAGATGGAACACTTACACAAGGTCCAGAGGTTGCTAAGAACAGAAAGGAATGCTTCAAAATGGTCAGGAGCTCCTCTAGATGAACTTGGTGAGTTTAAAGTGAATGAAGGTTTGTTGCAACCCACATGTTCATCATAATTTACAATGATTGAGGATTGCTAGAATCATTCCAGGTGTTAACAAGGGTTAGAGGATCATTACAAGTGTTAGGGAGGTGTCACAACCAGGTTAAGAGTGGCAAAAACGAGCTAGGTGGCGAGTTGTGAGCTTATACATGATGAATCATCATTTTTCTGTTTTCAGACCTGCTTACGGACCGTAAGGGTCTTCCTATACGGTCCGTAAGGACCCAGCTCAGTCACCAAGTTTCACTTTTTGACAGTTTTGGCCCCTGGACTTGTTTCGTCGCGTTTTGTCACCCCTAACCCCTTTTAACCTGATTTCAAGGCTCGATAAAGGGGTTAAGGAATGTGTGACTTGGATTACAACAGGAAATATCCCGGATGTCGTTTGTTCGGTTGTTCGGTTGCGCGTTTCACGAAAATGCGTAAAACGCTTAAACGGACACAAAAACGATCAAAATTTCGCAACGATGGACATCCTTATCAATAAAACACAATATTTTAATGTATACAATATATCTAGATCCATATATTGGGTCTGTATATCAAAATACAAGAATTGACAAGTTTCCGCAGTTTGTCAGGAATAGCCCCCGGACTTCCAAACTTGCGTGAAAAGTTATAATTAGTGCGTAAAGCCTTAATTGGCATATAATAGGATCCCATAAGAGCATGAATAATATCATAAGACTCATGGTTCGTTAAAAGGTCACTCAGAGGCTTAGTTTGAGCATGTTGACACTTTTAGTCCCTTATCTTATTAATTTATCGTTCAAAGGTTATAATTAACATAACGATGTATTTATTCCCTCTCGTTTTAGCACGTGGCATACGAGGATCAATAGGACTCGTGTCAGAATTTTACCGGATGTGTTTTTCGAGGTGTTACAAACTGGGCGCCCCGGGAGGTGGTGGTGGCTGTGGTAGAGCAGGTCCGTCTAAATCCACCGGTGGGTCCTGCACAACCGCTGCTCCCCCTCTCCTGGAGGATACACCAAATCGAAATGCTCTGGCAGGCCCTCCGGAACCCATAGCTGACCTGTGCGGGTTTCAAACCAAAAACCGTCGAACCTCCTAACCAGCGACATCCCCGCAATGTCGCAAACCCCAACCTCGTCGATGGTATAGCCGCTAGTAAGTGTGGGTCGGTCTCCGGCGAAAGACCCAACGAACAGGCAATGACGGTGACGCACGCGCCATCGTACAAATAACCACGCTCCTACCTGTGATGGGCAGAGGCGAAGTACTGTGTTAGGCCGTCTGCAAGTGCGCACGGTCTCCTGTACAATAAACAATAAAAGAAAAATAGATTGGTGCTCGTACACCACTTACGGCTCTGGCCGCGAGCGGTAATAGAGGTGCCGAGCATCCTATGTAGAAACCTGCATGTTGTTAGCGAAATTCGAAAATTAAATCATAATAATAATAATACTCACAATAATTAGTGTAATAAAGGGACGTACCTGTACAATGGGTTATCAACGTGTGAAATCCTCCCCTTCGCCTTCTCGTGATCCCATGTATCTGGCCCTGCAACCACCTGCCAAAATCCTAAGAGGGTGGGTCTATCCACCACTACCAGCCCTTCCGTATAAACCTCTGTAGCGATCTCCTCCTGCAGGTATAAACCGGTATGTACCGCAAACTCTGCTAGCATCATCGAACACAAAACTCCGGCAAGTCTGAATGAAACCTCAGGCGGAGGTGGAGGAGCCTGTGCCTGGGGAGGCGGCTGGTCGGCTCGTGGAGGGTGAAATGTGAATGAGGAATAAAACTCGATAAGTAGCTCCCTGTAGCTCGGCGTGCCAGCTAGGTCAAGTAGACGGTGCCACGACGAATCCACTAGAACGAAATACCGGAGTCTCGTCGTCTCACCAATCGCCTCTATAGCGTCCCAATCCACGGCGACATGTGATCCAACGTGCATCCGCCTAAGCTTCTGGCAATGACGTACAGCGTCGGTGCCAGCTGGAAACTCCATATATGGGTGACCTAGACGTGGGTCCGGTGGCGGTGACGGAGCACGCCGCGGACCCTGCGGATGCGCAGCCCCGTGGATCAGATCCTTAACCTCGTCCATAATCAATCTGTCAATTATTACTATTATTATTTTATCACAATTATAATTATAAAAATAATGACAAGTAATAATACTAATTATAAAGTTAACTTTATTAATAATAATTAATAGTATTATTATTATTTTTAATATTACTAATATTTATAACAATCAATATTATCAATTAAAAACATAAAAAAAAAATTATCAGGGTCGTATACTGGGGTCGTCAAGCCCATCCTGTTTATTCCCAAACCCATCTTCTTCATGAATACCCACCCTAAAACCAAACAATCTCCAAAATTCAACCTATTTCTACGGTTAAAATATAAAATACAAGGAAGAATCTTAAAGTATAGGTCAAAATACATACCTTAGATGCTCGAAATCAGTCTGTATACTGTCGGTATACGTGTACAGAGGGTAATGTATACGGTATGTGTGTGTTTTTTTTGGTGTAATATGCAAGGGCGTCTAGCTCCTGCTCCCCCTTATACGACTAAGAGACGGGTCGTATAGACCTAGACGTCCCGTCTGGTGTTTTACCATTTTTCCCCTGAAATAGACCCCGTCTAGGCCTATACCAGGGGTAAAATGGTCATTAACCTCTAGGGAAAAGATTCTCTTTAATGGTCAATTACCATTTTACCCTTGTTATAGGCCTATACGGGGTTTATTTCAGGGGTAAAATGGTAATTAACCATTTATAATTCAAATTCATAAAACAAATAATCCCGCTTAAACTAAACGTCCCGTCTAGAGCCAGACGTGACGTATACGGTCATAAAATTACCCTTTTGCCCTTCATTATTGGCCTAAACGGGGGCTAAAGAGGGGCAAAATGGTCTTTCTTGACACCTGAAGGGGTATGGTCCCAAAAACCTTGCGCCAATCAAGAAAACCATACCCATTAATAACTTCTAAGGAAACTGCGCGCAGACTTCTAGTAAGATTTATTAGAACTTTACACCAAGTATCCAAGAGAGGAAAGCGTCATTTAACTACCTTGCGCGGGCTCGCGCAAGGTTCAAAGTTAACCTTGAACACTCTTTGGATAAATGCTTCATTTAACTACCTTGTACGGGCTCGCGCAAGGTTCAAAGTTAATCTTGAACATTCTTGTCTGATGATGCTTCATTTAACTACCTTGCGCGGGCTCGCGCGAGGTTCAAAGTTAATCTTGAACATTCTTGTATGATAATGCTTCATTTAACTACCTTGCGCAGGCTCGCGCAAGGTTCAAAGTTAACCTTGAACATTCTTGTTTGATAATGCTTCATTTAACTACCTTGCGCGGGCTCGCGCAAGGTTCAAAGTTAACCTTGAACATTCTTGTTTGATAATGCTTCAGTTAACTACCTTGCGCGGGCTCGCGCAAGGTTCAAAGTTAACCTTGAACATTCTTGTTTGATAATGCTCCATACGCAAACCTTGCGCAGATATTTATATCAAAGCAAGCATCCACCAAACGTTGTGCTAAGCAGCAAGGAAAAGAAGGAAGATCAGTTAACTAAGTTGCGCTTCTTGCGCAAGGAAACAGTAAACCCTGAAACTTTCCCTTAGCAAAATCCTTAACTTGGTGCAGAAGCAAAGGGAATCTTTTCTGTTGTAACAGAATGTACACGTGGCGAATAATAGATGGGTAACAGCTGTGAAACCTTCTAGAAGCCATTAACACCCAATCGTGCAAGCATCTTTTCGGTTATAACCAATTGCCACATGGCAGCATCTGGATGGCTGAGGAAGATCACGGTGATGGCATGCTCACATTCATACGATGCAGTGATCTCATGCTGACACGTGGCGCCTCCCTAACCACTGATGAGCTCACGATCCGTGTGCACTAACAGATTGCCAACAAACGTTAACGGAATAACAAAAGATTCCGTTAAAGTTAACAATCTCTCTTTTTGGCGCCAAACACCGGCTATAAATAAGTAACTTGGAGTTCAAGGAAAGGTATTCACTCTCAACTACTATCTCACTTACAATACTTACTTCCGACTACCTGTACTTATTCTCACGCCGGTGGGTGGTCACGGAGAGAACCCCCTTCTCCCCGTGGCGAGCTAACGGTGTTCTGTTTTGCAGGATCAGCCGGAGTATTGTTCTATTCATCATCCATCATGAAACCAAACGGAGGGTTAACCCTTTTATGAAGAGCCCATTCCATAGATCTACTTTGATTCCGGTCTAGTTGATCTAGGGTTTCTTCATTGGCGCCCACCTATTTCGATTTTCTCACCTTTCGTTTCGTTTCACTTAGATCTCCAGCGTCATGGCTGACGGATAATCTTTTAAAGGTCCTCGATCAAGGATTCGACGCGTTGTTGTCGGACCTCAGGTCGACGGACAAATAGTTGAGGATTCTTCCGGCGAAGCTAATGCTGCGTATGATCCTAATCATGCGAGTATTCATGTAACGCCGGCGGCTCCTCAGGTTGATATTGCATCGATTTTACCACCTGGAGAGACTCCATTATCGTGGTTAATCAATTCTCAAGCTACTCTAAACGCTATGTATGCCCAGTTGTGTGCCCAAAACTGGAACTCCAGCTTTTCAAGCTCCGGTTAGCGCTCCTCAGGTCCGTGCTTCGCCGGCACCTCGAGTTTTGAGTTATAATACTCAAGGTCATGCTCGTTCCCCTTCGCGCATGCCTGAAGATGAAACAGAAATGCATTCTAAAACTAGGAATGATCTTGTTCCTTCTGGTAATAGAAGGAAAGAAGAAACGTTCAGCATCGCGCATCTGTCCACTCTCGTTTGGGCCCGCGATCTTCACAGAAACGGGACACCCAACACGACGAGCTTGATAGAACATATGAGGAAGGGGATAGTGTAAGTATTTTTAATCGAATATCTGCAGATCATGCTAGTTACAGGCCAAAAGTACGCGCAGTATACAATCCAGAAGCTGAGCATAATTACAATTTGGTGTATCGCCCAACCGAAGCAGCTGAACAATCAAAGTTTACCAGAGAGATAGCACTGGTTCAGTTGGAGCGAGCGAAATTACCATCCAACGTTGGAAAGTTTAACGGTTTGACTGATCCCGACGATCACATGCGCCTCTTTACGGCGCAGGGTTACTTGGGTGCTGGGCACTGCCAATGTGGTGTCACTTATTTGTGCAAACCCTTACTGGCGATGCGCGCCTTTGGTTTGATAATTTGCCGGCAGGTAAACTTTCCTCTTGGAATGACTTAAAAGAAAATTTTCTTACACACTTTAGTCAGCAGCGGAGATACGTGCGCGACTCCTCAGATGTAATGAACATCTGGCGGAGGGACGATGAAAGCCTCGAAGATTTTATAACACGTTACAATAAAGAGGTGTTGGAAATTGGAGATGTCCATGAAGACCTTATATGCGCGCAGTTCAAGTATGCGGTAAGGTGCGACGAAATGATTAAAGTGTTGTCCGGTACAACTGGCCTTCCAAAAAACTGGGATAAACTCATGGCGGCAGCCAAGGTTTATGCCCCGACTGAGCGCAACTTAAGTTCTAACCGGCCACCTCTACCTGAGAACCGTCCGCAAGACCTGAGTAGAGGTAGTCGCAAGTATAAGAGAAACTGGAAAAAGTCATGTCAGAATTCGTATTCTCCATATTCACCAATTGATGCGCGAGTAACAATCAACAAGATAACAACTCAAAAAGCGATTAAACAGGAGAATAGGGAACGTCAGTGGACTCCCTTAACGAAATCTCTGGCTGAGGTTCTCAGCACTGAGAATTATCAGTTTAAACAGCCGCAACCAATGAAAAACAAAAAAGGGCAAGACCCAAATTTGTTCTGTGACTATCAAAGAGACGCCGGCCACACAACAGATAATTGCATCAGTCTGCGCACGGAGATTGAGAAAGCGTTAAAGAGTGGGAAGCTTACACATCTAGTCCAAAATGTGCGCAAAGAAATTAAACAGATTACGCGCGAGAACGAAGGGCCTAGTAAGAAGAAAATGAAACAACACGTTTCCATGATTCAAGGTGGATCATTGCGCAAGCGTAGCCTTCAACATTTTCAAAATAACACTTGGCGCGAACAATAAGTCATTTTTCCTATCATTCCAGGTGGTCCTCAAGAAGACCGGCCAGTAGTTATCACCGGTATCTTTGAGCACTACCAAACAGACTATATGTTTATAGATCCGGGTAGTTCCATGGATATCATGTATGAGCAGTGTTTCAAGCAACTAGATCCTGAGGATAAGGCACGCTTGGAACCAGTTGATTTTCACTGGGTTCTGCAATGAGGCTGTCTTTCCTCTAGGACAAATCCTCTTTCCGGTTACTTTATCTGATGGGAGGTGCTCTCGAACGAGTAACGTCAACTTCATGGTGATGCCGGCAAATTCCCGTCACGATGTACTATTAGGACATCGTGCGCAACGTGATTTTAGTATGATAACTTCCGCTCCACATGCTGCTTGTGGTTTTCTGACACCAAATGGTGTAGCCATACTTTATGCACGGAAAGAAATTATGTCAGTTGAAGAACCAGTTATGAAGGCTGGCAAGACACTGCCAAGCAATGAACCAGAAAAGTGGGTACTCACAATAAGTACCCTGAGCAGACAATCCTATTAGGACCTGCAGTCAGTATTGAAATTCGCGCAAAGCTTAAATTACTGTTGTTTTGCAACAAATACATTTTCGCCTGGACACCTGCCGACATGGTTGGTGTCCCGTGCGACGTTGCGGAACATTGCCTGAATGTATTTCCATCAGTGAACCAGTTGTGCAGAAAAAGCGCAGCCTCGGGTCAGAAAAGACAGCGGCAATGAACGAACAAGTCACCGAGTTATTAAATGCTGGTATTCTGCGCGAAGTCAAATACCAGACCTGGGGGCAAACCCAGTCATGGTAAAGAAACATAATGGCGGATGGCGGATGTGCGTAGATTTTAAAGATCTAAACAATGTCACACCCCGACCCGCAGCGGAAAAGGTGATCGGGGCATGTTTGGGTTATCATCAAAGCTCATGACATTTATTATGCGTTTCATATTCATTAATACAATTTAATGGAAATTTACAATAAAGATTACAACATGTTCTAGCTATCAATCTAAGCATCTTTGTTCTCTTCTAAGGCATTTCCTATGTTTTCTTTGCTTCAACCTGTTCACCTGTATCACGTGTAAAAAGGTTTTGGATCAACATAAAGTTGGCGAGTGAATCCTATGGAAAAACATTTGAACAAGTTTATTAAATTGATTATGAAATATGTGCACAACCAAACATGAGTAAAAATAGATGTAAACTTATTCAACAATCATTAGATATTAAATAAATCACACATGAACAATAATGGAACATTTAGAGGCACGCGTTGCTCTACTCGTCTCTCACGAGGAACTGATGGGCCTAATGAATGAATTGCATAAACATGAATATATGAATGACACAACTACAAACAATATAAACTCAATGATACACACATGAACAATAAAGAATTGGTTTTGAGGCACGCGTTGTTCAACTCATCTCCCGCGAGGAACTGATGGGCTTAATGAATGAATTTCATATAATTTGACAAAATGAAATAAGTAATCACAACAATATAAACAATCTAAGTTTAGGTCATGATATGGTATGGCACAAATTTAAATAAACGAGTTAATTATTTGAGACACATGACACACCCCAAAACGTGTAATTAAAAAGGGGAGTTGTAAGATTCACTCACAGTGGGTGCGTTCGGTTGATGATGTTGAATGCACGCGAAGTGGTTTTAACCACGAGTGAGATTAACCTAGATAAATCGCATTATGGTTTGGTAAGTAAACGGATTTTATTAATCCATTTTAGTAGAATTGTTGGGTGTATTTTTGTGAGTTTAAGGCTATTTTCTAACCTTAAAAATGTTATTTTTAAGTATATTTAATTGATTTTTAATTAAAATAAATAAATAAAAATAATAAAAAAATTTGATTTTTTTGCTACAGTTGACCGTTGACTTTGACCGTTGACCGGTTCGAATGCGTATTGTTGTGCGCTGAGTGAGGCTCGAACCCGAGACCTCCCGTACGCGTGCACGCAGCTCTACCAACTGAGCTACGTGTCTAACCCGTCATATATCCGTTTTTAATTATATTTATATATTAATTATGTTAAACAGAAAATCCTTTTATTTTAAAAACAATTTAAGTGAATCGGACGGTGCGCTCCACAGGTCTCGAACCCGGGACTTGTGGCTTAAACTAACACGCAGTCCACCGCTGGACTGTGTGTTTAACATGTTATATAATCCGATTTTTATTATACTTAAATACAAACTGAACATTTCTTTTTCTGCCTTAAATAAAAAGATAGATAATTGTCCGAGTCGGTGCAGAAGACCGGACTCGAACTCGCGTCCCGTGATTAAACATACACACAGTCCACCACTGGACTGTGTGTCTAACTTGGTTATTATTCCGGTTATTAATATACTTAACATATACATAAAATGAATCCGGTTCAGTTAACAAAAAAAAAGAAATTTTTATTAAGGCAGCGTGTGTGGAAACAAGATTCGAACTCGAGACCTTTGCGTGTTTATTGTGCACACAGTCCACCGCTGGACTGTGTGTCTAACCCGAGTAATATCTTGCTTTTAATTATACTTAAACATTACCGAACATCGTCTTCTTCACTGGTTTTAATCAGAATCGGAAATCGACTGGTTCGATGATTAAAACATGTTCTTTAGTGACAGAGGGTTAATTACAAGTGAGATTACATAAAAAGAATGAAGAAATTTAGCGTGAGGTATACCGATTGAATTCCTCTGTTTTCCGGCAGAACTCCGGCGACAGCAATAGGCTCCGGCGTCAGGTGTCTTGCAGCAGCGAGTCTCCGGAAAGCTCACAAAGGGTGTGGGTGTCTCCGGTATGAGCTCAGGGGGTTCAGTAAGGTTCAGAAATGAAGAACCCGGTTTTCCGGTGATGAGCAGAGATATTCCGGCGAGTGAGTTTTCGTCGAGAAAGGGTGCGGTTTTGAGCGAAAAGGTTTGCAGAAGTTCGAGGTGGTTTTTATAGGGCAAATCGTCGATGTACTTGGCCCGATTTCCAACTGGATTCATTGGTTTGAATTTCTCCGGCGGTTATGACTTTGGTCGCGGACTCAAACATCGGTTATAACCGATATGGCGTTTATGATTTACGTTATAACCGAAAGAAACTTTAAGTTTCGCGAGATTACCGGGATTTCCGACGACTGAACTTTTGGGCGCCGGTTTTGAATTTGTAAAGTCATGATATCAATTAAATGATCTTAATGGTTAACAAAAGACATCAGTGGCGCAGTGGTTTGTGTGTTGTGTGTTAAGTTGTTGTTGAACCGGTACTGACCCGGGTTCGAAACCCGTCAGGAACAAAGTATTTTTATTTTGCGATTTTTAACAGTTTTTCAAAAACTAATTATATATTCCCGTATAATAATTGATTATGTATCGTTTAAAATTATTTTGGGCATTTAATTCGCAACGAAAATTTTAACTGACTGTTCGGTTGATAAACGGAGCGGGTTTGGTAAATCCGTTTTTGACGGATGTTACAAACAAGGCATGCCCGAAAGATTGTTATTCTCTTCCTGAGATTGACAAAAAGGTTGACTCATTAGCTTCCTTTTACTTGAAATGTTTCCTAGATTGTTATAAAGATTATCATCAAGTCTTGATGAAAAAAGAAGACGAAGATAAAACTGCTTTTCGCACGGAGAAGGGCATTTTTTGTTATACCAATATGCCTTTTGGTCTCCGCAATGCGGGAGCTACTTATTAAAGATTGATGGATACAGTGTTTGGAGATGACATTGGAAAAACTGTGGAAGTCTACATGGATGATTTGGTCATTATGAGTAATTCAGAAGACACGATGCTAGACAACATCCAAAGAACTTTTGATTCTCTGCGCGAGGTAAACCTAAAGTTAAATCCCAGCAAATGCTCTTTCGGCATGAGGAGGGCAAATTTTTGGGTTTCATCGTCACCAAAGACGGTTTCAAAGTTAATCCCGAAAAGGTCGATGCAATACAAAATATGTCTTCTCCTACTACCATCAAAGAGATGCAACGTTTGGCTGGAAGGTTAGCTGCGCTAAACCGCTTCCTCGCTAATCATGCTACAAAATTTTATCCATTCATTCGAACCTTGCGCAATTGTACAAAGAGCAAAGAGTTCGTATGGACTCCTGAAGCTGATCAAGCTTTCCAGCAGATGAAAGATTGTTTAGTTCAACTTCCCACACTTACTGCTCCTCGAGAAAAAGAGCCCATGGTCTTATATCTTGCCGCATCTGAGAGTAGGTGCTGTCTTGCTGGTAGAACGCGAAGGGGTCCAGTCTCCAATTTATTATATCAGCAAGATGTTAAACGATCCAGAGACAAGGTATTCAATCATGGAACAGGCTATGAAGATACTTTTTCTGGACATGTTATTACAGTTTTAACAAACTTTCACATTGGCCAAGTCCTGGCCAAACCAGACGTTTCTGGTCGACTTGCGAAATGGGAAATAGAGTTGGGAGGTTATAACATCTGTTATAAACCTAGACCAGCTATCAAAGGCCAAGTTTTAGCAGATTTCATCGCTGAAATTCCTGCCGATAAGCTTGAAGAATGCCAAGCAATCCAAAACCCAGTCCCAGTCATCGACAACAGAGCCTGGACATTGTTTACAGATTGCGCATCAAACAGTGATGGGGCTGGAGCAGGTCTTCGATTAATGAGTCCAGTGGGAGCAGAATTCACATATGCAATTCGGTTGGATTTTAAAAGCACCAACAACGAAGCCGAATATGAAGCTGTCGTAGCAGGCTTACGCTTCGCTATAAAAATGGACACAACAAATTTAGAAGCCCATGTTGATTCATTATTAGTTGCTGAGCAAGTAGTTGGAACATACGATGCAAAGGGAGATATCATGGCTCTATACATGGCGCAAGCCAAGGCTCTTATAGCACAGTTCCAACAATTTAAAATCACACACGTCAAGCGAAGCGAAAACAAACATGCTGACGCTCTGAGTAAACTTGCTGCAACTAGCTTCAAGCATTTAGCAAAAGAGGTTCGCATCGAGGTTTTAAGTAATCCATCAGTCCCTCTCAGGCAAGTGACAATGGTTGAAGTAGGAGATCCATCATGGATGTCTCCAATAATGATGTATCTGTTGCATGTTTCTTTACCAGAAGATAGAGTGCAAGCACGAAAGTTACGATGCAAAGCCCTCAATTATGAAATGATTGACGGTATCCTGTACCGACGCTCTTACATGGGTCCTTCGATCCGCTGTGTTGACAAACATGACGCGCAATACCTGATCAGGGAGATTCATGAGGGACTATGTGGCATACATTCTGGGCCGCGCATGGTCGTAGCCAAAGTAAAAAGCGCAGGGTATTATTGGCCCGGAATGTACGTTGACGCGGTAGAGATCTTGCGCAAGTGCATGTCCTGCCAAGGCATGCCCCTAAAACATTGCGCCCAAATAATCCTTTGGTACCCGTCACAACAGCATGGCCATTTCAACAACGGGCCATTGATTTAGTGGGACCATTTCCAGATGCGCCCGACGTAGTAAAGTTTATTATCGTTGCGGTCGATTACTTCACTAAATGGGTTGAAGCCAAACCTTTAGCTTCTACTACAGGGATGGTAATTCGCAAATTCATCTGGGAATATATTATTTGCCGTTTTGGTCTGCCCATGCGCATTATTACAGACAACGGTCCAAATTTAACGGCTCAAGAGCTGCAAGCATGGATGACCGAAATGGGAATCCAACATGGTATCGCTTCCGTTGCGCACCCGCAAGCAAATGGTCAAGTTGAAAGCATAAACAAACAGTTGGTCGACGGTATCAAGGCCCGCCTTGGCACGGCACGACGGGGGTGGGTTGACGAATTGCCTAGCATCTTGTGGGCACACCGAACCCCAAGACTAGCACTGGAGAAACTCCTTTTAGCCTTGTATACGGCACGAAAACTGTGATTCCTGCCAAAATTGGGTTACCATCTCCAAGAATGCTAGCTTTGGAAAAACAAGATAACGAAGAACAACGGCGCATCGACCTAGACTTATTGGAAGAGCGCCGAGAAAATGCAGCGATTCGCGAAGCTAAATACAAGTCCCAGCTTGAAAGGTATTACAACAAAAGGGTGCGCATCTGTTCCTTTTTTCCTGGTGACTTTGTTCTTCGCGATAATGAAGCGTCGAATGCCGAAAGACCGGGGAAGTTAGCCCCACAATGGGAAGGTCCATACGTGATACATGAAGTATTGGGAAAAGGCGAGTACACTCTCAAGCGTATGGACGGATCCAGCGTTCCTCGAACCTGGAACGCCCAGCAACTGCGCCGATGTTATATGTAATCTCAGTCCTCTAAGCAACTTCTGAGCGTTGCGTAACGAGACTGCTTACTTTATTTTGTTATGTAATCTTAGTGGCAGCCATAGCCTTGCGCTTTGTCAGTATGAATAAAATACTTTGCCACTACTTACAGTCTTATATATGTGCATTTATAATTCCTTCAATTCCTTTGGATAAACAAAAACACAAACTCATGAGCCACAAGCTAATTTAATGCTTACGCTCACACATGAGAAAAGAAATTGTTCATTTGTCTATCCTACACAAGTAATTGGTTCCATGCAAACATCGTAAAACTGAAATATATTATATTCACAATACTTGCGCAGAAGCGCAACGTTACATGTTATTATACAACAAAAATTACAAATTTCCTATTCTATGGACTTGGTTCCCGCCTGCTTCTCTGCTGAAGAAAAGATCTCCTTTTAACTTATCAACAAAGTCGTCTTGCTGCAGCGCGGCATCCACAAGGTCCATAATCGGAATTTGCAATTGATCATATTTTTCCTTGGCAGCAGAATAAATGGTGGCAGTATTTAGCCCATGCGTGGCAGCACGGCTAGTATCCCATTCAGTTTTCAGCGCATGGGCCACGTGCAAAGTACATTCTCTATAGCCCTCGGCATGCCCGTCATTACGCGCCGCCACCATTAATTCTGCCACTCTCTCATCCAACTCCGTAGAGTTAAGGATGGCATTTGCGATCTGTACACAAACACAATCAGTATATGATACGACAATCAAACCAGACATATATAAAGAAAAGTGAATATTACCTCCACAATCCCATACTCCCGCAAGGTTCATGAGGGATTCGGTCAAGCTTTCTGCAGTAGCGCGAGCGACCTCCGTGTCGTTAAGTTTTTGTTCGCCTTCAGTCAAACGGCGGATCAACTCGGCTTTCTCTATTCGGTGAAGGTTGACATCTTTTTTCAAACTGTCAACCTCAGCTTGCAGCCGCTCCTGGTCAAAAAGCATAGCAGTTAGCTCATCAATTTCTTTATTCTTAAGAAGAAGAGTCATTTTGGTTGATACCTCATTCTGCTCACTCCTTTCTCTATGTGAGCGTGCCTCTTCTGCTGCCGCAACTGCTTCAGCTTTCTCTTTTTTGAGTTTCTCAATTTCATTGCGCAGAGAAGCTTTTTCTTTGTTGTCACGCTCGCAAGCCTCCACAAAGCGCTTGCGCTCGTCCGCATATTGCACAGCAGAAGCCTCACACTTGCGATTCCAAGATAGCGCAGCCCATTCTTCAGTCTTCTTCTCTTTCTCAAATTGGGCCTTTTCCGCCTCAAAATCAACAAGCATCTTCAGCGTCTTCTCCTTCTCAAGCTTGGCCCTCGCCTTCTCAAGCTCAACCTCGTCCCACTCCTCGTTCATACTACGCCATTCGCGCACAATTCTATTTATGGTGGACGAGGCAAGTGCAGACTCGTGCAGATATGACTCGTAAGTAGTTTCATGGTCTTTTTCCTCCTGGCGCTTCACTTCCGCCGGTGGGAAGATGCCCTTATCCACTCCCTACAGGAGTGCCATCGGTAAAAACATCGCCCTGCTTAACCTTCCACACGGGCTGATGAATCGCAGAGGCCCGCCTCTCGGAATAAGAGCGATAATAATAATCCCCAGGCGTCTCCTCTGGGCGAATGGGCGATTCCCCCTCCGAATCCTCAGCAAACACAAAGCTCTCGCTTTGTGTTGAAGGTCCGGCTCCCTTGGATATCGACCCGGACGGTTCCCCAGCATCTACAGCCGTATCTTAACCTGCTCGCCAGCAGGATTCTCAGCATCAAAATTTTTGGGCTCTCCTTCCAGAGCCCCTTTCTCAGTATGTTCCGGACGATGGGGTCGGCTTCAGGAACAAGAGTTTCTTGCCCCGCATCTCCCTAAACATTCTCAGGCCTGCGTGGCGATGGTATAGCAGATGAGGTGGTTGGCGCAGCCTTCACCATTTTCTTTGCAAAGCATATCAACAAATACCAAATATCAAGTTCTGCACAACTTTTATGACAAAAATGCGCAACAAACTAAACGTACCAGGTGAGAACTTCTTTGCAAAGGCATCCAGATTGCCCTTCTTACCAATTCGTGGGCGCGCAACTTTGGTTGGCGCAGGAGTTTTAGTCTCCACCTCCTTCCTCTTCTTAGTACACTTCAACGCCTCTTCCGGGCTAGAAGGTATTTCCAAAGGATCATCTGGGTTCGCCGCAGGAAGAGATGAGGTGTCAACGGGTTCTGGCTACGGTTTCTTCAAACCTACAGGCGCAAGACCCTCCAGTGAGTCCGACACCACCACATAATTGCACCAAGAGTCAGATACCGGAAGTGTACCTTTCTTGCCCTCAGCTTTCGCAACAGTTGATGGCTTGGTCTTTTGCTCTGGGTTGGAAGGGGGAGGCGCAGCAGCTGCAGCAGCAGTTGGTTTCTTCTTCTTCTTCGAATCTGGGCCTACGCCCAAGTTCAGCAAATCACCTACATAATCAATCATATTGAGTAAAGGTTGCGCCATTAAGTTATATTGCAATATCAACTTAGGCTTTGTATACCAGTCTTCGAACATGGTTGCGCCTCAAGATCCTCCTGCTTGGGTAACTCAAAGTTCCCCAAGATTTGTGAGAACCAAGTGTCCTCACCATCAGCAATAGGCACGGCGGCCATTTTTCCCTTCTCTCTCTTGAAAGAGACCAAGTAGAGAGGCACAGCTACATAGCAAACATTTTTGCATCAGTACATGTCTATCGAAAGATATTGCTAGGAAGTTAAAGGGTTACATACCAGTTCCATCTTCTGTATACACCGGTTTTTCTCAGAGTTCCTTCTTCCAGAAAATACTCATCCCGGCAGCGATGAGGGCCCTCTCCGGTAAAACAATATTGGGCACATCTTTAATGTCTTGATACCATACCTCGTCGACAGGTATGGGAAGGGTCTCCAGCTCGATTTCATCACTGCCCCGGAATGTCATCTTCATCGGGATCACCGCCGCCTTAATAAAGAAAAACTTCTGCTTCCAGTCATGGTAGGACTTCGGCGGCACCAACAATAATCATTTGGCTTGCACACGCTGTTGGAACGAATAAAAACCCAACGAGCAGTGTAGCTGGTAGAAAACTCTAAACTTCTCGACCGACGGAAAGATCTGCATCGATCGGCAAACGAACTCAAAATGCCGGATCCTCACCATTCCCATCAGGCTCAACTGAGAAATGTGAATCTTGTAAAAACCAAGAATTTCCAGCAAGAAATGGGTCACCGGTAGCCGGAAGTTCCCTTCGGCAAAATAGTCGTAGAAAAATGTGATGAAGCCGGCCGGCGCATCAGCCGCCGTGGCATTCGCCTCCGGAAAAAACGCTTTCCAGGACGGAGCGAAAAGGAAGTTGGTGGCAAGATTATCAAAATCTTTCTTCGACCACTTTAGCTGTGGCAAAATTGATGACGACATCTCAGCAGAGCTTACACCGGTGGCCATAACTCGATCTTTGAAGAAAACTTAGAAAGCTTTGAGGGTCGCCGGAATTTTTGAACGCAAATTTCTCTCAAGGTTGGGTGAGGAAGCAAATGGATCGTTGATCCCTTTATATACTAACCGCAATTAATGCACGATTTGACTGCAGCGAATTTTACGGCCGTTACGTTTCCCCAGGTAACCGCAGGGGCGAGTGGGGAACAGTAACCGCTCCACGCGCGCGAGTGTCGCTAAAAAGCATTAAATACGGTAAGACATGTACTATTGACAGCCTGTCAACAGTACCACCACGTCTCAAGAACGTGCGTCGTCACCAACTATACCATCCAGATAAGTGACACGTGTCTAAGCATATTTGAAATTCAAATATTTTTTTCAAAATTCACTTACGACACATCATCAAGATACATAAAACAACAAAAAGCTAGTCCTTACCTAGCGCAGCACATTTATCTTAAGTCCAGTGCTCCACCTATTTTTTATTCTTACATAGGAGCAACACTAGACTGGGGGACTTGAAGAGGTATGGTCCCAAAAACCTTGCGCCAATCAAGAAACCATACCCATTAATAACTTTTAAGAAAACTGCGTGCAGACTTCTAATAAGATTTATTAGAACTTTACGCCAAGTATCCAAGAGAGGAAAGCGTCATTTAACTACCTTGCGCGGGCTCGCGTAAGGTTCAAAGTTAACCTTGAACACTCTTTGGATAAATGCTTCATTTAACTACCTTGCGTGGGCTCGCGCAAGGTTCAAAGTTAATCTTGAACATTCTTGTCTGATGATGCTTCATTTAACTACCTTGCGCGGGCTCGCGAGAGGTTTAAAGTTAATCTTGAACATTCTTGTATGATAATGCTTCATTTAACTACCTTGCGCAGGCTAGCGCAAGGTTCAAAGTTAACCTTGAACATTCTTGTTTGATAATGCTTCATTTAACTACCTTGCGCGGGCTCGCGCAAGGTTCAAAGTTAACCTTAAACATTCTTGTTTGATAATGCTTCATTTAACTACCTTGCGCGGGCTCGCGCAAGGTTCAAAGTTAACCTTGAACATTCTGGTTTGATAATGCTCCATGCGCAAACCTTGCGCAGATATTTATATCAAAGCAAGCATCCACCAAACGTTGCGCTAAGCAGCAAGGAAAAGAAGGAAGATCAGTTAACTAACGTGCGCTTCTTGCGCAAGGAAATAGTAAACCCTGAAACTTTCCCTTAGCAAAATCCTTAACTTGGTGCAGAAGCAAAGGGAATCTTTTCTGTTGTAACAGAATGTACACGTGGCGAATAATAGATGGGTAACAGCTGTGAAACCTTCTAGAAGCCATTAACACCCAATCGTGCAAGCATCTTTTCGGTTATAACCAATTGCCACATGGCAGCATCTGGACGGCTAAGGAAGATCACGGTGATGGCATGCTCACATTCATACGATGCAGTGATCTCATGCTGACACGTGGCGCCTCCCTAACCACTGATAAGCTCACGATCCGTGTGCACTAACAGATTGCCAACAAACGTTAACGGAATAACAAAAGATTCCGTTAAAGTTAACAATCTCTCTTTTTGGCGCCAAACACCGGCTATAAATAAGTAACTTGGAGTTCAAGGAAAGGTATTCACTCTCAACTACTATCTCACTTACAATACTTACTTCCGACTACCTGTACTTATTCTCACGTCGGAGGGTGGTCACGAAGAGAACCCCCCTTCTCCCCGTGGCGAGCTAACGGTGTTCTGTTTTGCAGGATCAGCCGGAGTATTGTTCTATTCATCATCTACCGTGAAACCAAACGGAGAGTTAACCCTTTTATGCAGAGCCCATTCCATAGATCTACTTTGATTCCGGTCTAGTTGATCTAGGGTTTCTTCAACACCAATATGCACCGTCTAGCTCTAGACGACCCGTCTTGTTCTTTATAAATACATATTTCTAACTAAATACATGAAATTCATACAAAATACATAATATTCATACTAAATACATAAAATTCATACTAAATACACAATATTCATACTAAATACATAAAATTCATACTAAATACATAATATTCATGTATGAAGTGGTTATCGTTAATGTGTGCAAGCGTTATCAACCGTGGTTCTCGCTTAGTTGGAGGTGCCAATATAGGAAGGAAAGTGGAACTCCCTTCGATGCTTAGGAGGTGTACCACGATAGTACCTTTATGCAATGAGAAGCCCTGCGAGGGGGAAATCCATCCAGTGACTCGGGTGACAACCTTCAACTGAATCCCAAATTAAGCCTTCACGGTGCGTGTTAAAATACCCTTCGTCCCATGCTTCAAGTATTGGCAACCATGTCAGTGCGTTCTGATCCATCTCCTATACAAGGTCTTTTCGAATGTGGCCCCAACAACGTTCTCCCATACCTAAGCCCACAGCCACAGACCGAAAACCACAATGACCGTCCGGTTTCACATCTTGTATGCATGAGATGTGTGGGTGGAACACCGTCGGAATGACAGACTTAAACTGTTTGATGATTGGCACGTTCTCATCTCCCACAATTAACGGAAAACCGTTATCATCTCGTGTCTCTTTCTTTTTCGAACTAGTTGAATGGCTTCGGCCCGCTTTGGGTTGTTGGGACCTTATGACCAAATATTGAGAGCCTGTGACAGAACGTAGGAGCTGTGGCGAGGGGCATCGTATGTACTTTGTTGGGAACCTTGAAAGCATGTGTTTGCATCACCAAAGGAGCATCTCCCCAATTCTTCGTCTTTACGGGCCGCCTCGTCAAACCTTTGTTGTACTTGCTTTGTTTTTGGCCGTCCACGTGTATTCTGTTGGACAACCGGTGGTTTTTTTTGTAGATTTGGTTGGAGTCAACACCGCTTTAATCTTTGACAACATGCTTTTTTCTCTGGGTAGGGGGTGTGATTCTAACCGTTGTCTAACAATATTGAGCTCTTCCAACACGTCAACGGCATCATTGATCAATTTACACGAATGGAAGTTCAGCTTCTGCCAGAAGACATCTACGTCTTCGAGTTGAATCGAATGCTCTACAAGGTTAAGACAATGCACTTTTTAAGCCACACAATTAACGGACGTATATCACATAAGCTTTGTATGTTTAATCATTATTACCTGCACGTACGTACTTTTCCAGTCTACAAGCACACGGCAACCCACAACTATACCACATCTAGAAACCACATGATGAATTGAAGCGCTGCAACACGTCTAGTTTCCTAAGTAGCTCTCCAGTCAGCAAGTCAACTGCTGTATGGGAAACCTTTCCAAGTAGGTTGTCAAACAACGACTTTCTATGGTGGTTCATTCTCTTTTCAATGCTTTCTCGAAAACTCTTTCTTATTCACCGTATTGTGTTTCAACTATATCCTTGACACAACCAACTATACGGTCCAACGAGCTCCTATCAAGGACGTATCTCTTTAAATTGGCATGCTGACTCTCTACTCTGTTTGTTGTACGCTGACCGAAGTTGCGGCTCTGATCAGTCCACGTAAAAACGAACATTTCCTTGTAATCTTTCAGCCAGTTATCATACACGTACTTAAAAACCCCTAAAAGTAAAAACAATTTATTAAATACACATACGTCAATCATATAATACGAATGTTATAGTAAAAAACTTACTTGAACGTTTGCACTCCACAAGTCGCTTTTGCAAGTTGCGCAAATGGTACTCGTATATGGGTATTGATGAAGACTCACACAATGTCCCCCAGAAAGACAGTAATTTTTGCCAGTCCTCTTCTGTAGAGGCGCTCTTGCAGTGCTTACAAATATTCTATTGTATGTGAAACCTGCAGAGATACCGAGAGGCGTTTGGAAAAACTGTAGCACACACGTTCATTAGGGCCAAGACTCTATCTATTACAATCACACGTGGCTCCGTCTATTCATCCAACAATGACCTGATCCTCTCAAGAACCCATACAAAGTTGTCACTACGTTCTTTACAAATAACGTCATGCGCGATGCAAAACGGATTGGTTGGTGGGTGTCATACCAACAATCTGGACAAAGGCATGTTGTATATGTTTATTTTGTATGTGGAATCGATCAACAAAACGTGCGGGAATGCACGCCACATTATATTGGAGTACAGATGAACAAAGAAGATCTTTGTTACGATCTCAGTTACATGTTCTTCCCATGTGTTGTAAGTAAATTGTTTTTAATCAAGATATTTTCTAGTGACTGCATGAGAGTCAGTCCTCCTCTTATTTGGGCCCTAATCTTCTGAACTGCGTTTTGTACGTCTTTCTGAATATGGAACCTGTCGGGATCCTGCTTCCTTATCATTTAAAATTTTTTGCGTGGCTCCATGTTTTGAGCTGTCAGCTGCTCAATCAGTCTATATTCGTTGGGATTAAACCGACGCACAAACACGTGGGCCGACAGGTCCTCACAAAGTTCGTGGTTATGTTCATTCTTTCCATCTTTTATCCCCCAACTTTCATACGAATGGTCTCGCACGGCCAAAAGGTAAAACGGACAACCGGTTTTTTGCTTCCGGCTTTTCTGACGGTTGCTGTAGTATGGTGCTCACCACCACGGTCACATTCGAGCCACACCCTCCTGGTCCTTCCCCCAATTTTCTTTGATTGTCGGGTCACAATCACGAAACCATCCGCATTTGCCAATTCCTGAGCCTAGATCTTTAGTTCACCTAGAGAGTTGAAAACCTGTAACATCGATAGCGATAGGTTAGATTTTATATTTATTCATCTGTCTAACGTAACATAATACATTTGATACCATGTTTGTGAGGTATGGATTGCCTGATATGGGGGTGCCTCATCACTATATCCTCCTCCGTCATGATAGTTTTGTTGACCGTACAAAGTCTGTGATGCATTGTAACTTTCGTAAGGATTGATCGGGGAAATGAATTGTTGATGACCACCGTCTCCTCCGTATCCACCTCGGATAGTTTTGTTGGGCGTAAGAATAATCACACCCGTATCCATAATCAGGACACCCTTCTTGCGCCGGATAACATTGTTCATCAACATGGTATGAGTCTTCTACATGGGATGTTTCATCAACAGGAGGGTGTGTGTTCAAATCTATAAACGGTTTTTTTATCTCCTTGTACACTAGATACAACCTCCTCTTGCTCGTTAGAATCGGGAACGCAGGTCTCCCCCTGATAAGGGTATGATCATTAGTAAATAATTAAAACAAGAAACAATTTAAGCTAATGACTGTTACCGGAACGTCTTCGGGCACCCAAGAGTCGCTAGAATATGGTCCAAATAAATAGTTGCCGTCCCAGTATGATGACATTTCAGGAGCTTTGAATGCTGGCAAATAGATGGCAAAGAAGAAGCAGAGAAGAAGAAAATCGAGTTGTGCGTGAGAAGAACACAATGCTCTGCATGGCCATATTTGAAGTGGGTGATTAAAACATATATATGCCACGTATAGATCTAGACGGGGAGTATTACTTTTGTCAGATGTGTCAGAAGACGCCACGTCTAGGTCTAGACGACCCGTCTAAAAGGGGGCGTATAGGGGCACCGTATAGGGGTTAGACGCCCCGTCTGATGTGACTGATGTGACATCGTACAAGGTTGTTGGAGAAGGAAACCTAGACGGGTAGTCTAGGCCTATACGCCCCGTCTAGGGTAGTGTGGAAATAGGCATTAAGGTGTGGGAATATGCACACCCTTTTTAAAACTACTACAAACTAATTATTCTTAACATAAAAAATGCTAATCTACAAGATTAGTAAACTAACAAAATTTAGAAGTTAGGTTGGTTATTGTTGTCGATGTAAGTTATGAACAACAGGCTTATTACTTATGGATGTAATTTATATTTTGGCCTTGATATTCGAATCGAGTCGATTTTTGAATATTTTCAAATTGAATCAAATTATTATGAACACCTCTAGACAGGCGAATCAAAGAGCAATAGGTGAGTAAATAGACAGTCTATTTAAACTTTTTTTTTTGAATGGCAATCTATTTAAACTTTATGAACAGAAATTTAAATAGTGTCTACCATGAAAATTTTACTTAAATGTAAGGCAAATAAATAGGTGGTCTACTTTGATCGCAATTAGCCTTCATAGATTGTCAATAATTTAAAAGTGACAACAATACAATACACTATGTCATTGAAATGATCAACAGAACTTGATATAAGAGATACAATTAAATGAACAAGCGAATTGTTCATTTTTTAGCTAATGCAATGACAAAGTTAAAGAATCTTGTTTTGTTATTAGCTTGATGCTGGACCACAAGTTTTTTTTTGGGAAATAACCCGTTGATTATGGATTTCCCAAAATGTGAAGCCAACAACGGTTCTGTACCTGCTCTCACCATTTTTGCCGTGTTTTCCCCGTGGGTTTGGCTGGCCTCATCAGAAGCGTTCACATTTTCGTAATCTGTGTCGAATGGACCCCAGTTGACTTTAAACGTTGTCAAGCATTAAAGAGAAAACGATCCCTCATTTTCGATAAGATGTCTAACTTCATCCTCACATGGGGTAATAAACTGGGACATTGAATGAGGTAATATCCATATCTCGAACCAGCCCCTGTGGATTTGTTAAAGCATATGCGCTTAGTCACTGAAGCAAACTGGAATAACATGTTATTTCGTAGTTAGGAGTTTTCATTTCATATACCTCTTTGTCCAAGTCAAGTAGTGATTGTGCAAGTAACTCCCATAGACAACAACCATCATCACTCGTGGGATCAGCAACACTACGCCCAACAAATGTTAAAACCATGCGCCCACCACATACAATTTCCCGAGAGCGCATTTGCAAAAACTTTGTGAAGTCGGCTTTAAATTGCGTCCCGTATGCTTGGAGCACACATGTGGGACTTGTTTTTGCCATGTATATATTCAGTGCGTTACTTTCAAGGCCTTCAGGTACCTATAAAATATTGCACACTATAGTTTAACATTGATAAGAACTTGCAGTAAGTATATATGTAGGACTAATTAATAGATGGCAATTAACCTATAAGGCAAACCTGAGAAAGCCAATGAAGACTATAAGAGGAGTAAACAAGGTGCAAACTTTGGTATGCAAAAAGTCTACCATAGAAAGAACCAGGAACTGCTGAAATGAAACAAGGGCAGGAATTCTCTCCCTTATCCTCCTTAAGTTTTGCATAAAAAATTGGTAACAATTTGAAAAAGGTGTTGAAATCAGAGGTCATTCAAGCATACTTGAAATTGTTGTGGTTTATAATCATTTTCATTGCACATTTCAATGACGACATCCATTATCTTAGATGCAACCAACAGTGTGTTTTTACCAAAAGAGCATCCCAAATCCGCAATCTTGAAACAATCACCGAAGAATAAGTCATGATTAGTAATACCTTTGATTGTATGCGTTAGAATGGGTAGAGCTTTTCGTATAATAGTTTCCTGGAGACAGGGGCACAGCTTAGTGGAACCCCCCTCCCAATGTTTCGGTTAGTAGTGTAAAATTTCCGTTTTTTTCGTCTAATAATTTTAAAATTATAAAGGATTGCCCCCCCCCCCCAATTATTTTGCCTAAATATATATACAATATATGAATTGGGTCTCATTACCCCCTCTCCCCCTGGAAATTTTGATCAAGCTCCGTCACTGCCTGGAGAGAGAATATGAACAAATCACTTTAGACATTATCATTGTGATTAACTAGTTCATGACGAGTAATCTTGCTCTAGTAATTAAGGATGGTTGAAAGCTAGTTCAACCTAGGCTGTTACCGTCCTATGTATAGAAGGCTAAGTAAAACTATTTGGCTAACACCCAAACGTTTATTAATATTTAAGAAACTTACACAAAACTTGAATTACAATCGCTAATACCCAAAGCATGGTATTTATAATCTAAACACTCCTATTAGATTATAACTAGGATTGTTAATAAACCTATTATATTTGGACATGATAATTATCACTAAATAATTAAACCTAAACACGTTTAAATATTCTAATAATTATCCACTCCATGGTTCCTTGCCTTGCAGGCAAAGGAATCTCTAATTCGAAATTTCCAACAATCACCCCCGGAATTTCGAACTCGTATCTGACAAGTCTTCAACTCCAAGCTTTTCAGTCATCTCCTTGAACTTGATCTTCCCAAGAGCCTTCGTTAAAATATCCGCCTTTTGATCAATGCCACTAACATGCTCGACCACAATATCTTCACGATCAACATTGTCCCGAATAGAGTGAAACTGGGATTCTATGTGTTTGCTTCTTCCATGGAAAACCGGGTTCCTCACGAGAGCTATTGCCGATGTATTATCAACACGTAACACCGCAGCTTGAATTTTCTTGTCGAGTAATTCACCAATCAATTCTTTTAGCCAAACCGCCTGACACGCGGTTGCACTAGCTGCCATATACTCCGCCTCACACGATGATAAAGCAACTGTACTTTGCTTTTGAGAACACCAGGTAACTGGGGAAGACCCAAAATAAAGCACATGTCCCGTAGTACTTCTTCCATCGTTCGGATCTATGTTGTGACTACTATCGCTGTAACCGACCAACATATTTTCTCCTCGAGTATAGGTAATGCCATAGCTAACAGTGCCTTTTAAATAGCGAAGAATTTGTTTTATGAGAGCTGCATGAGATTGCTTCGGGCATTGCATGTACCGACTGGCTACTCCGACCGAAAACGCCAAATCTGGTCGAGTCTGTAAAAGGTACCGGAGACACCCGACAATCTTTTGATATCTCGTTACATCAAAATCTTCTTCGTCTTCTATGCGTTCTTCATACGCCTTCATTCGACCAACAACGTCGTCCAATGAAACTGTTTTAGATCCACAATTTGCTCAACCGAGGCTACCATATGGATGAACCGTCTTGGTAAACCACTAAGGAACTTTTTCACGAGCTTTTGTTCTTCGATTATAGAACCGAGAGACGCCGCTTTTGATGACATTCCTGTTAACTGGCTCGAAAACTCATCAATTGTACTAGAATCCTTCATCTTTAACGCCTCAAATTCTAACATAAGTGTCTGTAGTCTTGCTCTCCGAGATGGCGCGCTTTCAATGCATCCCACATCTCTTTTACCTTCTTCAAATTACCAACTTGCAAGATATGTTCTTCTGGTATAGATTGAAACAACAACGCAATCGCCATATTGTTTTTCTTTACATCGGTTTCAGTTCCGGGTTCAATGGCCCCCACACGCCATGAACGTTAAAAATCGCGCGAATACGCAACGCCCAAATAGTATAATTAACCTTATTCAACATTGGGCATTGAAGTGATGTTGAATTTGGAACCGATTTCTCAGTATTCGAGCCGCTACTACCATCGCTTCTGGTCATATTTTTCTTTTGTCGACTATACGTAAGATTAAACGAACCCGGTGTAACTGGTTCAGTTTCTTCCAGTCTATACAATTAATTCCTGAGTTCCACTTCAAACACGAACCCAAAAATTAATAACTCTATATTTGTTTTGGACCAAATTAATAATCCAAAAGAAAATATAGTACAGTAACTTTTTTCAGTGTGACCTTTTCTTAACACTTTACGTAAAAGTCAAATTTGTAAAGAAAAAATCAACACACCAATTAAATCTTATAACTTGAACCCAATTAAAAGCTTGTTGGGCCTTCAATAGAACTGATCCAAAGTTAAAACCTAATTGCTTTCACCACCAATTCACCTGCTACCTTTATTCGTCTGAGAGCAGAAACAACAGCAGCCTACGCACATGCTGTTACCAATTCCACACCAGTTCGAAACCTTCGCAACAAATTGGTTCACTTCAGAAGATCCGATTCTCTCTAATTCCGGCCGGTGTATTGCTTGGTTCTAGATCGTTTCGCGCAGGACAATCAACAGTTCAGAGAACTGCTTCCAACCTGCTTTCGATCGGACGACAGGACAATCAACGGTTGCTCAAACCGTTTCCAACCTGCCGATCCTTGAACTCAAACTTCCGGCGTGATCACCTTCAACCCTATGCTCGATCGCAGATGAGTAAGTTCCCAGGTATTGCTCTGATACCAATTCAAGTCCCAGTCGAACAATCAAACGAAGAATAATTTGGATAACTCCCAATATTATTGATTATCACCAAGAAAACTAACTCAAAAACTTGGATTACAAATCCCTACCCAATACGCATAATTTGTAGCTAACCTATCACGTTAGACTATAACTAGGATTTCTATTAATTAATTACATAGTAATTATCTAACACACATTCTAACATAACACGTATAGGATATTAGACAATCATCCACTAATTAATTAATATTGTTAATCTGTCAACTCCTAAACTCAAGTTGATCGTTATCTCAAACCGCCTCCACGCATTGAAGCCACGAGTACGATTAGGAATTCCAACATTGTGTATATATCGTCATGATGTAAAAGTTCACATAAGGTATTATTAGGGTGATGGGTGTGGTTCACTAGTAAACACGCATCATCCAACCTAAATTCTGACTTTAGGTTAGTGATTAAGTGAAACATTGGCAGGGGCGGGCGGGTGCACCCCCTTTCCCCTTAAAAGCTCTGCCCCTGATCGGGATCTTCAATATACACATAGTTAATGCAATAAGTTTTAGTATACTCGTCCCAGCGGGCAGGTACCGTACTGGTTTGATGTTGAACAAATTTGATATGCTCATGAACAAAGTTATAAACTTCAGTTTTGATGTCAGATGACCAAACTTGGTACCTAAGACCAAAATCGTCATTCAATATCGAATATCCATCTTATACAACACTGCTATTCCAAAACAACTTATAAGAAAACATAAAATTACAAGATTTTAGTTCGTTATAAAGTGACAATAATACATTACGTCATGAGAACTTATAATAAGAAATAAATTACTCTAACATGCAATTGTTTATTTTTTAGCTAATGAAACGAAAAAATTAAAGAATCTTGTTTTGTTATTACATAGATGTTCGGCCACATGTTTCTTATACTTCTTGAATAGTTCATCAATAATGGATTTCTCGAAATGCGAAGTCAACAACGGTTCTGTAAAAGCTCTGACCGCTTTAGCTGTGTTTTCCCCGTGGATTTGGCTGGGGGCATCAAAATCATTCAAATTTTTGTAATCTGTGTCTTGTGGATCCCAGTTGACGTGAAAAGTAGTCAATCTTTCGAGAGAAAACGATCCCTCATTTTGGATAACATTCCTAACTTCATCCTCGCATGGATAATAGATAGGCACATTGAATGATTTTATATCTAACTCATGAACCAGCCCCTGTGTTTTTTGTTAAAAAGCGAATGTAGAGTTAGTTAACCACGCAAAATGGAATCGCTAAGTTTAGACCTCATAAGGAAATATCCTTTATGTAGTTTTGAGTTTTAATCTCTTATACCTCTTTTACCATGTCAAGAAGTGATTGTGCAAGTAGCTCCCATAGACGGCAACTCTCGTCACTAGTTGGATCAACAACACTCCGACCAACAAATGTTAAAACCATGCGCCCACCAAATACAATTTCCTCAGAGCGTATTTGTAAGAACTTTGTGAAGTCGGTCTTAAATTGCGTCCCATATGCTTCAAACACATTTGGGGGACTTGTTTTTGCCATGTATATATTTAATCCATTACTTTCAAGGCCATCTGGTACCTATAGAATATTGCATGTGCCATAGTTTATCATTGATGAAAACATGTAGTATATGTAAGACTAGATAGATGGCTATTAATCTATAAATCAAACCTGAGAAAGCCAATGAACACTATAGGAAGAGTGAACAAGGTGCAAACTTTGATCCGGGAAAAGTCTACAATAGAAAGAACCAGGAACAGCTGACACGAAGCAAGGGCTGAACTTTTTCCCCTTATCCTTCTTATGCTTCGCATAAAAATCAGGTAACAATTTGAAAAGGGTATTGAAATCATTTCCAAAGAGGTCATTTAAGCATACTTCAAACTGTGGTGGTTTATAATGATTTTCTTTACACACCTCCATGACTATATCCATTATGTTAGATACTACCAATAGTGTATTTTTACTAGAAGAGCATCCCAAATCTGCTATCTTGAAACACTGACCCGAGAATAGATCATGATTCCTGATACCTTTGATTATATGTTCTAGGATGGGTAGCGTTTTTCGTATAACAGTTTCCTGGAGAGAGAATATCAACACATCACTTCATGCACATAGTTAAATTAACTACTTTTGAGAGAATAGTTGCCCTACTATTAGTTTTTATTATTATTACTAGTATTAAGCCCCTGCGTTGCAGCGGTTGTGTAAAATTGTGTCAAATAGTATCAGTGCTATACCACTGTCAACAACCACCAACATGGAAAAGCTCGTAAAAACAAAATAAATAGAATAACGAAAAAAATAACGCTGAGCGAAAAGCAGACGTAAAATCTTTGAATCACCAACGCTCGTTGCAAAGAAATTAAACCGAAATGTAAAACATAAAAAAAATAACTAAGTCAATCCAGGACCGCGCGTCGGACGAACTTGTCAAACGGAGAAAAATAAATGTGTTGCGACCGGCCAGTCAAACGGGAAAAAATATACGAAACTATATTAAACCCCACACGCACGTTGTGGTGCGTCAACTCACAAAATTTAGAACGAAACGAAAAACATGAGAAAGATGAAAAGTATAGTGGACCAAAACTAAAAATAAAAATGAGTTGGGATTAAATTACAAAAGATGAAAAACTTTGGGTTAAAAGTAAAAAAACAAAGAGTAGAAATTGTAAAATTGAAGTTAATTATTAATCTTAGATAAAGAAAGGATAAATATAAGTGATATATATATTAGTTATTAATATTAAATAAATATTAATAAAATTTATGAGGTTGAAGGAGAGAATGTCATGTGGCATTTTTTGTAGTTATTTATTATAAGTTAGATTATTATTTTTTTATTGCCTACTATTAGTTAACAATGGCTGTTGAAGTCTCGTAGGATCCTAATGATATTTTCAATTTCAAATGTCTGAACTAAATCATGTTTAAATTTTACTTTCAAAATGTTACTTATACTATTTTGATGTGTGACTGTAATTTGAATGCTCATAAAACAAGTTTCAAGTAAGAAATCCCCAAAGTCCATGTAGCATAGAGTCATAGACTATAATTAGTACGCAGACTAAATGTCTGATTGGTAATTGTTAATTTGTTACTAAAACTAACTCTATATTAAATTTATATCATATACTTGAGTGTGTTTTTTTTTACTTTATCATACACTTTAATCTTATTTATTCTATTAAGGTATTTGCATGTGGTTTAGCTATTGACAAATTATTGAACTTCCGTTTGTACTCTAGTCTGTGCTCTTGAAACCGGACTAGCCGGGTCGGTTATTTCCAACTGAATGCTTTTGAAATAATCATACAATTTTGCTTCAACCAGGTTTAACCGCTTTTCAATTAATCAGACAGTTTTGCTTCAAACCGGGCATCACTTTTCATGCGGGGATGTTGGATTAATCTTGACGGGTGAACTCGGGTCGGTAAAAGTATTTACTTTTATTGGGTCAGTAGGTTTTTAACGGGCCAAGTTTAGTTAATTAGTCACATGTTTTTAGTGTTTTAATTAGTCAAGGGTTAGTTTTGCTTAGGCAAGTAGTGGGTCAAAACATGGCTTGTTTTACAATTTTACAGGAGATAATGGGCTCATGTACGTCAAAAGAGTTGTATATATTTAGGGTTTTATCAATGAATGAAATTGTGGAGTTCAAGCAGAAATTTAAACCCTTTGTACGTGAGTGTTTTTGTGAGTTTGAAGCTTGAACCCAACAAGGGATAGCGGGTATATGTCGGGTACAGCGCAACCAAGCATGCAGGTTGGGGTGGGTGGTGGGTTATGTGGAGATAATCTTGAATGTTGCAAAAGTGATTAGGATAGTTAGTTTGTGGTGCCACAATAGATTAGGGTAGTTTTGGTAATTAAAAATAACTAGGAGTTCCCAACCGCGCGTTGCGGCGGGGAATCCACATACGAACCAAATGGTAAAAACCAGTATGAAGCTACAAAATATAAATGTGTAAAACAACAAAAAACGAAATAAAATGTAACAAATACAAAAAATGGTGACATGGTACCGGTACCTATGATGTGGTTTTGCCGGTTGCGACCCCATGTGCCGAAGATTACCAACTTGCAATAGCTACCATTACCGCAACTCGCGGTTGTGGCCAGCATGGTTCGTTAAACAGAAAATTAATATAGTGGTGGGGGCCAATCCTATTTAAAAAAAATAAATAAATGGAAACATATCTAGTTTCTGTAAAAAAAATAATTTTTTTGATGGGTACCGGGTTAGTTGTTTTCATAAAAAATGATATTTCGTATTTAGTTTTTATAAACAAAACTAATGAACGAAAATTAGAAGAGAACGATAATTCTATATGATTAAAGACGTATATTATTTACAGTGTAAAAGATTAAATTAAAACTAAATAAACAACAAACAAAATAGCAAACCTATTCTAGATATTATTGTGTAGTTTATGATGTAATATGGATATCCTTAAAAATAGAATTGGTAAAGTTTAGTAATAAAACAAAAAAGTAAAAAATTGTTTGTGGCTAAAAACAAAAATAAAGAAAGAATCATGTAGCTAACATGATGATATTTAATACATACATAATAAGATGGATATGTGTAACTAACACTATTCTGTTGGAATTTCGTAGGAATTTTCCCACACTTCTCCTCACATATTGTTTTTGTCACTTTTTTGTTGCTTTTTAGGTTTTTGCCGGAAAATTTGTGGGAAAGTTGTCGGAATTTTCGTTCGTTGTAGAAAATTTTTGTAGGACCCTTAGCTGTTTTCCGGTAGTGTAACTGAATAAATGAGGGTACGTAACGAGGATAGTGCTCCCAATACCCTACTTACTATATCTGTTATTTTTTTTTATTACAAGTTTATAATAATATTACTGATGGAGCTAGGATCAGATCGGTCCGGGTCGGTAGGGAACCCTACATGAACAGTTGAACATTATGAAGCCTCTTCCAAGTTGGCTGGCTGGTTTGGGCAGTTGCCGGGTATTAAGCTAAGGGATTTTTAAACCATGGATCCCGGATGTATAACAAGCGTGTAAAAGAGCTCACCTGAAGTAACGAGTTACTAGCATAACTCGATTCCCCATCACCTGTATTCATGTGTAGGATGCTTGCGACTTCCATGTCTATTGTTCCTTCGTATTTCTTTATCTGCTTCCTGGACTTTATTAGTTTTATTGGATTATAGTTCCTGCTTCCACATATGTAAAATCATTTATAACTCTCACATAGTCGCATGTCATTACTGGATTCTCTGCATCATAAGTAATAATAAACAATAATTCAGAGACAGCTAAGGCGATATATATATTTAAAGGAAGGCGTATACCATTATAGTTATGACATATATGTTACTTCAAACAAATGAATTATAGACGCACGCACACCAACACACTCATAAATACATACACACGGAAATAAATGCATAAACTCTTTTTTTTAACGGCCAACTAAATAATCGGATAAGCATCCTGAGATGCCCTCAATCGAGCAAATGCTCCCCTCCTAGTAAGTTTCCGGGGGAAAACACGTCTGCCCGAAGGCCCATTGAGGTAAAACCTGGCTCGGCTCGGTTCGAACTGGCGACCTCCAAAGAGGTCTAGTCCTAAACTTCATTACCACCACCAATGTCTTCAAAGTGACTAACTACTAGACCAACTTGTCAGGACAAATAAATGCATAAACTACACTCTACATATAAAGATAAAAAAATCATTTTTTAACAAACAAGAGGGCAATTTTTATTAATAACCAACAACTATGTAGACGCAACTAGCAAGATGCTAGAAATGGAACATTACAAAATTTAATAACCAACCATGTTTACATCAAATTTTTGCCAACTGTCTAATGTCATCGATCTCCATCTTGCTATATGCTTCATCCGCAAGTAAGTGGTCTCTTTTACCTCCTCCATTATTTTTGCTATTTGTATATAGATCCCATTGAAAACCATTTGGTTCCTACACCATCAGATGGCCCACAGCACCATCATGATCACACTTATAATTGCCTTTTTGAAGTTTCATCTCGACCTGTAGTTCATATGTCATTTTTAACAGCTCCTTAACCGAGGAGACACTGGCTAAATCTGGGACTCTAAATTATACAATGGTAATTAAGTTTCTCAAACATTAAATTAAAATTAGGGTCTCGTTATTTGGACACCCCCTAATTTATTTGGACATCCTGGGTGCCCTATACAAGGGCCATACGCGTTGTATAGGGTTCAGTATTGCCACACAAAATGTAATAACATTATATATGTATATTGAATAAAACGTAAATAACAGGAATATCATACTTGATCGGTTTCAAAAGAAATATTTGGGAGGTTCTTCTTGGTCTTAGCACCTTCCTTGTCGTCAGCACCTTTCTCGAAGTCGTTAGCACCTTCCTCGTACTTGTTCATGTGTTGTTCTTCCTCGTGCGAATGATAAGTCCCGTATGCGTATTGCGGATAGCTTTGTGCCATGTAAGATGTTCAGCTTCATCTACGAACTCCCGAAAACTTAATGGGATTTGGTAACCAAAACGGCATCACATCTTACATAGAGTTTTTACCTGGTTCAAATCGAGAAAAAACTCTACCGTCATTACCACGAGCCACGGACACAACCTCCTCACCTCGTTCAATGGGTCCGAAAACGCTTTTGGAGACGTATGACTTCGAATGCTCACCAAATACATAACTAACGTCCCAAGTCGACATTATGAGCAGTGTATCGATTTGTTTGTTTGTAAATTTTTGCTTGAATCAAATGGTCCTGTATGCTTAGCTTTATAACAACTTTTTGGTCATATAGTACGTGTATAGGGCTTAATGCATGAACTACCAAAATCCTATACGTGTCGTATAAGGTTACTTTTTTGGCGTATTGTTCCCATGTAAACTCAGACACATCAAGTACAACCTCAAGCATCATACCTAAAAGACACGTGTAGGGTCATACGCGTTGTATAGACGGTGCATTAATGTGTAAGAAATCCTACACGACGCGTATAGCCCTATACACGTCGTATAGGGAGATGTCCGGCCAAAAAAGAGGGGGTCCAAATACCATCACCCTAAAATTATTCAAACTTTTTTTTCAAAGCAACTCAACTATTAGGTGTTCTTCAAAATCTAAATACACTCTTTTGCATTGTTAACTTACAAATGTTCATTTACACAGGTGTAAGACATTCTTCAACTAAAAATTATTTAAGAACTAACAAGACACTTTAAGTAAGTTTAATTAAGTTATATTATAAGTATGTTCACTAACCAAATGACTTGTAATGAGTTGTTCTTTCTAATACTGGCATGAGACACGTGCGTTGCGACAGGTGGGAAGTCAGTTGGTTTTGGTGCACTCGTTATAGCAAGAGTAAATTGCACAAAACGTCCTTTTTAAGTTTCACCAATCTTGCTGGTTTCAGCCTTAATCTTTAAAAGTTGCCAAAACCAGCCTTTAAGATTAATTTTGTTGCAGGTTTCATCCTTTATCACTAACCCAGTTACTAATCCATGTTAAATGGCCTCACATGCATAGCATGTGAGGGTAAAACCGTCTTTTCCACGGATCCAGATCTCCATCTCCCCCGTTCTCCACTTCCTCATAAACCCTAGAAACAAGACCCAAACCCCACCACCGTCTGCGGCCAGTGTGGCATAGACGAACCAAAACTCCTCCACAACGTCCGTCTCTGCGACAACTTCCGGCGACTCTGCACCACCTGCGTCCTCCGTCTCCACCCCTAGTGCTTCTGCCCCGCCTGCCTCGGCGTCTACCACGGTTCTCCACCCAACGACGCCATCGTATGCTACAAATGCTACTCATCTTCTCACCCTCACTGCATACCCTCTCCGTATCTTACAAACCAAAGGAAAAAACCGGGACTACTTGACGATGTCCGTTCGACTAGCTGGTTGGATGCCATGAAATCTTCTTCCCCAAGAAATATTATTAAAAATAACGGTACTGATCTGTCAAACGATGTTGCTTACTGCAATTGGATGGTATCTCTCTTCTCACTTTCTTAACTTTTTTTAAAATATGGCCCTAATTAGATATTAAGGTTTTTATATTGCTTTGCATTGCAGCTTAAGTATCCGTCTGCACTTACCTCCATTGAACAGAGAGTAAATAATGCAAACGGAAAGAGGATAGCATTGTTTCTAGATTACGATGGGACATTATCCCCTATTGTCGACAATCCAGATCATGCCTTTATGTCTAATGTTATGCGCGCTGCAGTGAGAAACGTGGCAAAATACGTTGCAACAACAATTATTAGTGGCAGAAGCCGTGAGAAGGTACTTCAAAGTTCGCTTTACAATTAACTTCTTTAAAAACTTCAGTTGTTATAAACTGTGTAACATTTTGCTATATTTTTCTAGGTGCAAAGTTTGTGGGATTGAAAGAACTATATGATGCTGGTAGTCACGGGATGGACATAATGGGCCCTGTTCAGCCTCCAACCGGTCATACCACTGAGGTAGCAAATTATAGATTTTCGCATAATCATCATTACTTCACATGTTTGGTTCATCTAAATCTTATTATTTTGTTTTGTTGAACATAGGTTATAGAAGGAAACTTGTACCAGCCTGCTAGTGAATTTCTACCAATGATCAACGAGGTTAATATCTCGAACTCGCTTTCAGTTTTGTAGTATACATATGTATTAGTAGCTTTCTGTTTTAAAATACTTATAGATCGTGCACATCGAAGTAGGTTTTTGTGTCGCTTGTCGAGATAACCAAGAACATAGAAGGAGCAAAAGTTGAAGACAACAAGTTCTGTAGCTTTCTGTTTTAAAATACTTGATTAACTGGTTTCATCTACCGGTTTTTTTCCTTTGGTTTGTAAGATACGGAGCTGTTGGGTCAGGGGATGGGGTGCAGGCGATGGAGCTGGATGTTGGTGGTAAGGATTCGGGGATCGGTTCGGTTGTTGAAAATGGGTCTGTAAAGAAGGATGATTTGGTGAAGATTGGGGAAAATGGTCAAGAACAGGGTCCGGAAAAGGTTCAGGTTGTGGTGGAGAATAATGTTAGTAACTCTGTGAATTGAAGGTAAGAAGACATTGAAGCTAGTATGTAGCTTTTGGCAAAAGAGTTATTATGTTTGTGTTTATAGTGGTTCACTTGTATTCAGGGTGTGAGTTTTTGACACCGCGTGTATAACACGAAATATTTGGGTTTAGTCTAAACGGGTTTTGGGTTGAATCACGAATACGTTTAGCCAAACGGGTAGTGTTTGGTTTGATCTGGGGGTTTTACGGGTTGAACTGTTTAGCCCCTTTAGTTTTATACTTGTTCTTTTTAAATCTGTTTTAATTCATAACCTAAACTAATATGTTTTTTACTAAAAAGTAAAATACAGAATAAAAATGAGCATCAAGTTTCGAAATCTTTTACATACATTAGTATTCTGGTTGTAAATTTGTAATTTTTAGAGTATTGTCGTGTCATCTTGTGAAAGCTTTTGTTGTGTTAGGGTTCATCTGTCTGATACAATTCAGAGGAGTCGAAACCGTTGTCGGAAAGCTGTAACAACCAGTCAAAATCGTCATTACACGGATCAATCTAACAACCAATGGAACATGGAAGTGGAGAAAGACTTACCGGACCATCGTCTTCGCCGGAACCCTTGGAATCTATTGACAATGTTTACGTGGTTCTTAAGAACCACCATCGTTCCCACCGTATGGAAAGTTCTAGCCGAATCATTACCACTGTTTCTTGCCTGCGCAATCCGTCTTCACCATCGAATTCGGATTCCCTGCCTTCCGATTAAGAAGTTGTGGTGGTCCACGCGCCGGAGTATGACTGGCGCCGCCATAGCATGGTTGCACCACCGTTAGATTTCTCAAGTTGATAATTATTATGTGTGAGTAAATTGCACAAAACGTCCTTTAAGTTTCACCAATTGGGGAAAAGACGGTTTTACCCTCACATGCTATGCATGTGAGGCCATTTAACATGGATTAGTAACTGGGTTAGTAATAAAGGATGAAACCTGCAACAAAATTAATCTTAAAGGCTGGTTTTGGCAACTTTTAAAGAGTAAGGCTGAAACCAGCAAGATTGGTGAAACTTAAAAGACGTTTTGTGCAATTTACTCTTATAGCAAACACAAAAAGAACCAAAAATATAGAAGTCGTGTGCCTAAAACGTGTTCAATTCAAAGTTTTTTTTTGTTATATAAGTTAACTTTATAATAATATTAAAAATTCTAAAGCAAATTGCAATTTGCGTCCCTATGTCTTGATAGCAGAATCATTGCTGATTCCACATACTTAATATTCGTCATCTCAATCCTTGTCGTTTACAAAAGTTTTTCTTTGCGTCCCTCCGTTTACTTGACGTTAGAATGGACGTTAAAATGTGGGTGAAGTGTCACGTTTACCTCTGCATCACCACCGTATTTGACACACACACTCTCCCATCTTTGACTCTCTCTCTCTCCCTTTAAAACCACCACCACCGCACCTCCCATCTCCACCACAACCACCACAGTGGTGCGTCAGAATTGCCTTGAAAAGATTTTGGTCTGAATTTCCACGGAAAAAATAAAATTAAACAATAATATGATACAAACGGACGAGTCCGATAACTTTCGGATATACTTCAAAAAGTGTGAGTTTATAAGTCAAATGCAGATGTTGGTGGGATGGTCTGTTGGCGGTGATAATGATGGTGTTGTGGTGGAGATAACAACGGTGGCTATGGTTGTCACACCCTAACCCGCAACCGATATAGTATGACGCATGATGGATTATTTATAGTTTTTGACACTACTAAAAGCTGAAATATTTAAATCATCAATATTAAACATCACATATGATCCCGTAAAAGCAAATCCCACCCGGGAATCAGGTTATAGATTTCACACCAAACTCAATATAATTATTTTAACACCACATAGACATAGCATTGGGATTTCTAAATTAGAATAACAATTAAAGACAGTTTTTAATAATAACAGTATAATCTAATTGTCCGTTCACAAATACTAACTACTGATCGGAGTGTCGCACCCCGGTCAAAGATAATATTTATAGTCCCAAATTATCCTTAACAATGCGTTAGTGGTAGTGAAGGGTCGAACCACAAAGAGTTTATGGTTTGCGATGGACGTGATTGATTTTAAAGGGTGTCTTAAAACTCGTTGAAACGTCTTAAAAATCAGTAGAAACGGCTTCACAGAATCCTGAAACGTCTCGGCTTTTGGCGCCAAGCTAACGTCTCGAGCCACCTTTGTAACCCAACAGCTGAGAACCATCAGGTCGGCCGCACGCGTGAGAAGCCGGCCAGCTCAAGGGGTGAGAAACGGCTCAAGCCACTTTCAGACGTCTCGGCTAAGAACCCATGCATGTACCAGAGACGTCAAGCCTTTGTCGGACACGTGGTGCCGTTTAATCCGTCAATTCTTAAGACGTTACGGAGGTGTGGAGGCGTCTCTACGAGACGTCTGGATTGGCTAGTTTGGAAACTTTGACCGGGTCAAGGCCATTTTAGAGATTTTCCTTTTTAATATTTTTTATATAAATTTGTTTAATAATTAATTAATTCAACAAGTAGGTTCCAATGTTTTATCAGTTTATCCAACATTGCCTTTTTTAGAAAGAAAAAAAACATGTGGGAAGGGTTCTTTGTCTTAAAGGGTTTATTTTAGAAAGAAAAAAAACATGTGGTAAGGGTTCTTTGTCTTAAAGGGTTTATTTTGTATCGTTTGTATCGATAACGGCCAATTTAGTGGGTTTGTCTTGGGAATTGCAACCCCTTACTTGAACTTATCATAAGATAGGGTGTCGATAACATACAACCATACAAGTCATATGTACTGAATTGGTTTAGACAACTCGTTAGACCATACGGTGTGGAGGTAGTTTGATGGCGTGTATGCCTTTTCACGCCGCATACACCACCTCGAAAACGAGATTGTAGGCGGCGTTGTGTGTGGGTCGGACCATTTTCCACCGGCGTTGAAGCAATGGTTTGGTCGAGGCAATGGTTTGGTCGACGTGGCATCGTCTATTAGTATTAATGATTTCTTTTTAAATTAAATTTATAGATTTTGAATAGCTTATAAATATAAAATAATAACGAAAAACGCCACTCTTCCACGCCCCATCCCACACCTCTCGTTTTTGCACCACACCACTTTTTGACGCGTGCTTACGTGTCGTCCACATGTCGCATAACGCCTCATTTTCAAGCCCATCCACACCGTATACTCTTAGACAAAGAGTCAGTTATATACGGGTCGATGGAAGTGAGCGAGGCAAAAGAGCTTAAGAAGTCCTTGGGTACGAACAAAGAGCAGTGGACCATTGCCATAGATGATTTGAAGCATTTCTGACTCTTTGATCGGTTTGAGATTTATACAGTCAGTTTAACAATTCGATTTAGAACTTGAATCCGTCGTTTAACATTTATTTACTTATTATTATTTTTTTCACTACTGGAATTTTAAATGTTTCAAACCAGTCACCAAATCACTAAAATCGGCTGGTCCAATATGTGATTTTTATGATTTTCTATTTAAAATTGGTTTTGTATTAGATGATGTTGTGTGTTTTCTTTATTATTAAACTGAGGGAAAGAATATGAAATGTTTAATGAAACCCATGGTTTGGCTAATTATTAGAGTTAAGAGACTATCTATTGTGAAATGCAATTTAATTTGTGTGCATTTAACCCTAAAAATAATTTATGACCCAAGCTTGAATTAAATATGAATATGACCTATAAATGCTCTGGCAGCAGGCCAAATGATAGTAGCAATTAGCAACAAAGATGAAGTAGAGTGTAATAAGCAAAACCGAAATCGAAAACAATTAGCAACAAAAGATGAAGTAGAGTGTAATAAGCAAAACCGAAATCGAAAAAAACAATGGATTCCATAGAGAGATGCATCATTGGTAAAAAGAAAATACAATAGTCTTATGTAGCTTTTATAATCTTATAACAACTTAAAAGAAAACTTAACTATTTTTATCAAACTTATTCATAATATACATGTATTTCGCATAATTATATACAAAATATGACAATTCAACTTATTTTTTTATATCTAAAAAAAGAATAATTATGAGTTATATAGCATGTTGGTTACCAAAATAATAATTGTTAAGAATAATTAGGGGGTTGCGACTTGTTTGTAATTTGTTACTTTGATATTTTAAATTTCTGGAATGGAGATGGAGTACCATGTTAAAATTGTTAAAAAAAACTTAATATTACATCAAGTTAAAATGTTTTATAATGTTTTTTCTTGGACGATAATCTTTACAGAGAATACAAAATAAACATATTTTTATAGACGATAATGTTTAAAGAGTACAAAATAAATATAATTATATTTATATTAAATGATAAAAAAATAAGTTTATTTGTATCCGTAATGTTTTGGAAGCCTCCCACAAAACTAATGGCTTATCACGGTTACAAGCACACTAAAGTTAAAAATAAAATAAATTATACATGACACGACAAGGAAGAGACGAGAAAAATAAATCTCTCAGTTATGGCCTAGCGACAGGGAGGTTTGGATTTTTTAATAGAGACTCAAGTTTAATCCTTACTTGTCTTACTTTGGTGGATTAAGCAATAACAGATAGAGCATAGCCTCCTTACAGAAGTGTCAAGACTCTATCCTGAGCTCACCCGGGTTTTCGTCCTACCGTGTGTTACGCCACAGAGTTCTGCTCTTGTGGTGGCACAACGACTGTCAAGTTGCAGCAGCGGTATGGTTTCCTGGGGAAACGCCCAAGCCAAAGCCTGAAGCCAGCTGAACCTGGTTAAGACAATATAGTCTGGCAGAATTAGAGCAGTGGGTCTCTTTAATTAGAAAGTTGCAATTATACATGCCAGTCGCAATTATATGTATATAGAATATAATAGAATAAAATTACCACCCGGTCGTCAATATCACTGTATTCATCCCTATAAAACACTTTCAAAAATTGTAATGACTTATTCACTTGTAGATGGCCTATTTAAAGCAGGAAAAAGAAGGCCATGAAGCAGCAGAACAAAGTCAAATAAAACAACCACATGGCATTAGTAAACATCTTACATATGACTATTGGCCATGAAGATTCAAGCTATGCCAAGAACTCCTTTCTTCAGGTCTCTCTTACTCTCTATATCCATTATGTACACACACAACTTTTGTAAACATCCTATCCCTGGCCCTCCACCATTAATATGTCCAACACATAACTTTTGCATTTAACAATGGCGTCTCAACTAGTGCTTTTGTTCTTATTTTCTTTCCAGGAAACTGTGATACAAAAAGCGATACCATTTCTAAATCATACAATCAAGGGTATTGCAAGCCGTGATATCTTTTTAGACGGTTGTTTCAAGATTGCAGATTTAGGATGCGGCTCTAGTAGAAACACGCTCTTGGTTGCATCTAATAATTGATAGTCATTGAGGTCTGTAAAGAAAATAACCATAAACCACCACAGTTTCAAGTATGCTTAAACGACCTATTTGGAAATGATTTCAATAACCTTTTCAAATTATTACCCGAATTTTATGCAAAGCTGAAGACGGAGAAGGGAGAAGACTTTGGCCCTTGTATTGTTTCAGCCGTTCCTGGTTCCTTTTACTGTAGACTTTTTCCAGACAAAAGTTTGCACCTTGTCCACTCCTGTTCATTGGCTTTCTCAGGTTCGCGTGATAGCCTGACTTTACCCTTTTACATGTATTTGAAAAGATCATAGTTAATGAACCCAACATTATATACAAACAATGCATGCACACTAATAACTATAGTCCATGCATTTGTGGTAGGTACCTGAAGGCATAGAAAACAACATATCAAACATATACATAGCGAAAACGAGTCCTCCAAATGTGTTCCAAGCATATGCAAAGCAATTTCGTACTGACTTCACAAATTTTTTAAAATTGCGATCCAAGGAAATAGTACGTGGTGGATGCTTGATTTTAACATTTTTAGGTCGAAGTATTTCTGATCCTACTAGTGATGACAATTGCAGTCTCTGGGAGCAACTTGCACAGTCACTTCAGGACATGGTGAAAGAGGTATACGATAATTACACTCAAAATAACGATGAATAATATGTTTACAAGTTCTAGTTATTATGATTTGCTTCAGGGATTGGTTCGGGAATCCGACCTTAACTCATTCAATTTGCCACTTTACTATCCATGTGTGGATGAAGTTAGGGAAACTATTAAGAATGAGGGATCTTTTTCTCTTGATAACTTGACTGTTTTTCAAGTTAACTGGGATCCACAAGACACAGATTACATAAATACAAATGATTCGATTGAGTTCAGCCACAAGCACGGTAGGAACACTGCCAAACATGTCAGAGGGTTACAGAACCGCTGACGTCTCATTTTGGGAACTCCACAAATATTGACGTATTGTTTAAGAAGTTCGAGAAGCATTTGGCAGAACATCTCGCTAACAAGAAAACAAGACACTTCAACATAGTAATTTCATTGACTAAAAATGAATAGTTTAATGTAAATATCATTCTAATGTGTAATTTAAGTTTTTCAGCATCCAAGTACGTGGTATATTCAATGTATTATATAGTAAGTTTGAGGGGCAAGTTTTAGAAGTAGAAATTAGGCTTTTGCATATAGACGAAAAAAAAATGGTGTGCCCAAAAGTAAATTTGTTTTGTTAATGATGAATCCGTGAATCAAATCTATTGGGGCCCAACAATCCAACATAAGTCAAAAATAGTAATCAATCACACGAGCGAGCACGGCAGTTGGAAACAAAAAAATTTGTATACGAGTCTTGTCACGTATTTATACCCACAACAAGTAAATTAACATCAAAAGTTGAGGTGATGAGGTCTATTAATGTAATTTAATCATAATAACAAACATAAGGAATAAAAAACAAGCCATTTTTTTATCAAAACCCCAAAGGGTAAGAAAGGAGGGTTTCTACATGTTATGAGAATTGAGAAAAGAGAATATTAGGCTTTTATAGCTTAGAAGTTACAATGTAGGAGGATGGCCCTAATGGTTTATTTGAGCCGATGAGCTCACCCGAGAACCATAACCTTTTCTAGGAACAGATTCTACGATGATAGATAGGGGTCCCATAAGTTTTATTAGTTGTCATAGAAAGATACCTGGCCATATCAACGTAATTATTGACTAGAATGATCTATAGTTCAAAAAGTTTCTTTCTATTTAAATCAACTTGATTTTGATACTATTTGTCACGGAGTTATTTTTTAATTATTTTATAAAATTAATGATTTTGCTATAATGATGTACTTTAAATGGTATAGTAAGTTGTATAATAAGTTTTTTAGTTTAAGTAAATCATTTTCTATTCCATATCTTCATTTTGATACCACAATGATTTTTAAGTTAGTTATTATACCAATTTTTTAATGTATTTATACTATAATAGCATGAAATAAAATATATTTTTAGCAATCAAATTTATACACCCCTTCCATTTTTTTCCATTTTGTAGGTACACATAAACCCACCAAACGTTTGAAAAAATATGAAAAAAAAATAGTAAAAACCTTTTACGATTAAAAAAAAAGACTAAATTACATAGATTGTCCTTTATTTATACGTGAAATTGCACCATATGTCCTTTGTTTTCAATAAGTACACTTTTGCACATTTCAATTCCTTTACACTAACCATCATCCATTTTATCCGTTAAGTAGGTGCATGTGCCCCTCATGTGAGGGACAAAAGAGCCATTTTACACATACCATGTTCAAATACAGAGTCATTCTGATAGGTTTCATCTGTTTATAACACTCCATTACAATAAACTCTAAATTCAGGCCTAATTACCATGGATAATCCTCTTGATAAGGGTTTTGAATGATTCTACATTCGTGAACATCTCGAACGACAGGATCTTTATGAGATTGACAATAATTCTTCAAGATATGTGCATCTGATGTTTTTATTCAAGTCCCATGTGCATCTGATGTTTTTTTTTTCAAAGTCCCATTTGCATCTGATTTTTTTTGTCTAATCGGATATCTAAATGCTGCAATTCTGGAATCAAAGTGCAAATTTGCAGTCAAACCCAGGTTTGATCAAGGTTGAAGAACTCGTTAGTCGCTAGTCGGCCGGTGAAGTGGGGACTAGCGACTACTCGGGATTACTCGGGATTAATCAGGATTAATCGGATCGGGTTTTTTATATGTATTTTCAATTTTATGTATACATATATACGTTTTTATAGGTAAATATTTTAAGTAGCTAGGTTTTAAATCTTACTTAACTCATTTATTTAAGTATACATGATTAATTGTTGGAATTCATATGATTTGGTTGGAAACTGACCATAATTTAGAGGTTTTGGCCAGAATATACAGGATTTTACTGGAATTTGGCTAGAATCGTTGATTTTTGGTTGGCCTAGTCGGACCTAGTCGATTAATGGACCGATTTAAGAAAAATTACTCAGTAGCTGAACGACTTAATCGCCGCCTAGTCACGATTTTTACAACACTGGGTATGATTAATACATGCACATATCAGCAGCCAAATTTATAGTTAGTTCAAGTCTAATGTATGCATATTTGGTATTTGGTTACATATGGTTGTTATGGTTAACCACATTTATCGTATGCACAGTTGGTTGCAGCCATAGTTGGTTCAAGTCTAACCACAGTTACCCACTGTAATGTTAATTTGACAAATTAAAATAGACACAAAAGCAATTGCCTTACACATAATAGTACTAAAATTGTTTTGAGGTGTAGGATATGCACAGTGTTTGATCGATGGGTTCAATAAAGTCTGGGAAGAGAAAAGTATGTGTAAAATGACTGTTTTGCCCCTCACATGAGGGGCACATGCATCTACTTAATGTATGAAATGGATGGTGGTTAGTGTAAAGGACTTGGAGTGTGCAAAATTTAGTCATAAAGGACATTGAGTGTACTTATTAAGACAAAGGACATATGATGCAATTTTACATATAAATAAAGGACAATCTGTGTAATTTTGTCTAAAAAATAGTGAGAATCTACTAAAATGAACCCATCGGAAAAAGTTCATGTTTACGCCAGTGCCCGGTTAACACTCCCTCTTAGACTGTGTGGAGTTGTAGCGTTGTTGTGGGGTGGAACTCCCTCCACATCGGGCACACCGCCACGGGTAGTGGCGGGGCACCGTCGTGGGGGTGTGTTGGCGTGATTTGATTGGTTAGGGTAAAATAAAAACCTATACGAGTTGTGAAAACTTAGAGAACTCGGTCTTATCAAAGATTTTTTTAAAAATTTTTTTACCAAAAATTCTAAAAAAATCAACTTTTCCAAAAAATAAAAATAAAAACTTCTTTTTTTTTCATTTACGACAACCGTAAATGCTGTAAAAAATGATGTCAGAATTATGTCATCACCATTTTATGCCTACTGTAAGGGGCCGAAAAGCCCCACTTCGAAAATTTTTAAAATTTTTTTACGGCAGTGTTTTATAATATTTTAATCTAGGGGTGTGAAAAAAATTGGAGCAAAACTCGCACGAGAAGGTCGAGTTCTCAAAGTTCTCACAACTCGAAAGGGTTTTCCCTTGATCTTGATCCTATATATATATTGAAACAATAAAAAAAGATGGGGCCCTTCCACGCCCACACCACCTGGTGGTTTTGAGGGATTGAAGCGCAAAACCCCTTTTGTTAATATGGCAGCCACGTGTCCTTTCATGCTCTCCCTTCGAACCCCTCCACTCCGAGTAATCTTAGGATTTTTGTGGTTGGACTCCATCAGGTCTTGGTTAACCGTCTTAAAGCGATCGCGAGATGGACAGGAAGATTCATAGGCTGATCAGCATTAAATTATTATACCCTATTATGTGTTTCAAGATGAGTATGCACCGTGGATATCAGTTGTGGTCAGGGGCGTACCTACCTAAAACCGTGGGTAGGCGGGCGGACCCTTTGAAAAAATAATTGTGAGCTTATTTTTCGCCGGAAATTCTGACTGCACCTCTTGGAAATTTTCACCCGCACCCCTTGAAAATTTTCAACCACCCCTTAGAAAAAAATATCATGAATTTATACAAAAATTTAAACACTGATTATTATTTAATATATAAGTATATAACACAATTTATATAATTATTCTTTAACCACTTATTTACTTAATTATTTAACTCAATCAAAGCCCAATCTACAATCTATTTTTATTAACCCAAGCACAAACCTAACCCAAAGAAATTTAAACTAAATAAAATAACCCAAACTCATCCACCCATTCCAATTCCAAATCCCGCCAAAAAAAAAACCTCGCAGCCACTTGACGCCACTGCTCACGTCCGGACGGCTTTTTTTTGCCGGAAAAGCCAAAATTCCGGCAAGACCGACCCATATTATGCCAGAATTCCAATATAGAACTAGTCTGATTTTTTTGTTTTTGTTTTTTGATGTGATGATTAAGAGAAAATATAGATGTATAAGGGTTTGATCTTTTTATGTTTTTTTGGTTGTTTTAGACTTATAGTTAAATGATTTGTTTTATTTATAACTTTGTTTGTTTAAATTAGTTACAAATAATCAACATTTAATACTAAAGCTTGAATGTTTGAAAATAAAATTGAAAATTATGGACTATGATTGAACACAATTGTTTATTTTATTTAAGTGTTTAGTGTTGTTTTATGAACTTATGGAGCGATTCATATGTGATTGGAACCATGAGTAAGAATTTAATGAACTTATGGAGTGTTTAGTATCCGTAGATGATGTTTGAATAGATTTCAAAAATGAAAACACGTAGGACACAATTTTAAATGTGTTTGTAATGACGTTTGATATCTTTTTAATGATTATATAAATTTTAGTTTGATATTCTTTTGTCTTACATGACCTAACCCGACCCACTATGAACTGATTTTTTTATATAGCTAAAGACCTAAAATTTTATAAATATTTCACATCCTTAGAAAAAAAAATTCATGGATCCGTCCGTCACTGGTTGTGGTGTGTCCGTTGTGCGGATTCACAAGGAAGTGACCCATACAACCTCGGCCCAATACGTTTTCTAGTTAACTTATACCCACAGGTCTAATATCATTTTCAGTTAGCCGACAGGTCTACATGGCTTTTCTTTTATTAGCCCACAAGTCACAACAATAAATGTTGATCAGTTGCATATTTCATGAATTCATTCTATCATATTATACGGATTCTTTAAGGGTGTTTTTTTTTAATAATCTCCCTAAATCATTTACTCATTTGAAATGTTTGTGTTATTATTTATCTTGTTATAACAAAAATTGGCATACTTATTAATTATTATTTGTTATTGTTCTTACTATTAAATTAAAAAAAAAATCCTGAGAAAGAACATTATCATCTGAGTGAAATATAATGGAGATGAACTTGACACGTCTTTGACTGTGTAAGTTACTATTTTTTTGTTTCTAAATCAATTTGTTTTGGATAAAAAATAAATCAACCTTATGATAGAATCACTTATGAACTTAAACTATGATCACTTTGTTGATACATGTGCAGAAATGCGTATAACCTAGCAAAAAAAGTTATTAAACAACAGTAGATCGACATCGACAGGACTAGGTTGAAGCAAAAGAAACTGATAGGATGCAAGGAAACAAGCGAGGCTTGGTCAAGATTTACAAGAAAGTACTCAGAATAAATATGAATAGTTTATACTGTCATTTAAGTTCGGGTCATAAAGAAAGTATTGGGGACCAGTACTCTCCTCCAACCTTTTAGTAGGTTTGGACATGGCTAATTAGTATAAAATTCTATAAGTTTGAAAACTTGTTATTTGTATCTGCCTACTTCCAGTCTTACATTATTCAAAAACTTGTTTTCTTTTGACTTTCTTTGCACATTTCCCCTCAAATATGACAATGAATGGAGCTAAAGATATATACCAGATATCTTCATCATACTCACTAAATCCCTAAAGGAATAGAGAGGCTGCTTTCAGTGAGACCCCCAACTCGATAGTAGTTTTGCATCAAGCATTCGGCATAAGTCACGTAACACTCAGCAATCGGGACAAAGGCCGACTAATGCATGTACACTTTTGTCTTTCGGCTATCAACGTCACCACATGATGCATGATTAACCGTCCGCCGCTTTTAATGTTATTTTCACGAAATTAGTATAATAATGTTAAAATTAGTGCAGTTTCACTTTTGTCTAGGTTAGTTAATTAAATAGATTTTTCAACCTTATTTTCCTCAACAACTTCTCTATTTTCTCTTTCACTCGTTTCCATCGGCTAGAGCAAGTCCTCCTTCCTTGAGAAGTAAAGGGGAATTCCGAAAACACGCAAAAAAACTGCACGGAAAAGAAAAATGGAAGCACCACTAGCTAGATAAAGGGAAAAAATAGTGCGGTGAACAGAGAAGAGGTTGTAACCAGTGGCAGCAACTACGCTCGAGAATAATGGGGATGGGAAGAAACCGGTAACCTATTTCGCATGTTTGTAGGAGATCGTGGGGGAGAATTTTTTGGAACTGTATAAGCTTAAAAATAGGATGAGTAAACTTGCATTGGACAAAAAAAACCGCCGAATATTTAGACTTTGGATGGCTAAGATTAATTGTCCAAAACAACTAAATAGTTAATGTGGCCAATATCACTCCAAATTACAGTTTAATATGGTGTTGACTAGCAGTTTGTGTGCTGTGAAACAATAGTGTAATAATATGTTAATTAGATGATATCTATCTCATAGGTACAGGTAGAATGCTTTTGTACCATAATAGACATATTCATCAAATGCAAAATCAAATATTCAAATGCATAAATCAAACTTATCCAAAAGCGTAAAATGAAACAATGTTTCAAAACAGCCAAAATATTGTTCATAACTTGAAAGCATATTAAACTATTTAATGTTTTTCCACTGCAATATCTCAGGTGCATCACTGTAGCTCCTCAATGTATTCCTCTTCTTACAAATCATAAATGTGATAAACACATTTTAGCATTAATAATCTAAAGATTTGACAAAAAGAAAAAAAAACCACAATAACGAATATATCTCAAATTCCAGACTAGAAGAATCTGCCCTTATTAGCTTGGCAATCTTCTTTGTCCAATACCAGTGCCCTTTCTTGCCAAAAAAAGTAACATATGTCATCTTTATGGCTTAAGGCTCTTTTCTTGCCTTGGATCGAGGTCTCGTGTTTTGATTTACTCTTTGGTTCAGCTTTCCCTCAGCAGATACCAGCATATCTCGCAACTCAGCTATAGTCTCTCCATAGACATGTTTATTGTAGCCTTTGACAAACTCTTCGTACTCAGTCGACAAAGACAACAAGATCATATCTATAGCCATGTCTATGTGCATCAGATATCCAAGCTTTTCAAGCCTATCAATGTACCTTTCCATCCCGTCAACTGTTTTTTTGACATCATGCTCAAATTTCATTGGACGCTCATTTTCCTTGAGTATAGTGAGACGGCAATTTGCTTGGCTTGATACCTCTCTTGCAATGCAATGATCATATCAAAAGCATGACTATACTCGGTTTCCTTTTAGAAATCATCAGGAAATTCATCAGACAAACTTGATAGGATCAAGTATTGGACCTTTGAGAGTCCTTGACATGTTGCATTCATTCAGTCTTCGATTCATTAGTAGGTACTATAGGAAGGGGACGATCCAAGACATACAACCTTTTTTTCTATTTCGGGAACTTTTCTCAAATTCCTGAACTATTCAGGGAAGTTATTGTTATTGAGTGTCTTTCGGTACATGATGAAACTTGGGCATTATAGGCGAAATAGTTGTGAAACTTCTATAAATAAAGACAAAGTATTTAGTATTTCCATGCTTGACATCCTAATTAATTTTATGAACCAATTGCAAAAATTGTTATTAGGATGTGAAATCTCGTTTCATATATACAAAGTGAATGGCTAAGCACTGTCGACTCGGTATATACTACTTGGATAGGTAACGATTACCAATTGCGACACACATAACTCTCAGGCTTAAGGTCGCATGACACGACGTGTCAACACATGGTACGTTTAACACCAACTATGCCCACTTGAAACTGTTTGAAGTGATATTGGTACTCTAATGAAAATGTGTGAATCCGGCCTATGTGACATAGGAAATGCAATTCAACATCTCCCCAAAATCATAGGTCCAATGCAGGGTAATCACTAACACATGTGGTTCGGATAAATTGGTTCGAGTATTTCCACTTTAGGATTGCATAGCAATATCGATTTAGTTTGGGATTTTGCTTTTTATATTTTAATTACCAAATATGGTCAAAATATAGTGGACGACTTGTGGTATGAGGCAAGTCATGCAATTTTAGTAAAAATCCAACTTTACGTTATGTTCGTGTTTAAGCTAAAACTCCTTTCAACTTTTGACACGATTCAGTTTTAAATACCTTATTGGAAACTATGTTGGTCGTTGATCGTGTGATTTAAATTAATAAACACTTACTAATTAATTATGATTTTGCCAAATTAATAACTTTAATTAAAAAACAAAATGTTTTATCTAATAATAGAGTTCCTTTTATTATTTACATTTCTAAGCAAAATTAAAACTCCTTTTAATTTATCTAGTCGTTTTATGATTATGAAAAATTAGTTTTGGTGGTTAAATATTATCTACTCTAAACAATCTATCACAATCACACAAAACAATAAATATAGAATCGAGCCACTAGTGGTAATTTGTTTAGTCTCTTTCGAGCAAGTGAATGACAAATTGAGCTAGTCTTAAAAAGGACAAACAACCATACAAGTCTGGTCTTGCTCCCACTTAGTCCAAGATTTCCATCTTCACGGTCTTATTTGTTTCCATCTCCGGTCTTCAATATCTTGTCTCGTCTGGTTTTAAAAAATTTAATAATAAAACAACTATTACATAAAATAAAACCTACCTATTACAAAGGGTCCCAAATAACTCGAAAATACAAATATTAAAACCAACCAAAAACTACAAACAAACCAAAATAACACAAGTCTCTAGGGCTCGATTCATGAACAATCATAGTCACATCCAAAAACATAAAGGCTTGATCCTATTGTCAAACAAAAGTTTCGAACAAAATAAAACTAAAGTTCAACTTAAAACAAATAATATATGAATCATTGTAAAAGTGTCTTTAATACCACTGTACAAAATCCTGGGTATCCGTTTAATTTATAAAATCCGAATTTTTATTAAATTAATAATAATAATAACTCTTTATTATTAATCAGATGTGAAAGAGTGATAAAACACAAATACGGATAAACTTATCCCAACAGCGATCTTGTTACAGTCTATTCAGATAATTATATAAATACACACCATAACGGGTTAAGGTTACACCTTGACAAAAACTGAAGACTCGCATGATGGATGCAACGAATGGCTCCGCTAGTAAACCAAATCACAAATCTCTTGCCTCTTGTGTTGTGATGTAATTAGGGTTTGAGACCAAGGTTCCTTTTATAGACTACTTACTAATTATCGGTCAACATTTTGACCTTTGTATTATTATCTAATAATAAAACAACTCCCTTTAACTATTATTATATATTAATTACTAGGTTAAAACCCCGTGTATTACACGGGTTCATAAAAATATATATAGTTAAAGGGTGTTTGGGATTGAGTTTTGAAATGACTAACTTATTGGATTTTTCAAAAGCCACTGACTAAAAAAGAGTTTGGCAATGATAAAAATCCTTTTTGTTTTGGCCTTTCGAAGAAGGTAAAAAGTTGTTTTCCAAAAGCCATAGAAACATTGGTTTTTAAATAGATTTTGGTTTTTTATATAAAAATTACTAATTTACCCATACCCTTTATCATTCTCTTAATCCTAAACTACGGCAATATACGCATCAATAACGTTTTGTTGTGGTTATCTCCACTTCAGCTCCTACGATTTGTTTTTTATTAAAAAAAAAGAACTCATAAACCACATCTATATTTATCGTAGTATTAAATGCTTCGTTGTACTCTATTAAAAAAATCTTGAATATGGAAAAGTTTTTTTTTGTGTGTGTTTTACTTTATTAAAAATCTTGAATATGGAAAAGTTTTTTTATTATTTTTTTAACCATATACATCAGTGGCCTGCACTTTGTTGAATTTTTTAAAGTTTTTTGGTTTTTTAAGTTTTGAATTGATAATATAATAGTAAATTTAATAAGTTTAGAAATGATAGGATAGCTATCCTCTTCGTAAATATGTTGCAACACAAACTGTTAAGACATAATTTTTTTTATCAAACTTATGTTTATGTTCGAACATAAACACGATATATATAAATTAAAAACTTATCTCTAATTAAAAATAAATTAAAAACTTATCTCTAATTATATAAAATAAATTAAAAACTTATCTCTAATTATAATTTATAACTTATCAGTTAGGAAATATATATAAATAATATTTAAAGCTAAAGAATACATAAAATAAAAAATAAAACTTATCTATAATTATTATAAATAATATTTAAACCTAAAAGATATTAACTGGATTAGAGAAAAAAAGGGCAGGAAAATTTCTGAGGATGCATAATAACACGACACGTGTCCCTCATATGTTTACTTTATTATATGTATAGATTCCTCGTTTTCGTCAAATAACAATTATTCTCTGCTAATATGAAACCACTAGTCAAAACGTTTTGACTATATGTTGTTCTTAATAAAATAACGTTTTAATTTATTATTTAATAATAAATTATTACTCGTTTAGCTCTTTATCATCACCAATTAATTCCACTAAATTAATTGTTTCGTAAATAATCATGTCTCTAGTATTTCACCAAATACTTGTTTTCCAAAATTAATCTACTTTTGTGATTTATAGTATTTAACAATTAAACATTGTTCTTTGTTCGTCGTCTAAAATGTAACTTTTTGAATCGTACCTTAATAGCAACATTAAATAATCGATAATTGGACACCTAATTCCAACAACAATGGTGGTCGAGGGTGGTGGTTTGAACGTCACTGTTGGTGGGAGATGGAGTTGATGGTTGTGTTGCGGTGGTGATGGTTTTTACAATAGTGTGAAAGAGGGAGACAGAAGGTGGGGGTGGGGTTGATCTTATAGTAATAGTAATAGTAGTAGTAATAATAATAATAATAATAATAATAATTAAATAAATAATTTAATTTTAATAACTAATAACAGAAGACAGGAAAAAGGTAAAATAGACTTTCATTTTTTTCAAACGGAACTACAGGATTGACAGAAGGACCAACAAAAGGTTAAACCAAACGACATTATTTTTAAATGGATCGGTTGAATACCGAGTGTAAACGATAAAACCCGGTTGATAGTAAAAGATTTAATAAATGAAACCTAAATATTTAGTGTAAAATTTAACACGTGAGATTATGATTAAATAAATAAACCTATTTAATAAAGCAACGAAGCTATAGAAAACAAAGTTATAAGAGACCCGAGTTTATGAGACTTAAATTAAAATGAGTTATAACTCCCAGAACCCACTAAGTAACTAGGAATATCAACCTAGTTAGTTAAGTGTTTAAAATAATAAAGAAACTTGATATGGAAACCTTTTTATAACCTTTGTATATTAGAGGGACTAAAAGGGGTAATATTAGAGAAAAAGGTTTTCAATTAAAAAAAGAAAAAGCGATAAAATTGGAGAAAAAGGTTTTCAATTAAAAAAAAGAAAGAAATTAAAAACCAAAACACACACACTGTGTGTTAGATCGACTGAAAACATAGAGCCAGGGGGAGCTCTTCTCACAACACTATACTTCATGAAATCCCCCAAAATCAAGAAGAAAATCGGATCAAAATGAATACCAAGATGAAATTAGTGACCACTCGAGATAGGGGATCACAAGGTATGTTAAATTTTCATGTTTAGTGAAGTTATGATTCTATGATGAACACTGATAAATCGAAATTATGTGATGCATGTTGTATGTATGAGTGATATTGGGTTGAATCCATGTTTAGGAACAAACCCTAGTTGAAAACTTGATGTATTACTGTTGAAAACTAGGAATTTGATGAACAACCATATATGTGTTAAGTGGGTTTTTATAACAAGATGATGAAAACATGAATTTGAATGTTAGATTGTGAAAAACTAATGTTATGATGCGAGTCTTGAAATTTGTTTATGAATGCTAGACATAAGGGCTTGATTTTGATGATTGAAACTTGGTTAGAAGCTAGTCATGAACTAGACAAAAGATGTATAAAAATCTTGCTCGCAAGGTGTTCGTTAAAATGCCTAAGTGAAATCGCGCGTCTACTCGTTTGAATGTAGAACTTGATTAGATTAGGTATTCGGATGAATGCCTAATAACATGATGAAACGGGTTTCACTTATAGATGAAAACCCGTAGATTTTGCGTAATGAAAGAATAATGTGTCTTTGATAATCGAGTGCTAAGTTAAACTTAGTGTTGCTAATACCATGAACTCGGATTAAATATTAGTTAAAATGGTGGCCTAAGAATAGTGCTTATCGAGTAAATGGCGCAACGCCAACATGAGTTTGTCAAACTTAGTTGCTCAATTTCATAAGCTATAAGGCGGTTGATAGAGTTCGGTAAGAAAAGGAGTATAAAGGTTCATAAGGCGTAAAGGTTATGATCTAGAACGACTAACCTAACCACCTTGTAAATATTATATGATAGTTTGACGCTTGACAAGCTAGGTGGAGGCTTGGAAAAGAAGCGGGTCAAACGGATCGAGTATGCGGAAAAAGAGCATAATCGGATGCAAGGTAAGTAAAGCTTACACTTTTTTATTAGATCATTTACTCGTTGAAATTTTTATGATTATGATAAAACCGTAAATTAATTATGGTGATTCGACGCGAAATAATACGGATCGGAATAAGTAAAAGAAGAAGGGTAAAACGACAATTCGGTCTTGAATAGACCGAATAAACAATGATTTTTGAGAAAAGACATATTATGGGGTAAACCATAATGAGTAAAAAGGGTAATATGGTAATTGGCCACGAGCAAACGGACCAATAATTGTTTTTTTAAAGACGCTCTAAGGTGTAAAACACGATAAGTCAAGAGAATTAAGGACTGATTTTTAGTAATATGATAACACGGTGTAAACCGGAAAGGGTACATGAATGGATGGTAAATAAATACCATCTTACGATGAATAAATGGTCAAATGGATTAAACGGGTCAAAAGTAGATGAAATCACCAATTGACCTTAGTGATTAATGTGGTTGTTGAGTTTTATGTTGACAGAATCGAATAGCGCTGAGACGCCGTTGTTATTAACTAACAACTTATATGATAAGGTATTAAAACGGGTCAATATTTTGATCCGAGCCAGGTACGTATTAGTAAAACTATAGTTAAATGAGAGATTTTGGTCAAATAATTTATTAAAAGTCCTTCATCGTAAAGGGGGGACTAAAGTTGACCATAACGCCCTCGATTCGATAAACCAGGCAAACGACTCTTAAATGTTGTTTATAAGTAAGTATTATGATCAAGTAAATCTTTGATAAATGTAAAAGTTATAGACATAAGTCTTTTTGGGTCAAGCGCCTAAAAATGGGTCTTTTCCGTAAAATGACTAACCGAATGGTAGTATTCGGAATAAATGATTCATTACATTAAATCCACCACAAAAATAGTTGTGGTGGAAGATAAGTAGATATCTTAATGTAGAATTGGGATGTGTGAAAAGAATGAGCGAGATTTAAACTTAATTGTTTAAATCCTCTAAACGGGTCAAAATAAATTATGCGCATAGCTTGGGTATTGGCCGCCTATTTTATAAAAATTGTGATCACGAGTTAAAGGTTTTTGAGTTAATAAGTAGTCCATGATTTTGTGATGATTTAGAAGATAGTTTATTTAATAAATCATTAAACGAGTCAAAAGTTTAATAATTGAATTTTAAGCCGATGGCTCAAAATTTAGATTTTCGTTAGTTCAGATATTGAATTTTAACTCCATACGATGGAGAATCGAATTACGATCACGTAGGAAGAAATGGATTGTAAAACGGATATGTATTTTGAAAGTTATGCAAGTTTTTGTGCATAACAAGTTTGCGACAAGATTGCTGGGAATGTGCAGCACCAGCTAAGTAACCTTCTGTCGAAACAGGCCTGTCGCGCCCCGCGACAGGTAGGTCCAATCTCGGTCGCGCCCCGCCAGGGCCTAAGACGATACCGGTCGCGCCCGCGAGGGGCTAAAAAGCTGGCAAAATTATTTTCTTCTTCGTTTTGGCATTCGGACTTGATTATACGCGTTATAAACTAAGTACGACTAACTCATTTCATGTTTTATGAAATGTTGGTATATTGTAGAGTACCGGAGGACATCAAGCTTAAAGAAGAACCGAACACGATCAAGATACAAGCTTCTGCATCATGCGTCGTCGTCATCTTTAAACGACGAATTACATATATTATTTTGTATTGTATTAAATATGAAAATATTTTAATAAACTCGTATTTTTCAGAAGTATGTGTAATCGTAAATACACATTTTTAGTCGAAAACTATATGAAAATTGTTAAATAGAAGTAAGGGTCTTACAAGTTGGTAATCAGAGCTCAAGGTTAAAGAGTAAAGTGTTCGGTTCGAGACTTGATCGCATAAACCGGTAAGTTATATGTATATTAACGGTTTAGCATGATTAAAGTGTTGTGAACAACACATAGGGTTATCGTGTAAGACACGTTACCCTAATTAAATGATAGATATAGTTAACGAAATTACGTGTGTTGATACGCATAGTAGAAAGCCTTTTATTATAATACAGGCATTTATTGATATTGACGTAACTAATCTTGTAAATATTTTAGTTGAAGGACACTCGCATCTGATGATGGCAAGAGTTTAACAAGTGACAGATATGACAAAGGAACGGTCCGAATTATGACAAAGTAGAGCATGCTCACTAAGGACCAAGATCGAGTAACGATCGCAAATAAGGTTAATGGCAAGGAAAGCCCGTAAGGGCAAGCATTTACCAGGTGCACGTTTCAAATTTAAATTGCACAAATAGTAATATGCAACAAATACGTAGAGACTGATTGTTGCATATGTAAGATAAAACTTGGAAAACCTGAATAAAATACCTATCTAGGATGATGTTTTCCAAGAGAAAATAAGCAGAAATAAGTGTTATTCATGATTGTGAATAACAAGATAATAACCAACTTAGTTTATATAGAAACTTGGACGGAAGTAATCATCCAAGTAAGTATTCTCAATATAAATACTATTGAGAAAAGTAACAATCACATCAATGAATGTGATTGTAAAATAGTTTGATAAAAGAAAAACATTTTATATGTTCAATAATAAAACGGGTAAAACTAATGATTGATACATAACAGTTAAATAAAGTTTTACCAAATGAAATCAAGAATATGGAAAATGAATAAAGGCGTTACTTACATGGGGCATGATGTGAAAATCATAAAAGGTTATGTGTACCATGTGTTGATCGTTTACTCTGGCCAAGTAAATAGTGAGCACATGATACCATCAACTTCTTATAATGAACGCATTTACATCCGATGTAGTAAGGATGGGACGAATTAAGAGGGTACCCAAATGGATCAAATAAGCATAATGCTTGGTAATAGATGTAAACGAAAACCAGGTAACGGAAGCGTACGACATCAGAATAATGAGCCCGGGAGAAGGGACAAGGATCAATGTAAATGAAGATACAAACCGACTAATGAGAATGTTAGGGCATTGGGATAAAGTCTGATTGTTCATAAGTGATGGAATTCACGGAACAAATCAAATGATTGAATAAAAGAATAAAGGACTTGGTTGAATAAAAGCGATGGATTTCGCTAAGACGACCAAATAAATCAAAACAAGGTCTTAATGCATACCAGAATGGTTGTTTTGATAATGACTTCAGTAAAATACCCAATAGATGGGTATGATTTCAAATATATGCGTAAACCAAGAGAAGGGAACGCGAACTAAAAGTCAAAAGACTCGGATTATGATTTATGACTAAAAGACTATAGAATTTGCAAACATAAATTTTGATAATTATTTTCAACTATTTGGAAGTTGAACTAGTTGAATAAAGAATAAAGTTAGACTGTCATAAGTGATGAATTTCACACGAACAAGTCAAACGGGTCAAATAAAGTATAACGTTTGATAGTGTAAGTAAGCGCAAACCGAATAAATGGGAGCGCAAAATATTAATAAATCTATGCAATGGGTCATGAGAGGAATATAAAAGAAAAACGCAAACCAAGTAACGGGAGCGTTAAAAATATTAAGATAAAAGAACCCGGGTAATGGGTTGTAAAGAAATAAATGTGTGAACCGGATAACGGTAAATGGAGAAACAAACCGATGCGTAAATGACGTGAGAAGTCATAGAGTCGGAAGATTAGTCCAGGAGGAAAACGAACGTAGCCTTAGACTAAGGTCAAGTCGATATAATTAAAAAAAGAAAATAAATGAATTTTAGACTTAAAAAGGGTGCCATGACACCAAAAGATGTCTATTAAGGGCGAAATGACACGAGTAAAAGATGATCCTCGGGATCACCATAACCTTTGGGATTATAAATAATGTAAAGGTTTAAAGGACTAAATGACCCTCGGTCACTAATAAAAAAACTAAAGGGGCCTCACCAAAAAGGGTAAAAAACCTAAAGAAATAGCCTACGAGGCTAAGCGAAAGAACCTACGGGTCACTTGGGGTAAAGCATGGGAACTGATTACAATTCCCCGCGTAAAATAATAACGGAAAAGAATAAATCCTTGGACGTGAATTCCTTAATATGAGTAAATGATGTAAGACAAAGAGAAAGTGTTAAACTAAAAATTCAGTTTTTTGTCAAAAGCAATGTTTTAATAAACATAAGTAGTATGAGATGGTTTGAAATCATAAACACACATAAGGCCGGAGATGGCAATATGGTACACCCGAGTGACGGGATATAAAGTGACGGTGACTAATCAGCCCAGCCGGCAAAACCATTCAAGGTCAAAATAGTGTTATGACCTATACAAAGCGCTTGTCAATATAAGTTTAACATGAATTATGTTGACAGACTCATTCGACCGGTGGTCAAATGACAACTCAGTCAAATAGGCGACGAAGATAAGAATAAAAGATGAAAGTTACGGTCCGTAAGAACTTACACATGAAAGACGCACACGTCAATTCAAATGATAAATTGACCGAAAAGAATGAATGCCTTGAAAAGGAAACTAAGTTCGTTTGGTTTAAACCAATGAACTACGTAAATAAGGTTTCGGGGACGAAACCCTTTTAAGGGGGGTAGACTTGTAACACCCCGAAAACGGGTTTGATAGTCAAACCACGTTAATATTAATGAACGCGTGAAATACCGTTATTGGTAAAATTTAACCCGATGAATATTAGGATTTAAATAAATAAACCTAATATTAAATAAAAAGCGAACGAAAGCTTATGAGAAAAACAAAGTTATAAGAGACCCGAGTTACGAGACTTAAAATAAAATGGGTTATAACTCCTGGAACCCACTAAGTAACTAGAAATATCAACCTACTTAGTTAAGTGTTTTAAAATAATAAAGAAACTTGATTTGGTAATCTTTTTATAACTTTGTATATTAGAGGGACTAAAAGGGGTAAAATTGGAGAAAAAGGTTTTCAATTAAAAAAAAAGAAAAATGGGTAAAATTGGAGAAAAAATTTTCAACTATAAAAAAAGAAAGAAATTAAAAACCAAAACACACACACTGTGTGTTCTGGTCGACTGAAAACACAGAGCCAAGGGGAGCTCTTCTCAAAACCCTATACTTCATGAAATCCCCCAAAATCAAGAAGAAAATCGGATCAAAATAAATACCAAGATGAAATTAGTGACCACTCAAGATAGGGGATCACAAGGTATGTTAAATTTTCATGTTTAGTGAAGTCATGATTCTATGATGAACACTGATAAATCGAAATTTTTGATGCATGTTGTATGTACGAGTGATATTGGGTTGAATCCATGTTTAGGAACAAACCCAAGTTGAAAACTTGATTTATTAGTGTTGAAAACTAGGAATTTGATGAACACCCATATATGTGTTAAGTGGGTTTTTATAACAAGATGGTGAACACATGAATTTGAATGTTAGATTGTGAAAAACTAATGTTATTGATGTGCTAAAAGTAGTTTAATAAAAACAACTAAAATTAACCTAAATCTAGACTCAAAGTAATACTCTAGACTCACTAAAACGAACTAAACACTAACCGGCAAGTGTACCGATCGACTCTAGTATAGCTAAAGTAAGTCCGGATATCGAACCCACGAGACTCTACTGATTGAATTTACTACTTTATTTAGACTCTGACAGACACGGACAGGAATGATGTTGTGATTTGATTGGGGGGGGGTTCTAACAATTTCCTAAAAAAACAATTTAAAAACTAACTAAGATTAACTAGGTTAACTAAACGAATTGCTTTGGACTTAACCTCTGATGGTGAGAAAACACTACCTAGACTGGAATCCTGATTGCTTCAAGTAATGATTTTTAACTAGAAGATATCAACTATGGAACCGGGCACATAAAATTCTCACCTCTCGGAATATCTAACGGACTCCTGACCCTTCTCAAGAGCACACAGTGACACCCAAAAGGTTGTTAAGAATACCGGTTATTAGACTCCCTCACAAGACCTCTAATGGGTTTATGGAAGTACCTTGCAAGACTCACTTCTTCACAGGATCTGAATCAAAGGTAGACCTGAACTTTCGGTTAGACTTACTAGACAATAGCCAATGGGTTACTCCCTAGGGAATATCCTACCTTACAGTTTAATGACTTAGACCTAGTAACAATGTCGCACCTCACAGCTATTGACGATTAGCAGAATACTTGACTTTATGAGTTAATCGAATATCACTCCTAAGGTTTATTACGTAATTTAACCCCAAAGATTAAAGCTTTATTATGTGATATAGACACTCACCAAAACCTTAAATCTAGCAAGACTCTATAATGTGATAAAGACCGTCACCAAGAATCAAGCGAAGTAACAAACAAGCAACAAATACTATCAAGCACGCATACGCATCTAAACAAAAGAGCAAGTCGCTTACAAACTCATAAAAATCCATAGCATCCATAAATCACATAAAAATCAAAACTTTAACACAATCATTCATCCAATATAGGTAGTCTATAAGAATTAGCCAATCAAAGTCATGGAAAACATTGGAAACAAAGTATGTTTAAGTATGCAAAACATAATAAAGATCAGATAGCACAAATGAGAACACCCGGACTACAAATGACACCCGAAGTTCCTACACTCGATTTATCTTCACCAGAACGCTTCAGCTACTACGAATCACTCCAAGAATGCTCCAAGTTCGCCCAAGTTTTCTCCCAATTCGTAATTAGGGTTTCATTATGATAAAATTGATTTTATACCCCCAAATCTAAGCTAAATTCAAAATCATCTGCAATAACACCCTCTCGCTTGCCGCGAGAGGGTTCTGGCCATCCAGTCGCGCCCCGCGACCGTCTTAATGACGTCATCACAATATAAGCTTCTCGCGGGTGGCGAGAAGCATTAGCACAGCTATTCGCGGCCCGCCAGAAGGCAATTTTTCCAGAATTCAATTCGTTTCAGCTCCCAAGCTCTCCAATCCGTTCCAGGACTTTACCAATTCGTATTTCTACTCAATTTTCACGCTTTTCAGCTACTTTAAGCTCATACAACCTGCAAAACGCAATTGGATCAAAAGACTAACTATTCTGCGGAAAACGAAACTAAAACTAATAAAGATTGTACAAACTATACATGAATAAACGATGTATTTTACAATACATCAAATATCCCCACACTTACTCTTTTTTCGTCCTCGAAAAAGAATCTATGCAAACGAAATCCGAAACAAACAACTACTCGAGACAAAAGTTATTCATACTTATTAAAATCAAAACTTGCGTTAGCCGCGATTGCAAATATGTTTGTCCTCTTAAACCCAAAACCTGGTTCCAAACCCTTATCATACAAATTTAGTTCAAATGCAACCGGTTTACCTAGGGCCTCACACTAAAAGCCACAGTCCATCTAATCCCGCCTCAAGCTTATAGAACAAAAGGAACGATCACTGGACCAATTCCTAACCGTTTTATATCAAAATCAAAAGAATTTGAAACCAATTTTTTTTTCTTTTTCTCTTCATTACTTTTTTTCTTTGAGCTTAGACAATGCTTTACCTAACCCAGAGGCATTCCGGCTGTAGAGTCGCTATCCCCAACTCGGATTACAATAGACTTCGGTAAATTTTTCTTTCCTATGCAACTTGATTTCACACATCCCAAGAGGCATTCTAAGTCAGAGTCACCATCGCCAACGAAGATTACGTAGGCCTACGCTACTTTTCTTAGTTTCTAGCTCAAAATTTTTTTTCTTTCTATTTTTTTATGATTAAAAATTCTAACGATTTTAACTTATAACGGCATTCCTTATACTAATATTGGCGGTTACGACTTACCATTTTTCCTAGATGAGCACCCACTAGCAAACCGGAAATTAGGTATATTAAGATCAAAGGAACCTAGAACCAAACCCGGGCCTATTCACATATTCTAAACTAGACACAAGCTCGACTACTTTAACTCATATTATTATTATTTGAACCCGAGTAGAAACCCATCTTTTCTATCATTTTCCGTTATATTTTTGCAAACTTCTTATTCAAAAGATATTTTCTCAATTTTTTTTTCAAATAAACTCAATTAACTCTACGACTACGACTCCTTTTACACCCTATATCTCATCCCCACACTTAAAGATTGCATTGTCCCTAATGCAAAGACGAGACATGACTCTACCAAATACCTAAAAAAATAAATACTAAATAAAGAAATAAAAATATACAAAATATACAAGTGAAACGACTTAGCTGAATATAAATGCGAGACTGTCAATGTGCCAGTCAATTTTACATACGCCTTCCACTCCGAACACGCTCAGCAAACAATTCCTAACTCTCGGACACGCGAACGGAAGCGGCAAAAATAAACACCATACCTATAAGCAGCCAAACCTACTAACATAGCATATAAAGGTAAAAGTGTTTTCAACATCTAACATCACCAATTCAAACATCCTATCCCAACCATCCCAACCAAGTACCAAAGTATTCAAAATTAGGGATACAAACTGAGTTAGATTAAAAACAGCATAAAAGAAAAATAAAAGATACTAGATAAAACACCACTGCTGCTGCCTCCAATCACTCGTCATCATCTGACTCCTCCGATCCCTGCTGGTAGACATGATACGGCTCAACCCCTGCCAAATCATCGGTCCTGCCTGTGGCTGCCTAAAGAACGGGGGAACCCAAGATGCATACCCTCCATCATGTATCTCATACCGTCCTATAACCTCTGTTGACCCTGCTCGTGCATCCTACGACTCTCCATCATCACCTGCCTAACACCTCCAAACTGATCATCCATATAACTCCGCAAATCGCCAAAACCGGTCTCTATCCGGTCATACAAAGAATCCAAATGAGTGGATCCGGACGTGGTGGTCTAATAGGATACTGAGGTGTTGGTATCTGCTGACGGGTCCTCTGCTGATAACGCAACGAAATGGCTTGCTGAAGTGTTTCAGCTGTAGCGGACCTTGGGGGTGGTGGAACCTGTGGTCCATGACTCACGTAATCCCACTCTGGCGGGTCAGAATAAGTCAGAATACCCGCAGCCTGTAGATCCTTAATCCACATGAACCCCGGTGTCGGGCCCTCTCTCATCTTATCAGCCGGGTACCTACCAAACACACCTAAACTCTCCGCCAACCTGGTAATGTACAGACCACAATATATCCTAGCCCCAGAACCGCCCCTCCATGGTCTCCTCATCGACCATGCAAAGATAGTAGCCAAATTCGTGGGCCTCTGCTCCACCATACACATTAAGCAAAACAAGCTAACCTGATTCACCTTGTTGTCACCTTGACCTCTCCCAACCAGTGTAGCTGCCAGAATCTTGTGGATGAAACGAAGAACCGGGTCGGTAGTATCACTTGCTACCATGTTGTTCGAATAAGCAACCCTCGAGATAGTTCTCCAAAACCTGGCCAACTCAGTCGACTTAACATTGTAATCATGATCTTTCTTAAAAACCCCTTGAAGACTTGTGATAAAATCATGTAACTGCACTTCTTCTTCCGTGTAGAACTGTAATGCCACAACAAATTGGGGAATGGTCATCTCATAAGATTGTCTACCCAAAGCAAAGAATACTGCATCCTTCTCAAAGAAATTCCCTTGTTTGTAGTCGAATGTCAAATGAAACTCAAGGGTAATCTCCTTGTATTGCCTAGCATCACAATCCAAAACTCTCCTGAACCTCGGTCCCAACAAATGCTCAACTCGGGCCCTTGCCCCTAAACGATCCAACAAACCCCAATCTATCCTTCTAAACTTCCCCTGAGTTCAACTCGAATTGCAACAATGGGCTATCCACAAGCCTTGTGCTCTGACCATGAGGGACTCCCGGGCCCCTATAATCCACTTCCCTATAGTGGACATACTCTACTTGTAGTACCGGCTCCTCCGGAGCACCTTGAGGGCGAGCCGGTGGGCCTCTTTTCCTGCCCCTCTTACTCGACGAGCCTTCACCTGACATCTGCAAAACAATTATAATTGACAAAACAAAGCAAAGCAGATCATTAGAAGTCACAAACTATTTTTTTGGATTTTTAATTTTTTAATTTTTTTAACATATCAACCGTATAGCATTTCTTTCGCGGTTGATACCGACACTAAACAAATAACTAAAGACCGGGTTACCGTTTACAAAAGCATAAGTCATAAGCAACCTCGCCTGAATGGAGATTGAGTACGGGCGAAGTGTTTTGTACCTGTACGTGCATATAAGTAAACCCATGACCAACTAACACTAAGACTACTAGACTCAAAATCCATGACTCAATGTACACTACCCCCTTCCGGCACTTTAATTGTCCTCAATTAAAACTCAAGTGCCAAAACAAACTAACATTGAGTGCTAAAGTTAAAAGCTTTAATGTCATAATCAGCGAAACGGGTCAAAAGTTAAATTATAAACGCAAGTTTCGTTCAAAAATGACCAACCCGAATCCCCACACTTAATGTTACTACACCTCAAACCTATGGCAGTCACAAAGCACAAACCAATCAACCCAAACCACCCACAACTGCCTCCTAACACTAATCATGACCAGACACAAGATTAAACTAAAACCCCAACTCTAGATCTAACTCTATTCTAGACAACAAAAAAAAACCGAAATAATGGACTCATGATACAAAAATTACAAGAAAACATACCTTGGAATCGATTAGAGAAGAAAAAATAAGATGAATACGGTTGAAGCTTGAACCCCTCGTGAAAATCCAAATGGATGGTGAATGGTTGAAGAATGTTGGTGGAAATAAGTGGAATAGCGGTTATGGGTGAATGGGGGTGGTTGATTTGAGTGAAAATGGCTGAAATTCGGAGATGTTTTGTGGTTTTGGTGGTGTTCGGCGGATTGGAAAAGAAGAAGTGAGGCAAAAGGGTGAAATTAGGGTTACAAATGGGGTCCGGCTGCCGATAAGGCTAGTCGCAGGCCGCGAGCGGATAGGCTCAGGGAGCCGCGCCCCGCGACCGCATAAGTGACGTCAGCATTCTCTAGGAACTCGTGGGCCGCGAGCGGAGTGTTTGTGGGAGTCGCGCCCCGCGACTGGTCATTTTTCACAGAAAGTTTCAAAATTTTACCAGTTCATGCCTTAGAAAAATTTTCAACAATTAACCAAACCCCCCAAAACACAACACAAAATTTTTTCTAACTCTCGAACTTACTTGGAACTCATTTTTCTCCTCATTCCCTGCATATCCTAGGTTTAGAATTCCTGCAAAACGACTCAAAAATACAAACAAAAACCGATAAACTACCAAAGAAGACCGTTAGCACGAAAAATAAACAAAATAGACGAGAATACAACTGGTACAAACTCTACACTTGAGCCGATGCTCAAGACACTAAGTGGTGGTGTTAGGCATGTCTTCGAAAGGAGTTATCTCCTTCTCGGTGTTGTCGATCGGGCCACCTAAATAGTGCTTCAACCTATGGCCATTTACCTTCCAAATACATCCATCGACCTCGTTTAGCAACTCGACCGCTCCATGTGGGAAAACTTCTCTAACTATATATGGTCCCGTCCATTTCGACTTCAACTTCCCGGGAAACAATTTCAAACTCGCAATTATAGAGAAGTACTTTGTCGCCAACCGAGAATTCCTTCAACTTTTTCAACCTTCGATCATGCAAAGCTTTCGACTTTTCCTTAATACTCCCTGATCGTTCATAAGCCGCATCTCGAAGCGCTTCCAACTCATGGATTTGAAAATATCTACGCCTAGCTGCTTCGGTCAAATCTAGGTTCACGGTTTTAAGGGCCCACAGTGCCCTATGCTCCAACTCGACGGGAAGATGGCATGCCTTGCCGTACACGATCATAAACGGAGTGGTCCCTAAAGGTGTCTTGTAGGGGTACGAAATGCCCACAAAGCGTCATCAAGTTTGTCGGACCAATCCTTTCTAGACTTCCCTACCGTCTTTTCTAAAATTCTTTTCACTCCCCTATTCGCATTCTCAACTTGCCCACTCGTTTGCGGATGATATGCGGTTGCAAAACGGTAGGTAACTCCAGATCTCTACAATGCCTTCTCCATCACGGCATTACAAAAATGTGATCCGCGGTCGCTAATGAGAATCTAGGTGTACCGAACCTTGTAAACAACTTCTTGAGAAATTTCACCACCACTCGGGAGTCGTTTGTGGGAAAGCTTGAGCTTCAACCCACTTCGAGACGTAATCGATTGCCACGAGGATGTACTGATTCCCACTAGAGGGGAAAAACGGTCCCATGAAGTCAATGCCCCAAACGTCAAATATCTATAGGATTGGATTGGATGTTGGGGCATTTCATTCTTGGATGAAATATTGCCGGTACGTTGGCAAGCATCGCAATTCCTAACAAACTCTACCGTGTCATCTAATACCGTGGGCCAATAGAACCCGCAATCAAAAACCTTTTGTGCAGTAGCGTGCGCACCATGATGACCACCATTAATCCTTCATGAACATGCCTAAGAATCTCTCTACCCTCCTCTCTCGCGACACATCTCCTAAGGACTCGATCACCTCCTATCCTAAAAAGGAATGGATCATCCCATATGTACTTTCTTGCGTCCCTAACAACTTCTTCTTCTGTTGGGCATTCACATCCCCCACGACATAACCATTTGCCAAATAATTCAATAAGTCACTAAACCAAGGCAACCCCTCTCTTTCCGCCTCTACAAAATCTATGGTCTCGTGAGGGAATCTATCTCCTATCGCTTCTTCATTAATGTCCTCTCTATTCGGATCCTCTAACCGCGACAAGTGATCTGCGGCTAAATTCTCGGCTCCCTTTTTGTCCCTAATCTCAATGTCAAACTCAAAAGCAATAGAATCCACCTGATAAGTCGGGGTTTAGCGTCTTTCTTTTGGAAGAGAAAACGCAAGGCGGAATGATCAGTGAAAACGACGGTTTCGGAAAGCACTAGATAAGATCAGAATTTTTCGAAAGCGAATACTACGGCTAAGAGATCTTTCTCCGTGGTGGTGTAGTTCTCTTGAGCATCATTTAACGTTTTGCTCGCGTAGTAAATTGGATGAAAGTGCTTATCCCTTCTTTGTCCTAAAACCGCACCTACGGCATAGTCACTCGCATCGCACATGAGCTTGAACGGTAAGCTCCAGTCGGACGAGATAAGAATGGGGGCACTAACAAGCTTCTCCTTCAAAAAGGTAAAAGCTTTAAGACACTCCTCATCGAAGACAAAAGGAACATCTTTCTCCAAAAGACGGGTCATGGGGCGTGTGATCTTGAGAAATCCTTAATGAAACGCCTATAGAGACCCGCATGACCAAGAAAACTCCGAATCGATTTAACATTGGTGGGTGGGGGTAACCGGCTAATGGTATCTATCTGGGCCCTATCGACCTCTATCCCTACTCTCGAGATTTTGTGTCCCAACACAATCCCTTCCGTCACCATAAAGTGACACTTCTCCCAATTCAACATCAACTTCGTCTCTATGCACCTTTTCATCATCCGCTCTAAATTACCTAGGCAATGGTCAAAGGAATCACCGTAGACTGAGAAATCATCCATAAAGACCTCCATAGTATTCTCAACCATGTCTTGAAAGATCGCGACCATGCACCACTGAAACGTAGCCGGTGCATTACATAATCCGAAGGGCATGCGTCGGTACGCATATGTGCCATAAGGACAAGTAAAAGTAGTTTTCTCTTGGTCTTTCGGGGTGATTGGGATTTGGAAGTAACCGGAAAAACCATATAGAAAACAATAGAATTGACGACCCGCGAGACGCTCAAGCATTTGATCGATGAACGGTAGAGGAAAGTGGTCCTTCTGGGTGGCGTCATTGAGCTTGGGTAATCAATACACACACGCCAACCGGTGACTGTACGGGAAGGAATAAGCTCGTTTTTTTCGTTCATGACAACAGTCATCCCACCCTTCTTAGGGACGACTTGAGTGGGACTAACCCACGAAGAATCGGATATAGGATATATTAGCCCGGCCTCCATCAACTTAATCACCTCCTTCCTAACCACCTCTTTCATGTTAGGATTTAGACGCCTTTGAGGTTGTACTACAGGTTTGAATTCATCTTCCATGAGAATCCGGTGTGTGCAAAATGTGGAGCTAATCCCTTTGATATCGGACAATCTCCAAGCATGGCATCTTTGTGCTCCCGTAGCACCTCAACTAACTTACCCTTCTCCTCCTCCGTCAACTTAGAAGAGATGATGACGGGCAAACTAGACTCCTCTTCTAAGAAAGCATACTCTAGGTGGGAGGGAAGAACCTTGAGCTCTAAAGGTGCCAACTCTAAGGGTTTACTCTCAACCTCTTCCCTAACCTCACACAACTCTAAAGTTTCCGGAATCCACTCTGGATCATTCCCAACTTCCTCATCCTCACTTTCAAACTCAATCTCATCCCCCACCTACGAGATCACTCCCACTAATGTAACTGACACACTGATCAACACATGACATGAAGGAATCTAAAAAGTAGACGGAATGACACGGATCGCTATGATCGTCACTACCACTAGGGTGTTGCATGGCTCTATCTATCTCGAATGTGACAATCTCGTCACCCGCACGAAGTGAGATCTTACCGTCATAGACATCAATGATTGCCTTGGCGGTTCGAAGGAAAGGACGACCTAGAATGATTGGAACCTTTTCGTCGACTTCCATGTCGAGGACAACAAAATCAACCAGAAATACGAACTTATCGACCTTGACTAAGAGATTCTCGATGATACCCCTAGGATACTTGACCGAACGATCGGCCAATGACAATGACATACGTGTGGGTGTAAGCTCTCCTAGACCTAAACGCTCGTAAAGTGAGAATGGCATCAAGTTGATGCTAGCTCCTAAATCGGCTAGGGCATGAGCGGGAGCAACGCGCCCCCGAAAAAGCATGGAATGGTGAAGGTGCCCGGATTAGTTAGTTTCTCTGGTAGCTTGTTCAAAACCACCGCCGAACAAGCACCGGTCAATGGAATGTTCGACAACTCACCTAGCCTATCTTTCCGCTTGAGAAGATCTTTGAGGAATTTCGCATATTTAGGCATGGATTGCCAGGCCTCGAGAACGGAAGATTTATCTTTAATTGCTTAAACATCTTTAAGAAGTGCCCGTATTCCCTAGCATATTTCTGATGCTTGAGACGAGTGGGATACGGAACACGCGAATGATCAACCAAAGGGGATGGCTTGACTCCTACTGGCTGTTTTTCTACTCTCTTTTCTACTTAAGGCTCCTCGGTTTGTGCGGTACTTGCTGGGACTAGCCTATCGTGCACCTTACCGGGAGCTTCCATCTCTATCTCCTCGTCTACCTCCTCCTCACTCTCCACTTCCACACTCTCCCTAACTACCTCTCCTAGATTCCTACCGCTCCTAGTAGTGATGGCCTTGGCCGGATTCTGGTAAGTGTTACCTGAGAACTGACCAGAAGGGTATTCTTGCAACTGTTTGGAAATACCACCTAATTGTCTTTGAAGATCTAAAAGAGCCGCCTGTTGGTTTTTATTGTGAAGTTCTTGATTTTTATTTAAGTTTTCTTGACTTTTCACGAAACCATTAAGATCATTTAAGGCTTTCTAAGTGGCTTGATCCTTAACCATGATTTGAGCAAACATCTCCTTGATCCTACTAATATCTGAGGCCTTTTCACTACCCTGACCCTCCTGATTCGACCCCGAATGACTAAACTGCCCCTGTTGATTAGAACCTAAACTAGTGAACAAACCCTGTCCCCTGTTTTGATACTGACCAGATGAGAAACCAGGAGGATTACCGGAAGAGCGGAAGTTATTGCTATTGTTGTTTCGCCAGTTAGGGTTATAATTCGAATTATTTTAAACTGACCCCTATTCTGACCGGCTATGAACTCTACATGCTCTAACGTAATGGTGGGACAATCTATGGTGTCATGACCCCCTCGACAAAGCTCACACCTATCGTCCTTTTTCTTGATCTCATAAAGCTCCTTAGTGAAAGTTTTCTCCATCCGATCTAGCGCAGCAGCCACCGTTGAGTCCAAGCAACTTGGTTCACCCCTCGAGCAGTCGAAGAGGTGCTAGTAGCAGGGATGGAAATTCCTGCTGGTGGTGCTATAGTCCATTTCGGAGTGGGCAAAACTCTCAAACAAATCATTACACTCAGCTGTCGACTTCTTTCCCATGAGTTGCCCTCCAACTGAAGTGTCAAACCGGGCCCGGATCTCTGGGGTGAGACCGTTGTAGAACTTTTCTACAAGTGCCCAATCAGATAAGCCATGTTGTGAACAACGAGCAAGTAGGGTTTGGAACCTTTCCCAGGCCAGGTGGTACGGCTCATCAGGGTCCATTCAGAACAAATGAATCTGATCGCGTATACGGGATGCCTTGGTGGGTGGGTAATATTTAGCTAAGAAGGCATCTCGTAACCCGGCCCAAGTAGTGAAAGAACCTGATGGCTGCGAATCAAACTAGACGGCTGCGCGACCAGCAAGTGAGAATGGGAAGACCTGTAAATAACGCGCATCAGCGCTGATACCTTCAATGGAGAAAGTGTCGCAGAGACGAGTGATGCGGTTGATGTGAGCCGGCGCGTCCTCATCATCACGACCGTGAAATTGACAAGAGTTGGTAATAGCGGTCATGATATAGGATGGGATTTGCCAAGACTTTTCGTTGGTGATTTCGGGTAGGCGGATGGGTGAGCGAGCACTAGTGAAGCCGTGTTTTCTTGTTGGTAAAGGTTCGCTTGCCCATTTGGACAACGGGTGGTGGACTTTGGGGACGGGAGGGTGGTGGGGAGTTTTGTGGGGACGACTTCGGAGTGAAGTCAAAGTTCGATAGTTTAGATTGGGGTGTAGAGTCAGAATGAATGGAAGATGATGATAATGGGGTACTAATCTTGAACGAAGAGGACGAGAAGGAAGACTTGTCCGTAGGTGGCTTCGGCGGAGGACCTTGCGAGCGTGTATGGGGCATCCACTGAAAACCCAAAAACAAAAAGTAAGATGACTCTATAAACGACTCGACACAACCAAAAGGAAAACGAAATTATATTAGACTCCTACGACTCAAACACGACAAAAAGCACGTATGATATCATGAAAGTCAAAACAAAGTAATTAACGCAATCGCCAAGAGTCCCCGGCCACGGCGCCAAAAACTTGATGTGCTAAAAGTAGTTTAATAAAAACAACTAAAATTAACCTAAATCTAGACTCAAAGTAATACTCTAGACTCACTAAAACGAACTAAACTACTAACCGGCAAGTGTACCGATCGACTCTAGTATAGCTAAAGTAAGTCCGGATATCGAACCCACAAGACTCTACTGATTGAATTAACTACTTTATTTAGACTCTGACAGACACGGACTGAAATGATGTTGTGATTTGATTCGGGGGGGGGGGGTTTCTAACAATTTCCTAAAAAAACAATTTAAAAACTAACTAAGATTAACTAAGTTAACTAAACGAATTGCTTTGGACTTAACCTCTGATGGTGAGAAAACACTACCTAGACTGAATCCTGATTGCTTCAAGTAATGATTTTAACTAGAAGTTATCAACTATGGAACCGGGCACATAAAATTCTCACCTCTCGGAATATCTACGGACCCCTGACCCTTCTCAAGAGCACACAGTGACACCCTAAAGGTTGTTAAGAATACCGGTTATTAGACTCCCTTATAGGACCTCTAATGGGTTTATGGAAGTACCTTGCAAGACTCACTCCCACACAGGATCTGAATCAAAGGTAGACCGGGACTTTCGGTTAGACTTATTAGACAATAGCCAATGGGTTACTCCCTAGGGAATATCCTACCTTACAGTTTATTGACTTAGACCTAGTAATAATGTCGCACCTCGCAGCTATTGACGATTAGCAGAATACTTGACTTTATGAGTTAATCGAATATCACTCCTAAGGTTTATTACGTAATTTAACCCCAAAGATTAAAGATTTATTATGTGATATAGACACTCACCAAAACCTTAAATCTAACAAGACTCTATTATGTGATAAAGACCGTCACCAAGAATCAAGCGAAGTAACAAACAGGCAACAAATACTATAAAGCACGCATACGCATCTAAACAAAAGAGCAAGGTTACAAACTCATAACAATACATAGCATCCATAAATCACATAAAAATCAAAACTTTAACACAATCATTCATCCAATCTAGGTAGTCTATAAGAATTAGCCAATCAAAGTCATGGAAAATACATTGCAAACAAAGTAAGTTTAAGTATGCAAAACATAATAAAGATCAGATAGCACAAACAAGAACCCCGGACGACAGAATGACGGCCCAAAGTTGCTACACTCGATTTATCTTCACCCGAACGCTTCAGCTACTACGAATCACTCCAAGAATGCTCCAAGTTCGCCCAAGTTTTCTCCCAATTCGTAATTAGGGTTTCATTATGATAAAATTGATTTTATACCCCCAAATCCAAGCTAAATTCGAAATCATCTGCAGATAACACCCTCTCGCTGGCCGCGAGAGCATTCTGGCCATCCAGTTGCGCCCCGCGACCGTCTTAATGACGTCATCACAATATAAGCTTCTCGCGGGTGGCGAGAAGCATTAGCACAGCTAGTCGCGGCCCGCCAGAAGGCAATTTTTCCAGAATTCAATTCGTTTCAGCTCCCAAGCTCTCCAATCCTTTCCAGGACTTTACCAATTCGTATTTCTACTCAATTTTCACGCTTTTCAGCTACTTTAAGCTCATACGACCTGCAAAACACAATTGGATCAAAAGACTAACTATTCTACGAAAAACGAAACTAAAACTAATAAAGATTGTACAAACTATACATGAATAAACGATGTATTTTACAATACATCAGTTATGATGCGAGTCTTGAAATTTGTTTATGAACGCTAGACATAAGGGCTTGATTTTGATGATTGAAACTTGGTTAGAAGCTGGGTCATGAACTAGACAAAAGATGTATAAAAATCTTGCTCGCAAGGTGTTCGTTAAAATGCCTAAGTGAAATCGCGTGTCTACTATTTGAATGTAGAACTTGATTAGATTAGGTATTCGGAATGAATGCCTAATACATGATGAAACGGGTTTCACTTATAGATGAAAACCCGTAGATTTTGCGTAATGAAAGAATAATGTGTCTTTGATAATCGAGTACTAAGTTAACTTAGTGTTGATAATACCATGAACTCGGATTAAATATTAGTTAAAATGGTGGCCTAAGAATAGTGCTTATCGAGTAAATGGCAGAACGCCAACATGAGTTTGTCAAACTTAGTTGCTCAATTTCATAAGCTATAAGGCGGTTTGACTTTTAAGTCAACGACCTATAATAGAGTTCGGTAAGAAAAGTAGTATAAAGGTTCATAAGGCGTAAAGGTTATGATCTAGAACGACTAACCTAACCACCTTGTGAATATTATATGATAGTTTGACGCTTGACAAGCTAGGTGGAGGCTTGGAAAGAAGCGGGTCAAACGGATCGAGTATGCGAAAAAAGAGCATAATCGGATGCAAGGTAAGTAAAGCTTACACTTTTCTATTAGATCATTTACTCGTTGAAGTTGTTATGATTATGATAAAAGTAAATTAATTATGGTGATTCGACGCGAAATAATACGGGTCGGAATAAGTAAAAAAAGAAGGGTAAAACGACAATTCGGTCTTGAATAGGCCGAATAAACAATGAGTTTTGAGAAAAGACATATTATGGGGTAAACCATAATGAGTAAAAAGGGTAATATGGTAATTGGCCACGAGCTAACGAACCAATAATTTTTTTTAAAAGACGCTCTAAGGTGTAAAACACAATAAGTCAAAAGAATTAAGGAATGATTTTTAGTAATATGATAACACGGTGTAAACCGGAAAGGGTACATGAATGGGATGGTAAATAAATACCATCTTACGATGAATAAATGGTCAAATGGATTAAACGGGTCAAAAGTTGATGAAATCACCAATTGATATTAGTGATTAATGTTGTTGTTGAGTTTATGCTGACAGAAACGAATAGCGCATGAGATCGCTGTTGTTATTAACTAACAACTTATATGATATGGTATTAAAACGGGTCAATACTTTGATCCGAGCCAGATACGTATTAGTAAAACTATAGTTAAATGAGAGATTTTGGTCAAATAAATTATTGAAAGTCCTTCATCGTAAAGGGGGGGACTAAAGTTGACCATAACGCCCTCGATTCGATAAACCGGGCAAACGACTCTTAAATGTTGTTTATAAGTAAGTATTATGATCAAGTAAATCTTTGATAAATGTAAAAGTTATAGACATAAGTCTTTTTGGGTCAAGCGCCTAAAAATGGGTCTTTTCCGTAAAATAACTAACCGAATGGTAGTATTCGGAATAAATGATTCATTACAATAAATCCACCACAAAAATAGTTGTGGTGGAAGATAAGTAGATATCTTAATGTAGAATTGGGATGTGTGAAAAGAATGAGCGAGATTTAAACTTAATTGTTTAAATCCTCTAAACGGGTTAAAATAAATTATGCGCATAGCTTGGGTATTGGCCGCTATTTTATAAAAATTGTGATCACGAGTTAAAGGTTTTTGAGTTAATAAGTAGTCCATGATTTTGTGATGATTTAGAAGATAGTTTGTTTAATAAATCATGAAACGAGTCAAAAATTTAATAATTGAATTTTCAGCCGAGGGCTCAAAATTTATATTTTCGTTAGTTCAGATGTTGAATTTTAACTCCGTACGATGGAGAATCAAATTACGATCACGTAGGAAGAAATGGATTGTAAAACGGATATGTATTTTGAAAGTTATGCAAGTTTTTGTGCATAACAAGTTTGAGACAGGATTGCTGGGAATGTGCAGCACCAGCTAAGTAACCTTCTGCGAAACAGGGCTTCCGCCCCGCAACAGGTGGGTCCAATCTCGGTCGCGCCTCGCCAGGGCTAAGACAATACCGGTCGCGGCCCGCGAGGGGCTAAAAAGCTGGCAAAAATTATTTTCTTGTTCGTTTTGGCATTTGGACTTGATTATGCACGTTATAAACTAAGTACGACTAACTCATTTCATGTTTTATGAAATGTAGGTATATTGTAGAGTACCGGAGGACGATCAAGCTCAAAGAAGAACCGAACACGATCAAGATACAAGCTTCCGCATCATGCGTCGTCGTCATCTTTAAACGAAGATTACATATATTATTTTGTTTGTATTAAATCTGAAAATATTTTAATAAACTCGTATTTTTCAAAAGTATGTGTAATCGTAAATATACATTTTTAGTCGAAAACTATATGAAAATTGTTAAATAGAAGTAAGGGTCTTACGCCGCATACCTCAGGGACGCGAATTGCACTTTACACTAATAATTAGTACAAAAAGACATTCTCGTCATCCTCAAATGTATTATAATATAGCGTGTGTATACATATATATTACTAATGGCCCACCAAGCAACACCAGATGGCGCCTTATCCATCTGTCCGGATATGGACACCACTTGGCCGCCATGTCGGAGTTTGCTTCTATCCGTTGTAGATGCTCTTAAAGATTTATGGCGATGATGGTATGAGCTTTAAAAATGAATTAAACCCATTACGTTTTCAATGAACAATGGAATGTTGTGGAGAAGAAAATGAGTTTTTCAATAATAAGTATATCTTGGGAGATTAAAGATCTTGTAAAAAGTGGTAAATATATGAGAAGTGTAAGAAATAATATGGTGAGGACATGTGTATTTAATTAAAATTAGAGATTAATAGTAATAGAGTAATTTCAATGACAATCATTTTAATTAACAAAATCTTTCCATAACTATTTTTAGAGATTTTAGGAACAATATATTTGGTATCTTTCTATTATTTGAATTCTGGTCTCAACCATTGCTTGATCCATAAAATTCATATCAACAATTTTGTTAATTCGCAGGTATAAAACATCGTACGAATTTCAGAAAACACCACAGCTTGAATCCAATACAGTCATAGTGTTTTAACATCTAGAATGATTTTGATTATTTTAGAAGTATAAAACACTATTCAGATTTCAAAAACACCACAACTTGAATCGTAATACAGTCATGGTGTTTTAACATCTGGAATGATTGCATTGCACATTATGTGTAGTGTTTTAAACTTGCGTTCATAGTGTTTTAAACTTGCATTCATGGTGTTTTAAACCGGTAGTCCGGTATGTGTTCTTCGTATGGTGTTTTAAACCTGCATTCATGGTATTTTAAACCGGCAGTCCAGTATGTGTTCTTCGTATGTTCTTCACATGGTGTTTTAAACCTACATTTACATCATTTTATACGTAAAAAAATTATCTATATAAATATAGCAATATGGTGTTGATATTAAAGATAAAAAAGTTCGTTATTATGGTGTATTTAAAAAATGTTAACGTATAAAAAGTTATTGACGTTCAAAAAAGATGGGTGGAAACTTTCATGTGCATTAAAGTTGATGGTAGTTTCTTTATTTAAACAATACAATATAAAAAAAGACACTATTACTCCTAATCTAGCCACATTAGTCAAAAAAATAAAACATAATTTATATTTTAAGCCTTTCTTGATCTCAACCATTAACTATAAGATCTAAGGGCTTAAAACACTTCTTACATTTCTCACAAAATCACCCCTTTTTACACTAACCCCACCCTATCTCTGTAATTTTTTTTAAGTTTACCAATCAAAAGTATGAACAATTATCAAGGTGCTACAATTAGGGTTGTGCAAATGGTCGGAAACGATCTAACCTGGACCCTCAAGAGCCGAAAACCTTATTGATGAATTTGGAAACCACGAATCAAACCTTAAAAGCCTATGTGGTTCCGGGTCCTAAAGATCAAATGGGTCAATTAAATGGTCTGATAGGCGAGAATCTTTATGTGTAACAGCATTTGAAGGGTAAGTGGAACAAGGGCATTTTTCGGACATGCAAGTGTGCAATTAGTGATGGATTTTTTACATGTAATATAAATAACATTCAACATTTTCAACCAGTAGCACTCAGGTGTTGTACAATGGCATTCAAAACTAATTAGCACCAAAACCTTAAATCATATTTGCATAAACAGTACTATTACACTATACACAGTGGCGGACCCAAGATTTTTTTCTTGGGGGTGCGGAAATTTTTTAAAGATGTTAGACCCGTAGCTATATAAAAAAGATTTCAGTTCATAGCGGGTCGGGTCGGGGTCGGGTCATGTAAAACAAGTAAACATAAAAAAACAAAGTTTCATAGCGGGTCGGATTGGGTCGGGTTATGTAAAACAAGTAAACATAAACAAACAAAGTTTCATAGCGGGTCGGATTTGTCGGGTTATTCAAACAATCAAACTCTAGTTACTAACTTCCTATAATATTAACAAACAAAGTTTCATGTAAAACAAGTAAACATCATCAAAACCAACATAAGTAAGTAACATAACAACAAAAAGGCATCAAAGTTCAAAAAAAAACATACCTTGGTCTTTAATTAGAAGAATCCGGCGAAAAAAATGGTTCAATCCCTTTCCTCAAAAAAAACACCCCTTCCCTACTCATGGTTCCTATCACCATCAAATTGATCCATAAGTTCATCGCTCCATAACATAACGTTTCAATTTTAATTTTCAACTAATCAAGCCCTAGAAATCGTGTGTAATCACCCTAAAAATCATCTAAACAACATAATCACCCTAAAAAATCATCTAAACAACCAGAAACAACGTTAAAACACACGAAATTTCAAACATATTTAAGGATTTTATTACCATTTTCTCCTATAATATCAACTAAAATCATCAAAAAAACATAAAAACTTGCCCTTTGTTGATTCCGGTTGGTTTGGCGGCGGTTTGGCGGTGGTCCGCCCCTGCTGCTGTGTTCGGTTCTCCTGTGTGTTATCTGGGTGTTGGCAGACAAGAGAGGGAGGGCGGGAGGATATTAAAGGACATTGGGCTTGTTTAAATTTAAATATGGTGGGTTTTGTGGCTTAGTGGGCAAGGATTAATGGGCATGATATAAGTTTGGGTTAAGGGATTGGGTATTTAGGTTAAGGTGGGTAGTATAAATTTATAAACTTTATATAATTTAGGTAGTTTTTTTTTTTAAATCAGAGTTCACTAAAAAAATTTAAAATATCCAAGGGGTGCGGACGAAAAAATCCAAGGGGTGCGGACGGGATTTTCGACGGAAGTTAACACTAAAAAAATTTCCGGGGGTGCGCCCGCCCACCTTGGGCTGGGCTTGGGTCCGCGCTTACACATACACATGAAGAAGATGAGTTGCAGGTTTATTGAACAAAGAACAAGAGTTCAAAAACTAAACAAAACACAAATTCAAAGGCAAAAGGAAGGACACAAGTTCAAACTAAACATAAAAGTTCAAAAGTCATTGAAACTAAACGAAGAAGACGAGTTGCAAGTTTATTGATCGCAAACATACATGCTTGCAAGTCTTTCTTGGCAGACAGACAAATTTGGAAGAAGATGAGGTGATTGGTCTTTCTTTGCACACGAAGATGAGACTATAATCGAATATGAAAGGCCGATGAGATGAGGTTTGAGGATAGATAATGAGAGTTTGAAAAGTCTAAGACATGTCTAACTGTTTTATTCAAACGCCTAAAAACTAGTTTTTTATTTAAATGCTTAAAAAACGAGGGTGGGTTTTTAGTTTAAATTCTAAAGGTTCTAGAGGTTCCTAAATTATGGGTTTTACCTGGAACCTTGAAGTTGTTAAATATAGGAATCACAAACCAACAGTTGTGGTTTTTAGGGTTTTATAACACGGTTCTGATGGTTCTCGTTTGAGATCCTGAAGGGTCGAAACCTTGTTCAGCTCATCCCTAGCTACGATTGAGTAAACGATGTATATTTATTCGTTTAAAATAATAAAAAAGAAACAAGAGAAATTATCTTGGAAAAGAGATAGGATGATTATTAAATATGAACTCACTAAGCGGAAATCTTACATGTGTTCTATGAACACTTTTGTATGCCTAATGGCATTTGTTCAGCTCATCCCTGGCTACGATTGAGTAAACGATGTATATTTATTGGTTTAAAATAATAATAAAAAAACCAAGAGAAATTATCTCGGAAAAGAGATAGGATGATTATTAAATATGAACTCACTAAGCGTAAATCTTACATGTGTTCTATGACACTTTTGTATGCCTAATGGCATTTTAGTAATAGTGATTAGAATCTAGTACTTTTGATAAAATAGACTTGTAAGGTTGTCAATTAAAATATTACAAATATTTTTGAACGGCAATTAAAATATTACAATTGTCTTTCTTTTTTGCCTTAATCAATTTAAAAATAATATATCTTGTAAGCATTTATCTAATCAGACAAGATATATTAATCTACTAATCAGACAAGATATATTAATCTAAATATTGATGTTGATGTTTAGAAAATCGGGGTCTTAAAAAAGCATTAAATTTCCACTTTTAAGTGTGCAGGGACTTTGCAATAAAAATTTTGACAAAATGCATTTTAATTTTCTTATTTTCACTCATATTTGTGGGAATAGACTAAATAAATCTCCAGAATTTACAAAAAGTATAGGCGATTTTTTATTCAGATTCACGCTTACAACTATGGACATTTTATATGCATGTCAAAGTTATTATTTATACGAATTCAGATTTTAGCTTTTATATGCATTTCAATTACTTTATTTATTTTTCTTTCGGGTTTACAAACGAACGTCTGTCTTTCTATATTTACTATAACTAAACAAACATAAAACAATAAAAGAATATTTTCAGCCTTTTAATGTTTGTCCAAGAATATGACTCCAAGTCTCCCAAGAATTTATTCGTCCCATGTTAGTATGGTCACAACTAGAATGGTCACAACTATCAATAGCAAAGAAAGAGGTGATTGCACTTTAGTCTTTATTCCGATGTATGTATCTATGTGTTTTTGGAATACTTTTACCCTTAATTAAACTACTGCTGTTTCCTTCAAAGTGAAACTTGGTTTGTTATTGTTGAGTTAACTTATTGTTGTAAATTGGTTTATTGCTTACGAAAACCTAACATGACTCATTGACAAGATACTACTGATACTTGAACATATGTCTCCCAATACAACTGCTCTAGCTAGGTCGTAGGCACCAAACTGAGTCAAAATAGTAGGAATAGAGCGGTTTAAAAAAACTTTGGCTGGGCGGTGTGGGGCTCGGCAAGGGCTCGGCTCGGCTCGTCGCCGACCCCAAGACCATTTCCACCCCCCATGGCGTCGTCCTCTCCAGCACCCTGGTGCCGATGAAGCCGCACGCAAAAAGACATAAAAAACTATCCGTTATGTGTGATGACCATTTGATTAAAAAAAATTCAAACTAAATTCAAATTCATTTCTTTATAAATCTAACCTTTTTACCCCCCATTTCTTACCCACTTCAACTCCATCTTTCTCTCTACTTTTTATAAAAGGCAAAGGTGAAGAAACGTGTGGCGGAAGAAAAGGTTCGGGTGAACAATGAAAAAACCAACTAAAAGAATAGGACATATTGACGACTGACGTTGAAAATTATCCCGAAGAAAAAAAAGAGCTACTCTAAAAAAATGCAAGAAAGAATCATGAAAAAGTATTAAAGTTAGGATTTTTATTTTTTTAGTTTTTTTAAATTATGTAATGTTTGGTTTTTTAATATTAATGAATTTAGTTTATATCTTATTTAATAAATGTTATAAAAGTAGATGAAGTTAAAAAAATAAATAATTAAAGTTTGTTGGGTAGGCTCATCATCCAAATCCATTGGTTCTACCTTGGTAGGAGCATCATCCTAAGACTATGACGTGGCGTTCACGTGGATGATCATTCTCCAAAGTAGAGCACATCACTATACCGCCTAGCTTTATATATCTCATATACATTTATCATGTATTGCCGATCATGACCGACATCTTGAATAAAGTACTTATTTTGAGTATAACCAAAATATATATCTTATTAGTTGTGAGTTAAATTTTATTATATTAAAAAATAGTTATATAACTCATATTTTTTGTGATTATATCAAATTAATTAAAATTGAAAAAGATGTAAATTTTTTTGTGATTAGACATTTAGACCGGAAATCACTTTTATTAAATTTAAAAGATTACGGGAACTGCTTATTTTACTTGCCAGCTTTTCTTGAAATGTAATCAATTTTCGTCATGTGTAGCTCAAAGAAAAAAAAAATAGAGGTTCTTGTTTAATATGGGTTGGTTTTTTTAGCTTTACGTTTTTTAGTGTTTAAAAGACGAACAATTAAAATTTGTGATAACATAAATTGGTAGGCTTTGATAAATCCATGTTTTTGTTTTGATATCTTTTACATATTTAGTGTTTTAATTAATTGGTTTCGTTTAATATGGGAAAGATTTTAATCACTAAATTATCCTTGAATAGGTATGAATAATGAAAAGATTCTGTAGCACCCCAAAAATACTATATATAAATATAATTGTATTTATATGTGCACATTTGTAAATAATAATAATAATAATAATATATAAATTAATATATTATTAATATTATTATTATTATTATGAGGACTAAAAACATTTATGCTAATTAGTTACATGGTGATCAGTCTTTTATAATAAACAAACGAAACTTGAGGGACTGAAGTGGGTAAATGGGAACTTGATGTTTAAAAAAAAGAAATAAAAAACACTTCACACACAGATGTGTGTGTCGACCCAAAGCAGAGAAAGAAGGGGGAAAACATCAAGCTAACCTAATTATTGTAACACCCTGAAAATTTAATTAATATTTAATATTAAATATTTACCTAAATGGCAAATAATAGAAAACTATGTAAGTAGAGAAATTTAAACTAGTTAGTAAATATATTATAACCTTAATTGAATCCCAAGTAATAATCTTTTATTAATAGAACCCAAACTTGAGGGGCCAAAATGAGAAAAAGCTTAAAATTTGGTTAATAAGGAAATAAAACACAACATACACACTAAGTGTGTGTGTGTGTCGACCACAACTGGAGAAAACAAGGGTAACCCTTGTTCATCATAAATCATCAAAATCGAAGGAGAAATTGAGCCTCGAATTCCTGCAGCATTCCTGCATGAACATAGATTATTGATCACCTATACTAGGGGATTATAAGGTATGTTGAAATTTGATATTTGATGATGTTATGAAGATTTATGGAGTTCCTGAAAGTTCAATTCTTGCATAAATTGTAGAAATCAAAGTGAAATAAGAGTAGTCTGCATGCTTAAGAACAAACCTTGATGAAGAATTGTAATCAAACACTATGATTTGAGTGTCTGAATAATGTAGCCATGGTTGTGTGTGTGGGTTTTGGTAAATGGGTTGAATACATGAATTATCGAATTGAAATTAATGTATTTGATGTTAATTAGTGAACTTTAGATATTATTTTAACATACTAGCCACATTGGCTTCATATGGTGTAAAAAACTTAATAGATTTAGTGTAAAGATCTATGCCTACAAGGTGTTTGATGTAGTGCCTAAGTGAAAATGAATTGTTGAAAAGTATGAAAGAATCATGATATGGATCTTATAATTGAGACTTTGACAAATTGTGTGTCATAAATTGTAATATGAATTCTAAATGATAACTCGGATTGAACTCTATAGGCAATTTGGGTGAAGCATCAAGTGGTCAAGTCTGAACGAACACACGCTTGAAAGGAAAGCTTTAAGGTACGTGGCTTTATGCTTCATATTATTTCTATAAATAATTTTTGTTATTGATGTATGTTGGATGAGAAAATAAAGAATAATGATAAGTTTGGATAGTTTATAAGTGATGGATTTCACATGAATAACCAAACGGGTCAAAATAAAGAATAATGATAAGTTTGGTTAGTTTATAAGCGATGGATTTCACACAAACAACCAAACGGGTCAAAATAAAGAATAATGATAAGTCTGGTTTGTTTATAAGTGATGGATTTCACACAAACAACCAAACGGGTCAAAATAAAGAATAATGATAAGTTTGGTTTGTTTATAAGTGATGGATTTCACACGAATAACCAAACGGTCAAAATAATGAATAATGATAAGTTTGGTTAGTTTATAAGCGATGGATTTCATACAAACAACCAAACGGGTAAAAATAAAGAATAATGATAAGTCTGGTTTGTTTATAAGTGATGGATTTCACACAAACAACCAAACGGGTCAAAATAAAGAATAATGATAAGTTAGGTTTGTTTATAAGTGATGGATTTCACACGAATAACCAAACGGGTCAAAATAAAGAATAATGATAAGTTAGGTTTGTTTATAAGTGATAGATTTCACACGAATAACCAAACGGGTCAAAATAAAGAATAATGATAAGTTTGGTTTGTTCATAAGTGATGGATTTCACAAAACAACCAAACAGGTCAAAATAAAGAATGATGATAAGTTTGGTTTGTTCATAAGTGATGGATTTCACAAAAACAACCAAACAGGTCAAAATAAAGAATAATAATAAGTTTGTTTGTTTATAAGTGATAGATTTCACACGAATAACCAAACGGGTCAAATTAAAGAATAATGATAAGTTTGGTTTGTTCATAAATGATGGATTTCACACAAACAACCAAACGGATCAAAATAAAGAATAATGATAAGGTGGTTTGTTCATAAGTGATGAATTTCATGCGAACAAACCAATCGGGTCAAAAGCGTAAACCAAGTAACGGGAACACGGATTATAATTAATGAACCCAAGAAATGGGTTAAAACATAGAGGATGAGAATTCCTTAAACTAAACAAAAGTAGAATGTACGCTTGGTTAAAGTTAACAAAACGGGTCAAAATAGTGCGGACGCAAACCGTGTAACGGGAGTGTAAAACTCAGGCTTAGTAAGCCCAGGAAGGGATAAATTGTAAGGAATTAAATCCTCACCATAAGATGTGATAATATAGCTTAAATGTAAAAACGGGTCGAATAATTGAACGCACAATTCGTGAACCGATAGTGTAAAGCGTAAGAGTGGTGAATCCGGGTCAAGGATTATGAGTCAAAAAAGTGGGCAATTGTTTTTGATCATTTTGAAGCAAAGTTGAAGCAAAACGGATGAATATCTAAGAAGTTACGGAATTTTTACAAAGAAGGGCAAACTTGGAAGTCTGCAGCCATGTTGCGCCATAAGCTACGGCTCCCAGTCGTAACTTACGGCTGGGGATGACTGAATCGAGCAGAAAGGGAGTGCTGTAAGCTACGGCACACACAGCGTAACTTACAGCGGGCTACTTAAGCATTTTCTTGTTTATGTTATTTTGGCACTCGGGCATAAAAGGATATGCTCTATGCTTCTTAAAACTAACGTTTAAGATAATTTTTATATTTAGATGATAGCTACGAAGATACGGATAAAGATCGAGCTTAGCGAAGAACCAAACACAATCGAAGATCAAGCTTCCGCGTCTCATACAAATCGTTTATCAAATCAAACTATGTTAATATGTTGAAATGTTTTGAAATACTTATGAACTTTTGTGAAACCTTAAATTATGTATGGACGTGTGTTTGCATTACATATATAAATGTAACTGATAATGTAGATTGTATATTAACATGAACAAGGTGTATGATGAAATTGATAATGTATAAATGTTTAGGGTCACCATAATTGCTAAAGTGGTGAAGTATTTAACATTACCAAGGTGTTGGGTTATTATGTATGTGTATGAGGAAGTGGGGTTTGACGAGAAATTAGAATCCATGAAAATCAAGATAATCAAATTTTGTGTCAACACATAATAAACTGAAATTTAGGTGCTATCGTGTTTATAATGAGGGTACCTACTTGTTGAGTTGAAGACACATGGTTAGAAGTTGCTAATCAAGCTAGTATAATTAGCTTAAAATTTTATGCTCATAACGTACGTAGCTTAATGTTACGTTGTTTATTTTACTTGGTTATTGATGTTGCAAATGATTTAAAAGTAACGGTTGATGCTCATAAGTGATAGTGATGGTATTCACAAGAGTAAATCAAACAGGTCGTTTATGGTCCACCGTGGCCATAAACGAAGTGATGCCCAACGCATATAGATATGGTCGAGACCTATGGGGAAATGATTTAAAAATAATGGTTGATGCTCATAAGTGATGGTATTCACAAAAGGAAACCAGACGGGTCGTTTATGGCTCAACGTGGCCATAAACTAGAACACGGATAAGTAAATCCGAGGTATAAACGACCCACGAAGTCGTAGAGGCTAAGGTGTTGTTCAAGCTACTAATCATGATAATGATCATTGTTGAAAATGAAGGAAGAGTGACTATGATAATAGAATACGGATGATTAAACAAATGTGCTCAAACCAAATAACGGGTAAAATGAGCATAAGCCTGATTGGAAAATGAAAGATAAAATTCCAAGAATTATGGATCTGGGTAATGGGTTATGGTTCCAATGAATAAAAATGGGCTTGGGACTAAATTGGATGAGTTTTGGTTGAAAAGTGGCAAATATTGGTTAAGGCTAGTAAATGCCCTGCACCCGGGCAACTTTCTGTGAAAATTACCATGTCGCGCCGCGCGACAGATATACAAGGACTTCCTCGCATGACGCAAAGGAGCTTGGTCTAACACTCCGGTCAACAACATCTTGTCGCATCACGCGACAGGTATAACCAATCTCCGTTGCGTGATACGACGAACTGAAAATCTGGCAAAAAAAAATATTTTATTAAAAAAAATATTTTAATTATTGGCAAATTGGAAATAAATTATCTCAACTTTCTCAATTTGGCCGATAATAATCCCAAGTCAGTTATTAGCCGATAATAATCCGAACTGGTCAAATTTTTTTTTGTAAAATAGTCTGCAGTTAAAATAGCTTAACGGAGTTAAGTTTTTCCCGAATTACAAACTGATGTTTTAGGGCTTTTGATCAGAACGAGGATACGAGTCCATTGATGTAAAACTTACCTCAAAATACTGCCCCCAACTCACGAAAACGATGCTTCAATTTGGGTGTTTAAACTTTATTAGTTAACAAAAATCAAGCCATTTCGAGCACAATTTCGAGGTACGTTTTACATCAATTGACTCGTATCTTCGTTATGATCAAAAGCCCTAAAACATCGATTTGTAATTCGGGAAAAAACTTAACTCCGTTAAGCTATTTTAACTGCAGATTATTTTACAAAAAAAATGACCAGTTTGGATTATTATCGGCTAATAACTGACTTGAGATTACTAGCAGCCAAAGTTAAAAATGTGGGATTATTTATTTCCAATTTGCCTTAATTATTTGGTTATGCGGGTTCGTTTAACACGTTACATCATTGAATTATCTAATACTCAGGATGGTTAACGTGACATCTAATCTACGTGATGGATAAAAATCAAGTCGTACGAAGAACCAAACACAATTCAAGATCTTTGCTTCTATGTTTTTGATAGCTAGTTATATTCAAACTTAAGGACATATATTTTTTTTAACAAAACCTCGGTGGAATCTAAACCTTAAAGGAATTAGTCGTCATCATCATCATACTCAGTAAACCCACCAATAGCAAAGGGGTCTTACAGATATGGTCTCGGATCGGGTTCGGGCAAAACCATAAAACCCATATCTAACCCATAAAGCGGTTAGCTGACATTAATAGGTTATCCACGGGGTCCACCCGCTATATGGAGATATGCTAGCACGAAGGAAATAAACAGTACAAGAAGAAAGAGACGTGTAGCCAATGGCAGTCTACGGATTATTGTACCATATGATCTCCACTAGTGGTTATCCCAGAGGAGATAAGAGGTACAAGTGACAACGACATCTGGCTAATCACTCACCGCGGATTCACGTCCTCCTAAACCTCTACTAACTTACCATAGAAGAGACAACTAAAAAATTGTAAGCAACATGTGGCCATGAGAGCCTGCGGACACACGCCCACCTCTGCGGCCGCTAACTGTCAGCACAAAGGGGATCAAATGGATATTCGTGATAGCAACGTCTCATCCAATCGTCTCCCATCCTTCCGGCTATAGATACTACACTCTATCAATGTGAAATTATTCTATGCTCTCTACTCTCATTCTCATATCGGATGGTGGTTACGAAAAGAACCCCCACATCTCCCTCTGTAACGAGTCTCACAGTGCTCTTAGTTTTGTAGATTCATCCTAGTGATGGAGCTTATGAAGATCGGATCTCTTCATACCCGGTTAAGCATTACCTAGTCCTCCTGACTAGATTGGTATTTCTTCAAATAATTATTTGGAAAGATTCTCAAAACAAGTCGGCTAGGGTTGAAGAGATTATTCAAGACATCAAGTCTATCTATGGTAGATGTAATCGTTACGAATGAAATATAAACATTAATATCCATAATTTAAACTTCCAAAGTTGAATCCTTGTCCAATCACACTTGGAACCTTCTGTTTAAACTTTGTCAAAATGTCAAGGAAGCTTACATAGTTTAAGGGATAGATTCGTTTATTTTATTACTTCTAGACTTCTAGTCACTTACTTATATTACATTACTAATGGAATTTCTACGCGTTGCCCCGGGAATTTAGAATGCAGTTGCGTTATTGGTTTGGCTTATTATAATACATGTACTTGGTATACTAATTGAAAAAACCTTAAAAATAAAGTCGTAATATGCACAAAAAGATGTTAAAACCGTAAAAACTAATATCCGTAATGGTTGCAATAGTACCAATGCCATATTTGGGTAGAATCGGTTTGGTTCGACATGGCACCAGTACGTTACCGCCATTTGCTATAGCTTATGATACAAAAAAACTATGTTATGAATACAAGTATGTTTCAACATTGATACTCTATTATGAAAAATATTTTGTTTTCTATGAAATGATCGGTTCGGTTCGTCACAACACCGACACGTTGCCAACACTTATTATAGTTTATGGTAAAAACAAACATTTTATTTTGAAAACACCTCCGTATTTAGATACTCTATTGCAAAAAAAAACTTTGTTTTCCACGAAATTTATACATAGATAATATTCGTAATGGTATATTTTTAATATGAATTGCATTATATTATTAGAATAATAGAATGGGTAGTCGGAGCCGGTTTATAAAAAGAAATTATGAGTAGCTTTGATAATATATGTTTGTGTTTTAATTATCTATACATTACTATTCAAAACTCGATTTCAAAAAAAAATTATATCGAGATGTAGAAAAATAGGCACGTCACAGTGACCTGTATGAAATTTAACTAATAACATATCTTAAAGGTTATAAGAAAGAAACAAAATACATTAAAAAAACAAATTGAAAAAATAAATAAAATATTATAAAGTTGTATTTTGCAACTTCTATTAATACGTCGGACCAGATCAGATCCCTTGATTTGCTTCACATAAGGACCAAGTGAATGCTTCATATTTGTTTTCAAAAAAGAAATAATAAAACTTTAAGGGTGAAAATAAAAAAAAGGAAAAAAAACACTTGTAGCTAACACTTCACTCTTTGTATGAATCGGTTGTGTAAAATGTCAAATAATAAAAATATACTGATCAAAATTTTAAATTCTAAACTTTTACTATAGTTAAAAAGTTGTTAAATTTTCATATTATAAATATAAATTAGTAATTTTTTGTTGTATTGTGTGTTTTACCATTTTAAATCCTAAATTTTTACTGTAGTTAAAAAGTTGTAAAATTTTCATATTATAAATTAGCAACTTTTTGTTGTATTGTTTGTTTTACCAAAAGCTTGGTGAGTTTTTCAAAAAAAAAAAAAACGATTTTTCACTTTTAACCCAAATAATTGCATATTTTGTATTTTGACCCCTTTTAATTTTTTTTACTTTTAACCTCAAAGTTTTTCATTTTTATAATTTAACCCAACACTTTATTATTTACAACTTTGGTCCCCCATAATTTTTATCTTTCACAAGTTTTTCGTTTTACGTTTCGTTCTAAGTTTTGCGAGTTAACACGCCGTAGCATGCATGTGAGGTTCAACGTATTTTGCTCTATTTTTTCACATTTAACAGACCCGTCGCAACATGTCCTATTTTCCCTCTTTTGACAAGTTCGCCGCACGGGCAGGTCCTAGATCGACTAAGTTATTATTTTCTAGTTTTACGTTTCAGTTTAATTTCTTCGCATTAACACACTGTAACGGGTGTGCGTGGTTCAACGATTTTAAGTTTGCTTTTCGTTCGGTGAAACTTTTTCCATTTTATCTATTTTTTTACGAACTTTTCCGATGTTGAGAGTCGATGCCGGTGTGGCATTGGTGCTACTTGGCACAGTTTTACGAATGTTTTTAACCTATTAAATTTTTTTACTAATATTTTGTTTCGGTTTACCCTTATACTTCATTTACTTAAAAACTATTTTTGTACACACATATTTTATGTACGAGTAGGTATAATATGATTTGTTCTACATTTGATGTAAACTTTTTATAAACGACTCAGGTCAAATATAACACGTTTTCGTTTAAAGAAACCATTTTTACGTGCATGTTTTATGTACGTTTCAGTATAAATTCAAGTTGTTCTACGTTTCGACGTAAATTTTTTTGGGAATGGTTCAAGTCAAATATAATATGTTTTCGTGTTTATTTTATGTTCGTAAAGTTTGTTTCGAACCGAGTAGAGTCAAATTATGGTTTCTTTTTTCCCATTTTTTTGAAAGCTCTAATTAATTCCTTTCGATTACATGTGTCAGAGATTTCTTCATACCCGTTACGTTTTCTATGTATGAGTTGGATCACATATAATACGTTATGATTGTTCGATATGAATTTGATTTACTTTACGTTTGATCCAATCACAATGCTTATACAGGTTACACTGAGTTCAACTTGATACGTCGAAATGCGTGTTTTCATATAGTTAATGCATCATATAACGTTTGGACTAATCCATTCAATGTTTATGATGTACCTGTGCCGCAACGCGGACGGATCTTAATCCTAGTTATATATATAATAATAATAACTAAGAATGTGGAGGAAAAGTATTGTATGGCGTGTTATAGAAAAAAAAATCGCTCTAAAAATTGATCAAGTTGTTATTTAAATTATCAAATTTAACTTTTTATATATTATTTTTATCTATAACCAACAACTTCTGCAAACTATTTAAGCAGCATAGATAGATAAAATAAGCTAGTTTTTGCTACAAAGGCCAAATTTCTTAAAATAATATTATGAGTACAACATGTTCAAGTACATTTCTTTATGACTTCATTATTTTTCTTCTAAGGCAATTTCCTATTGTTCCTTGCTTCAACCTGTCCACCTGTATCATATGTAAAAATAGGTTTTTGGGTCAACAAAAGTTGGCGAGTGAATCTTATGAAAACATTTGAACGAATTTATTATATTGGTTATAAAAAGGTGCATAACCACATATTGAGTAAACGTAAATGTAAATTTAATCACAAAACACATAATATCAAATAATGCACAAGCACACACCAAATGATGAACAATGAGATCAAGGCTCAATCAAACAGAGCCGATCTAATGAGGCACGCGATGTTCAACTCGTCTCCAACGAGGAACTGATGGGCCTAATGAATGATTTGCACGCAACTTGACAAAATGTAAACACACATCACAACAAACAACATTTACATCACAAGTTTAGATCATATAATGGTAATAGCACAAGTTTTAATAAACGAAGTAATTAAAGCGACACATGATACACCCCAAAACATGAATAAAAAGGGGAATTTGTAAGAATTCACTCACAGTGGGTGCGTTCCTTGATAATGATGAATGCGCACGAATTTATGATTCAACCGACGAGGGAAAACTAACCTAAATAATAACGTAATAATTCGATAAATAAATAAATTTCATTTGAAATTAATATTTTAATTAGTGCTCTTAATGAGATTTTTAGATTTATTTTTGTGAATTTAATGCAAATTTTTAGGCTTTAAAACCTTATTTTGAGGTATTTTTAACTAATTTTCAAAGAAAATAAAAAGGATTTTTAATTAAAAAATTACCCTTTTTCCTAGGGTTGACTGGTCAACGGCCGGTTCAACCGGTTTAATTATTGGTAGCATGCGAGGTTCGAACCCGTGACCTCCCGTATACGTGCACGCAGCTCTACCAACTGAGCTACGTGTCTAACCCGTAATAATTCTGATTTTAATTACTTATATATACTAGTTAGCTTAAACCTTATTTTATTTTTATTAAAAAGGTTTCATAAATTGCCAAAACCGGTTTAAGTATCCAGAATCGAACTCGAGCCCTTCAGTTTACGTGCACACAGCCCAACCAGTTGGGCTGTGTGTCTAACCCGTTTATACACTGTATTATACTATATTTATATACATGTTGAAGGATGATCTGAATAGGTTTAAAAAAAGATTGGTTTTATTTCAGAAAGTCGAAACATGTGTGGCTCGAACCCGGGATGTATGCTTTGTGATTGCACACAGTCCACCACTGGACTGTGTGTCTAATCCGATTAAATCACCAAGATTATTTATACTTATATTCTAAGTAAACTTCATCCTCTTCCTAGACAATACCCAGAACCCGACCTCGACTGTTAACCAAGAATAACAGTTTTGATTATTTGTTTTATGATTATAACATATTAAACAAACGATGGAAGAAGGATTAAGACAATTGTACCGTTTTATTGGAGTTATACGGTTTTCTGATTCGAACTTTTCCAGCGAACAACTGATGATTCCGGCGAATCGAAGCAAAGAAAATCTTCAGAGAAGTTTGGGTAATGTTTTGAGATGGAGTGCGAATGAAATTGAGATGGATTGGCTGGTATTTATAGGGTAAACAATCAATCCTCGATTTCGGTTTCAAGACCCAAATCATGGGTTAATGATTTCAAATTGATAAACGGTTTTTGAATTAATTGAGTTTGGATTTCGGTTATAACTGAGGTTGACGTCAGTTACATTCAATCATTGGCAAAGAAAAAACGTCAATTGCGGAGATGATTTAGTTTTGGCGGTTACAGACTCTGAAATTTGAACTTGCAGGTTGCTTGTGGGTTTTATTATAACACTAATTTACTTTTAAGTTTAAACACAAGTGTGTGTGTAGTGTAGCGGTGAAGACTGTGTGTGTACAAGTGGGAGACCCGGGTTCGAGACCCGGTTACTCCTTTTTATTTTTATTTTACTTTTTGATTTATTATTAAAGATTAATTCAACTTACTTATTGTTTTATTTATTAATTATGGTTTTTTTTAAATTCTAAAATATTTATTAATTAGGAGATATTTAAAATAACCAGTACAATAACTACGCAACGAACTTTTAACCGAATATTTGATTATTAAGCGAAGCGGGTTTTGAAACCCGTTTTACGACGAATGTTACAGTAGTTAAATGAAGCATTTATCCAAAGAAAATGTTTAGGCTTTTAACTTTGAACCTTGCGCGAGCCCACGCAAGGTAGTTATATGATCCTTTCCTCTCTTGGATATTTGGCGCAGAGTTCTAATAAGTCTTATTTTGGCAAAGAAGTCTGCGCGCAGTTTTCTTAGAAGTTATTAATGGGTATGGTTTCCTTGATTGGCGCAAGGTTTTTGGGACCATACCCCTTCAATGGCGATCAACAATCTATATCTAAAATCTGAGCTCGAAGATTTGTTGCAACTTCAATTCAACGATTTACATAGTTTTGCATCGATTTCAAATGAATTTAGCATTTGAATGTTGATTAAAAGAAAACCCAACTCATAAACAATTGAATAACATACCTATTTAGATGACAACACGGATCCATTGAAAAGTATGAGATATAGAAACAAAAGAAAATAATCGTAAGAAAGCGTTGTATTAATCAAGAATGATGGTTGATTAATTGTCAAATCTTACCTTTACATGAGGAGTAGCAGAGAGATTCGAAGACGAAGAAGAAGAAAACCCTAATTGTGGTGGAGCGGCAGAGAATTAGGTTTATTAGGTTGTTTTTATAAGCGGGTGTAACAACCTGTGTTTTTACGTCCTATAAAATTTCGACACGTGTCCCGCTGATCCTCGTATGTCGTGTGTGTCACACCCCGACCCGCTAGCGGAAAAAGGTGATCGGGGCATGATTGGGTTTTCATCAAAGCTCATGACATTTATTATAATGTTTCATATTTATTATTACAATTTTAAAGAAGATCATACAATCAAATCATACAAGTACAACATGTCCTATACATCTTTCTAGACTTCATTTTTTTCTTCTAAGGTATTTTCCTATGTGTTCCTTCTTCATCTTGTCCACCTGTATCATATGTAAAAATGGTTTTTGGGTCAACAAAAAGTTGGCGAGTGAACCTTGTTAGAAAACATTTATTTTTGATTTCTTGTTGTATTTAATATGGAAAAATTGTGCAATAATCATATGTGAGCAAACGTAAATAAACTAACAAACAATAACAAACCACTTTGCATGAATATATGACATGAATGATAATGTAAATGTTGCAACGTCACGTTCCGCTCATAGGTAATGGGGAACGGACGGCCTATGATGATGTATGTGCGATCAAGGCTCAATCAAACGGAGCCGATCGTATGTTGGCAACGCACTCGTTCACGCTCATAGGTAATGGGGAACGGATGGCCTATGATGATGTATGTGCGATCAAGGCTCAATCAAACGGAGCCGATCGTATGTTGGAACGCCTCGTTCACGCTCATAGGTAATGGGGAACGGTTCCGCTCATAGGTAATGGGGAACAGACGGCCTATGATAATGTATGTACTGAAATGATAAATTTAATCTAAACATTAACCACACAAACAGTTGATACATATTGAATACACATTTGATCATTGATATGATAGATGCACAAGTGTTTAAATGTAATAAATAATATGACACATGATACACCCCAAAAACGTGATTAAAACGGGGAATTTGTAGAGAATCACTCACATTGGGTGCGTTCGTTTGATGATGTTGAATGCGCACGAGTTTAGAGGGTTGATCGACGAGGAATAACTAACCTAAATAATAACGAAAATGTACGGTAAATAATTGGATTTTGTTAACAATTTTAATTGGATTTTTTAGATATATTTTTGTGAGTTTAAGGTCATTTTCTAACTTTAAAAATATTATTTTTAAGTATTTTTAATTGATTTTTAAATTAAATAAATAAATAAAAATATAAAAAAATGTTGACTTTTTTGGGGTTGACCGTTGACCATTGACTGTTGACTGTTGACCGGTTCGGTCTTGTGTTTGTTTGCACTGAGTGAGGTTCGAACTCGTGACCTCCCGTATGCGTGCACGCACTCTACCAACTGAGCTACGTGTCTAACCCGAAATATTTCTGTTTTTAATTATATTTATACACTATTTAATTTTATTCAGAAATCATTTATTTTAAAAAGGGTTTTAATTATGTCGGACCGGTGCACACAACAGGTCTCGAACCCGGGACCGTTATTTAGCGTTGCACACAGTCCACCGCTGGACTGTGTGTCTAACCTGGTTAATATACTGATTTTTATTAAACTTAACATCTTACAGCGAGTTGATCCGGTTCGGTTTAAAAAGAACATTTTTATTTCAGAGAGTGAGGTTGTGTCAGGGATCGAACTCGAGACGTTTGTTTTGTTTGCGCACACAGTCCACCGCTGGACTGTGTGTCTAACCCGTTTGATTATGTGATTTTAATTATACTTATACTTATTTTCTGACTTCGTCTTCTTCGTTCAAAAACACAGACAACGATTATTCTACTGTTCTTGTTTAATTCGATTGACGGACATATAATTGATTAAAATGAAATGGATAGAGAAGGTTTTGGGAATGAATGTACCGGAAAGATGATTTTCCTCAGAACTCCGGCAAAGTCGTCGGCTCTGTTTTATGAACTCCGTCTGAGCGAACCAATTAACAGTTTTGATTAACTAATTGTTAAATTAAGTGACTAAACAAGGATTATCAAAGAGTTTAGATGCTCGTACCGATTCACAGCGTGATTTCGGAATTTTCCGAAATTTTCCGGCGATTGCAGATTATCCGGTATCGTCGTCTGGGACCGATTCTGATTGGAGGGTTTGAGTTAGTAAAAGTCTAACAATAGATAGAAGATGAAATAATTGAGAAATTTACCGTTTTGATGAATGACACGGTTTTCTGGCGAAAGTCCGGTGATATCAGATAGCGATTCCGACGATCAGAAATTAGAGCAAAAGTGAAATTGAGAGTTCTGTGGGTGTTTCTGAGTTGCGAGACAATGATAATACCGGTGTAAATTTGGAGGTAAATGATTTCGGTTATTAAACCCGAAAATCATATGATTTCAAGTTCAATAAAGACTGAATTGATTAAGAACGTGGGTTTTATCGGTTATAATCAGTAATATCGAACACTCAACAGTCTGAACCGTTGAAAGCCGATGAGCGGTTTCAGTTTTGGCGCAAACGGATGATTTAACAGGTAGAGTTATGTTTTATTTGTTTCCTAGATTACACAAAGACAGCAAGTGGCGGAGTGGTTAAGTGTTTGATGTTAATGTCTTCCGGCTGACCCGGGTTCGAAACCCGGCAGCCCCTTTTCATTTTTAATTGCTTTATTTTTATTTTCTAACAATTTTAATTTCCATATTCTAAAATGTTTATTAGTTATGTATTGTTTAAAATTAAAATAAGCATTAAATGAGCAACGAAAATTTGAAACTGATTATTCGATTAACAAACGAAGCGGGTTTGAAAAACCCGTTTTTCGACGGATGTTACAGTATCCCCTACTTTTAGAAATTTCGTCACGAAATTTAAGTAGTGGTATGGTTGACTCGAAAGGAGGGTGGTTTTGATAATTATATACTTAGAAGGGGGTAAGAGTTTAAATTTTATTTGAGGCGGTAACGTTCCTAGTAAGGGTTGAATACCCTGCTACAGGAATCGCTTTTTTATGCCTAAGATAAAGAATATTGATAAACAGAGTTGATTGACTAGGTATGATCTCATGCACAAGAGTTCTGAGAGAATCGATACGTTTGGGAAGATAAGGTTATATCCTAAAACAAAACTTCTACCACTAATACCTACATGGAACCTCTCATAACTGCCTGACAATGCCTCTGATCCTTTGGCAAGAATACTTATATATAGGAAGTACCAGCGGCGTATCCACCATATTCTTGTCAAATTTTCATTGGCTTTATCAGTAAATTATAATTAGTTCTATGTGACTCTAAACACAACAACCAAAACTTGAGTCTTAATTCTGAAAGTATACATGTTTGAATGATGACAGTACCTCTCTCGTTTGTTATGATGAAGAGGTTAGTCTATGTAGAAGTGAGACACAGCCCATCTTCTTTGAATGATGAGATTGAAATACGTTGAGATGTATGATGATATGAATGCTAAATCAGTGAGTATGAAACAAACTTCAACCATGACATTACTAAATCCTACATGAAACTTCTCATAACCGCCTGACAATGCCTCTGATCCTTTGGCAAGAATACTTATATATAGGAAGTACCAGCGGCGTATCCACCATATTCTTGTCAAATTTTCATTGGTTTTATCAGTAAGTTATGATTAGTTCTATGTAACTCTAAAACATAAACAAACACAACAACCAAATCTTAAGTCTAAATTCTGAAAGTATACGTGTTTGAATGATGACAGTACCTCTCTCGTTTGTTATGATGAAGAGGTTAGTCTGTGTAGAAGTGAGACACAACCCAACTTCTTTAAATGATGAGACGGAGATACGTCGTGAGGTATGATGATATGAATGTTAAATCAATGAGTATAAAACAAAACTGAAATAGTAATTCACATTAAGATTCTTGGATAAAATTTCCAATTTATAAATGAGATACGTGAAGAATTGAGATAAACATAAAGAAAACATAAAAACTAAGCGGTTGGAGTTGAATTCTTGATTTTTGGTGAAGAAACTAGTTGGGTGATTCGTTTGGGCCGTCATTATCTTCAACAGGATTGGCGTTGATGTTGTAAACTCTTCCTCTTGCTGGTGGCCTAGTGGTTAGGTTTTCTTGATTTGCGTGGTTAACTGGGTTTGCTTGAGCTTGGGCGTTTATGATGTTAACCAATCGAGGGCACGTGTTTCTAAGTGGGTAGGGTCGCCACAATTAAAACAAGCTCGAACATAAGGAAACATGGGGTATTGGGGTTGTTGATATGTTTGGATCATGTTTTGAGTAGGGGTGAGGTTTGGTTTTGAGGGGTGCGGCAAACCTTGCTCAAATGACCATAGCGTCCACAATTCGCACATAGTCGACAATGTAAGGTAGATGGATGGTGATAAAAACATGTGTTGCATTGAGGGTGAGGTCCAAAGTAAGGTTTCTTATTTGGTAAGTTGAGTTGGTGCTACTTAAGTGATTGGGATAGCTTGGGGGGGTATGGCTTGTGAAGTTGGTTGATTGTGTTGGGTGACAGCGAAAAGTTGCCCATCTCGTTTTCTCTTAGAAATGGGTTGAGAAGGGGATTCGATTCGGGTGGAGTTTAAGGTTTCAGTTGATGCTTTATCCTTCTTCTTCTCCTCCTTGAAGTCCTTATTTCGTATGCGGTTCTCGGTGAGCTCTGTCGCTAACTCCATTGCTGCTTCCAAAGTTGCAGGTGTGGTACTTATTACAAAGTCTTGAATTTTTGAAGGAAGATCTCGAATGTAGTGCTCGATCAAACGGTAGAGGGGAGTGAACAAGTTGGGGACCATTTGATTTAACTCAAGGAATCTCTTGTTGTATGTGGTGTGGTCGCCTTCCTTTTGTTTCAAAGAATAGAACTCATCCTCCAATTTCTTGATTTCGCTTCTTGGGCAAAACCGTCTTGTTCATGATTTCCTTCAACTCTTCCCAAGTCAAAGTCATAGCATCTTCAACACCTCGTTTGGCCTTCTCTGTATTCCACCATGTAAGTGCTATTCCAAGTAAACGACCGGTAGCATATCGCACTTTGCGATCATCAGGGCAATCGCAATTTAGAAAAGTGTTTTCCATTTCTTCAAACCAATGGAGGAGAGCGGTGACACTTCAGTCCCTTCGTATTTTGGAGGGTCGCAGGATTTGAAATGCTTGAAGGTGCATTTAGTGGTAATTGAGGGAGGGTTGACAACATTTTGATCTTCTTGATTGACGGGATTAGCGGTAAGGGCTTGTTGAACTTGAAAATGTTGGGTATTACGGCAGCCATTTGTTGAGCGATTTGGGCAGCCATGCGCTCGCGGGCTTTTCCTGATCTCATCTTCCTACGAGCGAGATTAGAAACATCTACAAGGAATACATATCAAGAGTATGAGTTGGATGTTTTAGGGGTCATGTGTCGTATTTAGGAATAAACATTCATAAAATAATATAGAATAATAAATCTACTACATCCATAGGATGTCTTGGGCTTTGCTCGTAATTGGGCCTTGCATGCCGCCATACTTCACCTTCGTAATCATGTGGGCCCCCATGATTACCGGGTTTTTCATATGGTTCGCATGTGTTAGCCTGGTTACGTACACTAAAACCCGGAGAAAATCGAGAAATATGTATGTAACGTATGATATTCGGAATGTATCCAGTGTGGGACACGGTGACAACTCAAAGTGGGGTTAGTTCGAACGACGTTTGGTGTGGCATGCTTTGGCCTAATAGGTCCTTCGTACTCTCATCGTTAGTCCCCAGGTAGGCAACTGGTCCGTTATATTGGATTTATACGAATGCCAACCTAGACAGGACGTTCCGACTACCGATACTTGTACCCTTACAGTTACTACATGCCCGTCGTAGAACTCACTTTGATGAGATTGAAAAAGAAAAAAAAAAATGCGACAAATCTTGAATAACGGAAGTATGAAGATGATTTGAATATGTGATCATTGAAATATGTATGATGAATGTGTATGTAAGTATGTATGTTTGACTGTAAGTATAATTCATTATGTATCACAAAATATAATACTGGAAGTGTTTGCATGCATTTGTGTATGTAATAAATATGAAATAAATAAACATCATGAGTTTGCATGTAACAACATAAACAATTAAAATTAATCAACTATAGTATAGGCTCTAAGGGTCTAATAACCTATCCTATATCCCTATAGTCAAAAGCTCTGATACCAATCTGTCACACCCCGACCCGCAACGGAAAAAGGTGATCGGGGCATGATTGGGTTTTCATCAAAGCTCATGACATTTATTATAATGTTTCATATTTATTATTACAATTTTAAAGAAGATCATACAATCAAATCATACAAGTACAACATGTCCTATACATCTTTCTAGACTTCATTATTTTTCTTCTAAGGCATTTTCCTATGTGTTCCTTGCTTCATCTTGTCCACCTGTATCATGTGTAAAAATGGTTTTTGGGTCAACAAAAAGTTGGCGAGTGAACCTTGTTAGAAAACATTTATTTTTGATTTCTTGTTGTATTTAATATGGAAAATTTGTGCAATAATCATATGTGAGCAAACGTAAATAACATACAATAACAAACAATAACAAACCACCTTGCATGAATATATGACATGAATAATAATGTAAATGTTGGCAACGTCACGTTCCGCTCATAGGTAATGGGGAACGGACGGCCTATGATGATGTATGTGCGATCAAGGCTCAATCAAACGGAGCCGATCGTATGTTGGCAACGCGTCGTTCACGCTCATAGGTAATGGGGAACGGATGGCTATGATGATGTATGTGCGATCAAGGCTCAATCAAACGAGCCGATCGTATGTTGGCAACGCCTCGTTCACGCTCATAGGTAATGGGGAACGGTTCCGCTCATAGGTAATGGGGAACAGACGGCCTATGATGATGTATGTACTGAAATGATAAATTTAATCTAAACATTAACCACACAAACAGTTGATACATATTGAATACACATTTGATCATTGATATGATAGATGCACAAGTGTTTAAATGTAATAAATAATATGACACATGATACACCCCAAAAACGTGATTAAAACGGGGAATTTGTAGAGAATCACTCACATTGGGTGCGTTCGTTTGATGATGTTGAATGCGCACGAGTTTAGAGGGTTGATCGACGAGGAATAACTAACCTAAATAATAACGAAAATGTACGGTAAATAATTGGATTTTGTTAACAATTTTAATTGGATTTTTTAGATATATTTTTGTGAGTTTAAGGTCATTTTCTAACTTTAAAAATATTATTTTTAAGTATTTTTAATTGATTTTTAAATTAAATAAATAAATAAAAATATAAAAAAATGTTGACTTTTTTTGGGGTTGACCGTTGACCATTGACTGTTGACTGTTGACCGGTTCGGTCTTGTGTTTGTTTGCACTGAGTGAGGTTCGAACTCGTGACCTCCCGTACGCGTGCACGCAGCTCTACCAACTGAGCTACGTGTCTAACCCGAAATATTTCTGTTTTTAATTATATTTATACACTATTTAATTTTATTCAGAAATCATTTATTTTAAAAAGGGTTTTAATTATGTCGGACCGGTGCACACAACAGGTCTCGAACCCGGGACCCGTTGTTTAGCGTTGCACACAGTCCACCGCTGGACTGTGTGTCTAACCTGGTTAATATACTGATTTTTATTAAACTTAACATCTTACATCGAGTTGATCCGGTTTGGTTTAAAAAGAACATTTTTATTTCAGAGAGTGAGGTTGTGTCAGGGATCGAACTCGAGACGTTTGTTTTGTTTGCGCACACAGTCCACCGCTGGACTGTGTGTCTAACCCGTTTGATTATGTGATTTTAGTTATACTTATACTTATTTTCTGACTTCGTCTTCTTCGTTCAAAAACACAGACAACGATTATTCTACTGTTCTTGTTTAATTCGATTGACGGACATATAATTGATTAAAATGAAATGGATAGAGAAGGTTTTGGGAATGGATGTACCGGAAAGATGATTTTCCTCAGAACTCCGGCAAAGTCGTCGGCTCTGTTTTATGAACTCCGTCTGAGCGGACCAATTAACAGTTTTTGATTAACTAATTGTGAAATTAAGTGACTAAACAAGGATTATCAAAGAGTTTAGATGCTCGTACCGATTCACAGCGTGATTTCGGAATTTTCAAAATTTTCCGGCGATTGCAGATTATCCGGTATCGTCGTCTGGGACGATTCTGATTGAAGGGTTTGAGTTAGTAAAAGTCTAACAATAGATAAAAGATGAAAGAATTGAGAAATTTACCGTTTTGATGAATGACACGGTTTTCTGGCGAAAGTCCGGTGATATCAGATAGCGATTCCGACGATCAGAAATTAGAGCAAAAGTGAAATTGAGAGTTCTGTGGGTGTTTCTGAGTTGCGAGACAATGATAATACCGATGTAAATTTGGAGGTAAATGATTTCGGTTATTAAACCCGAAAATCATATGATTTCAAGTTCAATAAAGACTGAATTGATTAAGAACGTGGGTTTATCGGTTATAATCAGTAATATCGAACACTCAACAGTCTGAACCGTTGAAAGCCGATGAGCGGTTTCAGTTTTGGCGCAAACGGATGATTTCACAGGTAGAGTTATGTTTTATTTGTTTCCTAGATTACACAAAGACAGCAAGTGGCGGAGTGGTTAAGTGTTTGATGTTAGTGTCTTCCGGCTGACCCGGTTCGAAACCCGGCAGCCCCTTTTCATTTTTAATTGCTTTATTTTTATTTTCTAACAATTTTAATTTCTATATTCTAAAATGTTTATTATTATGTATTGTTTAAAATTAAAATAAGCATTAAATGAGCAACGAAAATTTGAAACTGATTATTCGATTAACAAACGAAGCGGGTTTGAAAAACCCGTTTTTCGACGGAATGTTACAGTGTGCGAGACGAGAGGGACTGAAATCACCAACATGTTATTTTATAACCTCTAAGTGGTGAATATTAAAGTCGAGAGGTTACACGTGTCAACATGCTAAATATATGCCTCTGAGTGACCTTTTAACGAACTCGAAACTTAATGATGTTCGGTTATACTCCCGAGAGTGCTAACCAGGGGCCATAGTGAATAAACATGCTTTTATGTCGAAATATGGGAGTTTGGAGAAGTTCAGGGGCAAAAATGGAAATTTTGTGAAATGACACCTCAGGCGACACGCGCTAGGGACCTAGTATCCCCGCGCGACGCGCGGGAGAGGTCATTTCGCAGAAACAGCATGCCAGCTGCTGATCTGCATGCTTGTCCACCTCTAAACCCACCTGCACTCTCACAGCTCGAAACCATAGCCTCAATTCTGGTTTTGGACACCTCATACTACACTTGGAGTGATCTCTAGTGTTGCTATAACACTTGTCTTGATCTTGATTCATGCCCCTCACCTTTAAATAGGAGTGTTCTTGCAACACAATTCCTTGCACCTCTCAAAATCTCTTCTCTCTATCATTACTTGGAAGTTCCTGATCAGGAGCATCCTAACTGAGCTTTAGTCATCTTTTTGTTCACTTGTAAGTATTCCAATCCTTTCCTTTATTTTTATTAGGCTTTAAGCCAAAGTCAAAGCGTTGACGTAAAAACGCTTTGACTTTGAGCTAAGACCATTACGGTCCAGCCATAGTTCGGTACGAACATGGCTACTGATCGTAATTAGATAGGTGTTAATCCCTAAAAAGGGCACCTCCTAATTATCACGTTTGCTTGGTCAATTGACGGGTCAAAGTTATTAATAAAAAAGTCAAACTGGGTCAGATTTGAAAATAAATTCATATATGATAATGTAGGTGTTATAAAATATGTTTTAACACTTAAACAACTTGGTAATAATTATTAGAACATGTGTAAACATGTTCGGCTCGTCAATTCCAGGTTTAAGGTCGGTTCGCAACCGAAAGTCTGATTTGACTAGTTTGACTTTCAGTTCTGATCCGATTTAGCAACTCTAGCTGCTGAAATAAAGTTGCATTGTGACCATGTTTAGTTATAGTATAACCCTCTGGAGTTATATGACATGGTTACATAGTAATCCGAGCTTTTATGCAAGTTTCCGTTAATTATGTCAAACTTTGCTAAAATGCCCTTTTAACTTAAAAATTAGGTTTTAAATACAAATGAGCATACAAATAAGTTATTACTGATATATAAACATGACCAACTTATTTTAATGTCAATAATCTGGTCATAACCTGAGTTTTACTTAATTATCGCAAAACATGCTTTTAAAGGACCAAAATGCCCTTTCGGCACCTAAAATGGTTTTTAACATAATTATTCAACAAAACTCATTACCTAATGATGTAATATCATAATTAGGATTATTTGGGATATTAAATCAGATTGTAAACTGAGTTTACACACAAGTCTTTGTATAATGCCGGTAAATGACGATATTACCCTTATGATGTATAAAATGAATGTAAAGATACTTTACATAACCAAATATTTTACCTACTGTTATAATATATTAAATAACTTATTTTGGTTATATATACATGGTATAACATCAGTTTTTCCTTAAACATCGACTAAATCGTCATTTAGCGACTTTATCGCCATTTCGGCGCATAGTATGGTTTAAAACCATATTAAGCACCAAGCCTTGATACCTCTTGAATTCAAAACTAATTTTACATATAATTACAATAAGTACATCAACTAAACTCAGATTCCCAAGTAAATTATAAGCTATGTGTGAAATGACCAAAATGCCCTTACGGGGCATAGTTTGGTCTTAAAACTCTAAACCACACACATACTCGATATCCTACTGATATAACATCATAGTTAAACTCTTTTTACAGTAAGATTATGACCATTACATCAATTTGCTCATAATTTCTTTTGCAAAGTCATAAAATGACCAAAACGCCCTTTTGAGGCGTAACTTGATTTTAAAACCATAACGGGCATACATGTTGATATCTTACCGATATTACAATATGTTTAAAGTATAATGGCATATGGAACTTGTATAGGACTCACCTGGTTACCCGATTTCGCTTATATGCGTACGGTTCGGACTACGTAACTAGTTTACGTAATTTAACCGAAACGGGTTTAACCTTATCATTTTATTTCCAAAATCCAGAATGTAACATGTTTGCCCATATTTAAAAAGTCTCCGTGTTTTTCGGGTTTAAACTACATTCTATCCCAGTCATCGCTTAATCTAGCGTCTAGTACCGTTCATTATCCTTGAGCTACCCGGTTCGAGTCTACAAAGTAGATAGGACCCGTTAGCATTCTAATTGGTTATAAACACCATCATTTCCAGACTAAGAGCCTCCCGGTAGATTGCCAACTAAGCTTACTTTGAATATTCGGCTGAGTTATTTATCTATCTAAGAATTTGCTCAGGTAAATACTTTTAACTTATTTTCCCTATACGGGCTTGGACACGGTATAATAATACCGCTTGGTTGGGTATGGATCATGTTATCGGATTATGATTTACTAAATCCTTATAACCCGTTTTATTACTGTATTGTTTGATAACTTAAACATTGGGAGTTAATTCGACCATGTCCTGGGATATCCTTGGTTCATTAAAGTTACTAATGGCCACGACTTTAAGCGCGGGGTGTAGGCATACACCTGACAAACGCTAATGCTAATAAAAATATTAAATCCCGCGGTTGATTATTTAAGTGGCATGTTGGTTAATCAGGTTATTCGGTTTTTGCACCGGACCCCATATGTATTGACAAACATGTAAAACTTTAAACAAGGTCATTTTGAACTATCCAAAGTTATTTATAAAATGTGCCAAGTGCACCGAAAATCATTTTAATAAATGTTTACAAAATGAGTGGTTACTAGTATTTACCATTGAAAACTGATGTATTTTCAAAAGACCAAGTTACAGGTGGCAATGCGGAATAGATTGGGAGCTGCGTAGTAGTTAAATAAGAATCTTGCAAGTCCATAAGCTACCAAAGTCTGTAGAACAATTTCCTTTGTAAATATTTATTCGATCCACCTGTGGATTCGTTATTACAAGCCTGTAATTATTATTTTCGAACATTTGGACATTTGGTTTGTAATAGTAATTTAAACTCAAGGGACTTCCGTTGTGCTGTGTGTTTGTTTGGTTATGATGGTATCAACTTACGTCACGATATTCCCCAACCGGGCCCACCGGGTTACATGTGGAAAACGGGGTGTGACAGGTTGGTATCAGAGCCAACGTTCGAGTGAATTAAACACTAGCCTTTTGTGTTTAATCTAAAACATACATGAATAGCACATTCCTTAGACTTCTGGGTCTAGGCTTTGACCTAAGAGTATTCATTTCATTATTTAGTTATTATTATTGTTTTGCTTTGTTTTAATTTGTTATTGAAGCAGGAATTATGCCGCCTAAATTCAGACGAGGAGGAAAAGGCAAAGGACCCATGAGGGGAGGACCCTCAATGACTGGACCATCTTTCACTGGACCATCCTTCAGGCCACCTTATAGACCTTCTCTAGCTGGAGCAGCTAATCTACCTGAGTACAACCCTTATGAAGGATCCGGAGATTCTTCATCACCCTTTGAACCTTACCGACATTCAATTTCACATGAATACTCCCCACCTCATTCACATTCTCAGCATTCCTACCATTCACACCATTCCCATCAATCTCACTATTCACACTCCCATTCCCAACAAGAATACTTCAACTCCTATTTCGATAACCCAGTCAACCAACCCTCACCCGAAACCCCACCAGTTGACTCACCGACCCATATGGAGGAAGATTCCGACCCGGAGGAATTTCCACAAACCGGATCATACGGTCACCCTATCGAGCTGTCTAGGGGCTCGAACTCCTTGGCAGGATCTCCGTTCTGAGGTCCTGATGATTATGAGCAACGTTTGGGCAAATACGTGTTTGTCAACACGCCCTCATACCACAGCACTCCCCATCACCATCCACCATCACCACATCCTCAAGCGAGGATATAGAAATGCAACAGGTGGACCAACCTCAACCACCACCTGAATCATCATCACAACCACGCCGAAAACATGGGGCACGTATGTCGGTACGTGCTGGTCAAAGGTCGGTTCGCTACCACCTTTACCACCTTCTTACCCCATCATCCCTGAGGACCCACAATTGGGTGGACCCTCAAACACATCGCCAGTGGCGGAACCCCCGCCGCAACCAGCTGTTGAGCCTCTGCCTCAACCACCTCTACCACCGCCGGATTTTGCCAACCCAATACCTGCATCTACAGGACCATCAGGGTTTCACACTGTTGACCCTCCTGGCTTGTATAATTACATCCATCATGGAATGGAGCAGGATCCTTATTATGATGCAGTTATTCATAATAACCTCTACCATTCTTCTTACCTAGTTATCCACCTCCTTATGCCACTACCGGATATCCGCCTTACGGGTATCCGTATCCAGTTGCGCCTCAGCCGCAACCACCTCCACCTCAGCCTCAACCACAAGCACCACTCGAGGCCATTAATGAGGCCTTAGATCAGGTCAGGGAAATGCGGCAACAAGTTAAGAAATCGAAGAAGAAAACAACCAGATTTATCAAGAAGCTTTATAAAGCCGTAAAGGGGAGGAAGGATGAGTAGAATTTGTATTCCTGTTTATGTAATTTTAATTTCAATAAGTCCCTGCGTGGACATTGTTATTTCTTTTAAACCCCTGCGTGGGTATGTTTTTCTTATTATAGTCCCTGCGCGGACTAAATTTTGTACTAAGACCTCTTTAGAGGCAATTATGTAATCCCTACCGTTTTAATGAAATTTTCAAAATTTTGATTGCTTATGCAATCTTGTTACCTCTTTTTGGCGAGCCTCGATTTTAAATTCGAATTTTATCGCTCCGCCATAAATTCCAAAAGATCTTTCATGGTCCCTATGGACCTAAGTTATATGTAAAGCATTCGTTGTAATGCTAAAAGCCTAAATGGTTTAATCATACCATGGCTAACCCATAAGAATCTTAATTCACCATATAGTACCGAAGCGTTATGGCTCATTCAGACGGTGCTAGCAGCCATCATAATGATGATCCGAATAGGACAAATATAGTCATGAATGAGGATGAGTTCCAAGCTCGCATAGATGCAGCCGTGAGCAAGGCTATGGAAAAAGCCTTAGAAAAGTTTAACATGTCGAGGCTACTCGCTCTAAGACGGTATCAAAGGCTGTCTCAAAACCTCCCACCTCTGAGAAGAAAGATGATTCGCTACATTCCTCAAGCGTGAGGAGTGAGGCTAAGAAAAAGGAAATCCATGATAAGACCAACACTCCCTCTGGTGGCTGTTCATATAAGTACTTCGTCTCGTGTAAGCCACGGACTTCAATGGAGAGAAAGGGGCCATTGAGACCCTAAGATGGTCGATGAGATCGAGACAGTGGTTGATATCAGCGGCTGCGCTGATAAGGACATTGTGAAGTTTGTATCTCAACCTTTTAAGGGTAGCGCCCTGATTTGGTGGAAGTCATTAATGCAATCATCAGGTAAGGTCCACCTATATAACTTGGGATGGTCCCAATTTGTGGACTTAGTCAAGGACACTTACTGTCCACCGCATGAGGTGGAAAAGATTGAGATGGATTTCCTTGCTCTCACAATGAAGAACCTCGATTGTCGGAAGTTTGTTACCGACTTCGACTCATACTCCCGGCTAGTACCTTATCTGGTCACGCCAGAACCTAAGCGCATCGCATGCTTCATTAATGCTTTAGCTCCAGAGATCAGGAGCTTAGTTAAGGTTGTTCAGCCTAACACTTATAAATCGGCTGTTGAGCTAGTCCTCTCCCTCACTCAAGATTATGTGAGGCGGATGTCGGCCGGAAAGGAAGCTGAGGGAAGAGAAAAAAGGAGGATGATAACTCCCAACGGTTTAAGAAGAAAGGAGAGTTTGGATCCCACGGGAATCAGAACAGGTCCGGAGATAGACCTGTGTGTAAAATCTGCAACAAAAGGCATGGAGGCCAGTGTAGGTATGACCCAAAGGCTAAGCCATGTGGGATTTGTAAGAAAACGGGACACAAGACCCTGGAGTGCAGGGATATTAAGGATGCCACTTGCTTCAATTGTGGTGAGAAAGGCACATAAAGACTAACTGCTCCAAGAATGCAAAGGATGAAAATGCAAAATCTGGTGGAACTAAGAAAACTAATGCTCTAGCCTTTCAGATGAGTGCTCGAGAAGCTGTCAATGACAACAACGTTATAACAGGTACTTTCCTCATCAACAATACCTTTGTTAGAGTTCTATTTGATTCGGGGGCTGATAAGTCGTTTGTTGACCATAAGTTTAAAAAACTATTAAACTTACCCGTAAGAACTCTAGACATAACGTATGAGGTAGAACTTGCCGACGGAACCATTGGAACCGCTTCATCCATTCTGGATGGATGCTTTATATCCATCAAGAATCATTTGATTCCTATCTCTCTTCTGCCAATGAAATTGGCGGTGTTCGATATAGTCTTAGGCATGGATTGGTTATCCCATAACCAAGCCCGCATTGCATGTGATAAGAAACTAATCGAGATCAAAACCCCCTCCGGTGAAATGCTAACCATCTTTGGACATATGCACTACGGGTTGCCAGAAAAAGTTGCCATGCTTCAAGCCTCCCGATGCATGAAGAGAGGCTGTGTCATCTATATGGCACAAGTAACCGTCAATGAACCGAAGCCAAAGATTGAAGATATACCCGTTATCTCGGACTACCCAGATGTCTTTCCTGAGGAATTACCCGGTCTACCCCCGATAGACAAGTGGAGTTTAGGATTGACATTTTACCTGGATCCGCACCTATCGCGAGAGCACCTTATCGTTTAGCCCCAACCGAGATGAAGGAGTTAAGAACCCAACTTGACGAACTCTTGGAAAAGGGTTTTATTCAGCCTAGTTCGTCACCATGGGGAGCTCCAATCTTGTTTGTTAAAAATAAGGACGGTTCAATGCGTATGTGCATTGACTACCGTGAGCTTAACAAGATAACGATCAAGAATCGTTATCCCCTGCCATGATCGACGATCTATTCGATCAACTGCAAGGAGCAAGTTATTTCTCCAAGATAGATTTAAAATCGGGATATCATCAGTTGAAGGTTAGGAGTGAAGATGTCCCAAAGACCGCTTTCAGGACAAGATACGGACATTATGAGTTTCTAGTGATGCCTTTTAGGCTCACAAATGCACTGGCAGCATTCATGGACCTCATGAATATAGTCTGCAAGCCTTACTTAGATAAGTTTGTCATAGTCTTCATTGACGACATACATAAAGAGAAGTTGTATGCTCGTAATCAATCCGATCACGAGAAACATCTTAGGTGCATTCTGGAATTACTACAAAAAGAGAAGTTGTATGCTAAATTCTCTAAATGCGAATTCTGGCTTCGCGAGGTTCAATTTCTTGGGCATGTAGTTAGTGAGCGTGGTATTCAGGTGGATCCCGCTAAAATAGAAGCTATTATGAACTGGGAAGCGCCAAAGACCCCTTCTGAGGTCCGCAGTTTCCTAGGACTGGCTGGTTACTATAGAAAATTCATTGAGAACTTCTCAAGGATATCCACTCCCCTGTCTGCTTTGACCCGCAAGAATATTAAATTCGCCTGGTCCAAAGCAGTAGGAATCTTTCGAGACCTTGAAACAAAAGCTGAGCAATGCTCCAGTTTTGACCTTGCCAGAAGGCATTGAGGAGTTTGCCGTCTATTGTGATGCATCGCACACTGGTATGGGATGTGTGCTTATGCAAAGGGGCAGAGTGATCGCCTACGCATCACGACAACTCAAAGTGCATTAAAAGAATTACACCACCCACGATTTGGAGTTGGGTGCTGTTGTATTTGCACTTAAACTTTGGAGGCATTATTTATACGGAACCAAGTGTATTATATACACCGATCACAAAAGCCTCCAACATTTGTTAAATCAAAAGGATTTGAATATGCGACAACGCCGTTGGTTGGAAACCCTTAATGATTATGATTGTGAAATCCGATACCATCCCGGAAAAGCAAATCTAGTGGCTGATGCGCTTAGCCGCAAAGAAAGGATTAAACCGTTAAGGATTAACGCCAAAAGCATTGAAGTCAGAAACAGTTTGAACGAAAAGCTACTTGATGCGCAGAAGCAAGCCCTGATGGAGGCTAATATTACAAATGAGGAATTAGGGGGAACTGTCGAACAGTTAATGCCTGGAAATGATGGAATCCTCAGATTCAATGGACGAATTTGGGTTCCAGTATTTGGAGGTCTTAGAGATTTGATCCTCCAGGAAGCGCATAACACTAAGTACTCTATTCAACCGGGAGGTGATAAGATGTACCAGGACTTAAAGTCTAATTATTGCTGGATGGGTTTGAAGAAATCCATAGCCACCTATGTAGCTAAGTGCTTGACGTGTTCGCAAGTTAAGGCTGAACATCAGAAACAGTCAGGACTTCTATAAAAACTTGAGATTCCCACTTGGAAATGGGAAACGGTAACTATGGATTTGATCACCAAGTTGCCAAAGACCAAGTGTGGTAATGACACGATATGGGTCATTGTGGATAGGCTAACTAAGTCAGCACATTTCTTGCCAATCAAAGAAACATTTAGTTCGGACAAGTTGGCCAAGATGTATGTGGACGAGATCGTATCCCTACATAGAGTGCCGGTGTCTATTGTATCCGATAGAGATACAAGATACACCTCTCATTTTTGGAAAAGCTTCCAACAATCTCTTGGCACTCGATTGAACTTCAGTACCGCTTATCATCCGCAGACTGATGGACAGAGTGAGCGTACCATTCAAACTCTTGAGGACATGCTTCGTGCATGTGTGATCGACTTAGGTGGTACTTGGGACGACCACCTACCCTTGATCGAATTCTCCTATAATAACAGTTATCATACAAGCATCAAGGCTGCACCTTTTGAGGCCTTGTATGGGAGAAAGTGTCGAACGCCCGTCTATTGGGTGGAAGTTGGGGAAGCCAACTAACAGGACCCGAGATAGTCCTAGAAACGACGTATAAAATTTTGCAAATCCGCAACCGTCTCAAAGTTGCCCGAGATAGGCAGAAGAGCTACGCAGATAAGAGACGCAAACCTATTTAGTTCCAAATTGGGGACAAAGTGTTACTGAAGGTGTCGCCTTGGAAAGGCGTCATGCGATTCGGTAAAAAGAGCAAGTTAAGCCCAAGAATATAGGACCGTTCGAGATATCGAACGAGTTAGGTCCGTAGCTTACAAGCTCAAGTTACCTGAAAAGCTAAGTGGAATTCATGATGTGTTCCACATTTCAAACTTAAAGAAATGTCTAGCGGATGAGTCGCTAGCAATGCCGCACGAGGATGTGCAAATTGACGAAAACCTGCGTTTCATTGAGAAACCGATAGCGATCGAAGATCGTCAGGTTAAGAAGCTTCGTAGAAAGCACGTGCCTATTGTAAAGGTCAAGTGGGATGCCCGACGAGGTCCCGAGTATACATGGGAAGTCGAGTCCACTATGCGACAAAAGTACCCCTACCTTTTTGAATAAATTTCGAGGTCGAGATTTCTTTTAAGGGGGTGAGGATGTAACACCCTGTGTTTTTACATCCTATAAAATTACGACACGTGTCCCACTGATCCTCGTATGCCGTGTGCTAGACGAGAGGGACTGAAGTCGCCAACATGTTATTTTATAACCTCTGAGTGGTGAATATTAAAGTCGAGAGGTTAAACATGTCAACATGCTAAATCTATGCCTCTGAGTGACCTTTTAACAAAACCGAAACTTAATGATGTTCGGTTATACTCCCGAGAGTGCTAACCAGGGGCCATAGTGAATAAAACATGCTTTTATGTTGAAATATGGGAGTTTGGAGAAGTTCAGGGGCCAAAATGGAAATTTTGTGAAATGACACCCCAGGCGACACGCGCCAGGGACCTGGTATCCCCGCGCGACGCGCGGGAGAGGTCACTTCGCAGAAACAACATGCCAGCTGCTGATCAGCATGCTTGTCCACCTCTAAACCCACCTGCACTCTCACAGCTCGAAACCATAGCCTCAATTCTGGTTTTGGACACCTCATACTACACTTGGAGTGATCTCTAGTGTTCCTATAACACTTGTCTTGATCTTGATTCATGCCCCTCACCTATAAATAGGAGTGTTCTTGCAACACAATTCCTTGCACCTCTCAAAATATCTTCTCTCTATCTCTACTTGGAAGTTCCTGATCAAGGAGCATCCTAACTGAGTTCTAGTCATCTTTTTGGTTCACTTGTAAGTGTTCCAATCCTTTCCTTTTATTTTTTTTAGGCTTTAAGCCAAAGTCAAAACGTTGACATAAAAACGCTCTGACTTTGAGCTAAGACCATTACGGTCCAGCCATAGTTCGGTAGGAACATAGCTACGTGATCGTAATTAGATAGGTGTTAATCCCTAAAAAGGGCACCTCCTAATTACCACGTTTGCTTGGTCAATCGACGGGTCAAAGTTATTAATAAAAAAATCAAACTGGGTCAGATTTGAAAATAAATTCATATATGATAATGTAGGTGTTATAAAATATGTTTTAACACTTAAACAACTTGGTAATAATTATTAGAACATATGTAAACATGTTCGGCTAGTCAATTCCAGGTTTAAGGTCGGTTCGCAACCGAAAGTCGTGAAGTTTGACTTCTACTTTGACTTTCGTTCTGACCCGATTTAGCAACTCTAGCTGCTGAAATAAAGTTGCATTGTGACCATGTTTAGTTATAGTATAACCCTCTAGAGTTATATGACATGGTTACATAGTAATCCGAGCTTTTATGCAAGTTTCCGTTAATTATGTCAAACTTTGGTAAAATGCCCTTTTAACTTAAAAATAAGGTTTTAAATACAAATGAGCATACAAATAAGTTATGTACTGATATATAGACATGACTAACTTATTTAAGTGTCAATAATCTGGTCATAACCTGAGTTTTACTTAATTATGCAAAACATGCTTTTAAAGGACCAAAATGCCCTTTCGGCACCTAAAATGGTTTTTAACATAATTATTCAACAAAACTCATTACCTAATGATGTAATATCATAATTAGGATTATTTGGGATATTAAATCAGATTGTAAACTGAGTTTACACACAAGTCTTTGTATAATGCCGGTAAATAATGATATTACCCTTATGATGTATAAAATGAATGTAAAGATACTTTTCATAACCAAATCTTTTACCTACTGTTATAATATATTAAATAACTTATTTTGGTTATATAAACCTGGTCATAACATCAGTTTTTCCTTAAACATCGATTAAATCGTCATTTAGCGACTTTATCGCCATAGCGCATAGTATGGTTTAAAACCATATTAAAGCACCAAGCTTGATACCTATTGAATTCAAAACTAATTTTACATATAATTACAGTAAGTACATCAACTAAACTCAGATTCCCAAGTAAATTATCAAGCTATGTGTGAAATGACCAAAATGCCCTTACGGGGCATAGTTTGGTCTTAAAATTCTAAACCACGCACATACTCGATATCTTACTGATATAACATCATAGTTAAACTATTTTTATAGTAAGATTATGACCATTACATCAGTTTGCTCATAAGTTCTTTTGCAAAGTCATAAAATGACCAAAACCCCTTTGAGTCTAACTTGATTTTAAAACCATAACGGGCATACATGTTGATATCTTACTGATGTTACAAAATGTTTAAAGTATAATGGCATATGGAACTTGTATAGGACTCACCTGGTTACCCGGTTTCGCTTATATCGTACGGTTCGGCCTACGTAACTAGTTTACGTAATTTAACCGAAACGGGTTTAACCTTATCATTTTATTTCCAAAATCCAGAATGTAACATGTTTGCCCATATTTAAAAAGTCTCCGTGTTTTTCGGGTTTAAACTACATTCTATCCCAGTCATCGCTTAATCTAGCGTCTAGTACCGTTATTATCCTTGAGCTACCCGGTTCGAGTCTACAAAGTAGATAGGACCCGTTAGCATTCTAATTGGTTATAAACACCATCATTTCCAGACTAAGAGCCTCCCGGTAGATTGCCAACTAAGCTTACTTTGAATATTCGGCTAGATTATTTATCTATCTGAAGAATTTGCTCAGGTAAATACTTTTAACTTATTTTCCCTATACGGGCTTGGGACACGGTATAATAATACCGCTTGGTCGGGTATGGGATCATGTTATCGGATTATGATTTACTAAATCCTTATAACCCGTTTTATACTGTATTGTTTGATAACTTAAACATTGGATGTTAATTCGACCATGTCTTGGATATCCTTGGCTCATTAAAGTTACTAATGGCCACACTTTAAGCGCGGGGTGTAGGCATACACCTGACAGACGCTAATACTAATAAAAATATTAAATCCCGCTGGTTGATTATTTAAGTGGCGTGTCGGTTAATCAGGTTATTCGGTTTTTGCACCGGACCCCATATGTATTGACAAACATGTAAAACTGTAAACAAGGTCATTTTGAACTATCCCAAGTTATTTATAAAATGTCCTAAGTGCACCGAAAATCATTTTAATAAATGTTTACAAAATGAGTCGTTAGTGAAAACTGACGTACTTTCAAAAGACCAAGTTACAGGTGGCAACGCGGAATAGATTGGGAGCTGCGTAGTAGCTAAATAAGGATCTTGCAAGTCCATAAGCTACCAAAGTCTGTAGAACAATTTCCTTTGTAAATATTTATTCGATCCGCCTGTGGATTCGTTATTACAAGCCTGTAATTATTATTTTCAAACATTTGGACATTTGGTTTGTAATAGTAATTAAACTCCAAGACTTCCGTTGTGCTGTGTGTTTGTTTGGTTATGACGGTATCAACTTACGTCACGATATTCCACAACCGGGTCCACCGGGTTACACGAGGAAAACGGGGTGTGACAGCGGGTCAAATAACATGGTACGGATATCCAATGAGGGATCCAGATTAGTAATCACTATTTTCTCTAATTTTCCTGCCAAAATATCACAATTGTTTTACAAGTAGAGGACATATGTCCCAAACCTTATTCATATATTATATATATAGATATACGTAAAAAAACATGTATTCTGTAAACGATTTACATGATAATGTTATGGTAACAAATTAATTTTAAACTAATCGGTTGTTGGTTAAGGAAAACACGTGAGAAGTTAGGAAACTTTATTATCTTTACTTTTAAAACAATAGATAATTACAATAATCTTCTTCATAAATAAAAGAAACACGTATCAATAATCCGGTATTTTAAGAACAAAACTGAAGCAATGTGTCAATATTTTAGAATACAATTATTTTGATAAAAATAGGAGGGACTGAAAAACAGACATGTGACAATTTTTTTTATTTATTAGATACGGAGATTACAATTTATAAAAAAAGGAAAAGAAAGGTAATATTGATTTATTGGAGTTTCAATTTTTTTATAAGAAAGATAAGTTTGTATTTGATCCTTCTTCATAAATATGTGCGTCTAGGGTTAGAACCAACCCGGACCTATCAGAACCGAATACCTTTATATTGATGAAAACGAGAGCCATAAACCGAACCTTGGAAGGTTATGTGGTTCCAGGTCCTAGAGGTTCGATGGGTCGGGTAAATGGTTCGATAGGCCAGAACTGATTTATGTAATAGGCCTTTGAATTGTTATGTATTTCCCTTCTTTAACACGATCGTTAAAGAATTCCTCTCTATGGTTCCAATAATAACCCCGAGCTTCATTTTAAAGTCATTTTGCGTTTCCTAACTTGTGTTTTAGTAACGGTTTTGTCATTCTCATCACTCGAAACATTATGCGAATCCATTATGTATACATCACAAAATAATGATACATGTATATATACATCAGAAGATGCCCAATTAAACATAATCTAGAAATCCAAAGCCATGTAATAAGACTATTATGGTGTGTTTACGTTTGCTTTTTTCTTCACAAATACATACATATAAATATATTTGGCAACATACATAGGATATATAGTTCAAATTTGGATATAGTAAATATATCATTTAATATATCACATCCATACATATACATCTAGCTATAAAATATTTCATGAAAAATACATTTTTATTCTTTAAGATAACGATTTTTTAATATTGCATTATAATTACGTGAAATCGATTACACTAACATGTAAAATAGAATAGCGAAGAGACGAAAGAAGAGTATTGTTTTATTTTTTACATTAACAGTACATATCTATTGGTCTGTTTCTATAAATTGTATTATTTTTTACTTTTTTTATTTTTAAACTTTCTAACTAAAATGCAAATGGTTCTTGTGGTTCTAATATAAATCCAGAACAAGAAATTGGCCCATATATTCAAAATTTTCGGTTCCAAGATTCTCGCGGGTCGGAACCGCGAAAACTAACCCCTAGTATTCATAATCCTATCAACCAATAAGACAAAGAACCGGACACAAGGCCGGTTCGGTTTAGTATGGTTAACCTACTTTGAGATTGATGGTTTGGTTTTAATTTATTTTGTTTTAATTATTGTATAAAAAGGGTTATACATACACTTTGTTCTTATTATTTATACACTAGGTTATAACCTCGTGTATTACACGGGTTAAATAAATGAAGTTTATATACTAAATAATAAAATAATATATCTTTAAAAGTTTCCTTTATTGCATAAGTTGTAATGTAATTTTATATATTAAAAAATATATAGGAACAATATTATACGGGTTGAATAAATGTAAGTTTATATACCAAATGATAAAAAAGTTATATCTTTAAAATCACGTGTATTACACGGGATGAATAAATGTAGTCTTGTTTACCAAATAGTAAAAAAAAGTTATATCTTTAAAAACCCCCGTGTATTACACGGCTTGAATAAAATTGATTTTATGTACCAAATAATAAGAAAATTATATTTAAAAAATTAATGGATATACTTGGTACGTGATAGATATGGTGATTGCGGAGATGATTATTGAAAAGAAGATACGATGATAAAAAGTTGGCAAAAAATCCCAAAAGTAAAGGAAAATATGGTACAAAAAAAGTTGTTTTTGGATGAAATTGGCAAACATGTCCAAACCTCATAAACGATTTTGGCAATTAACTAATAATTATCTATAGTTTAGTAGAAGAGATTAAACAAAATAATATTTAGTAGGAGAGTTATCTATAATTATTTAAAAGAGATTAAACTAAATAATAATTATCCATAAGATATTAAACTAAGTAATAATATTAGTAAATTATCTATAAGACATGACCTAATATGATGACAAGTGTCCCATAGGTGATTTCTTTTATTATAGAGTATAGATTTACAATACAAAATACCAATGAGTTCAATAACATAGATTTCAGTTTGTGGTTACGTTAAAATTTTATTATATTGTTGTTTTCTTGATTAAAGCTAGGGATGAGTAAATCAGATTCGGTACCAGTACCGAATTTACTTAACCAGGTACCGAGCTCATCCCTAATTAAAGCATCCATAATGAAAAGGTGAATAGAGGTGGCTATGTTGGCGTCTAGCCTCCACCTTCACAGATATTTCCTCTTTATCTGTTCGTGCATGAATAGCATGTCGTAAACCTTTAGGCTGCACGGTGTGGGGTGTGACACTACTGGCGCCAATAGAGGTGTACAAATCGGTTTATAAAAAAGCTGGTTCGAGAACCGGTTATTTTTGTATGGAAAAAAACCGGGTTTAAAAAATCGCTTTTTCACGATGGGAACCCAAAGTAGTATAACCTGTTCGGTTTGGTTTTTAACCGGTTTAAGTCAGTTTTTTTAAAAAACGGTTTCGGTTTTTAAACCGGTTTCGAAGATCAAGATCCCTAACCAATATATTAACCGACGGTTCGGTTCGGGTTGGAAACAGGTTTTTTAACAACCGGTTTCGGTTTTTTTCCGGTTTTGGTCCTAAAAACGGTTTTTTGTACACTTCTAGGCGCCAATAACAAGCTCATGAAATGGGAACTTTTTCAAAAAATGGGACGCCAAACACTAATACCCAGGCATCATTTGGGGTGTTAACAGGACGCCATGGTATTGGTCGTTAAACCAGTAGCGAAAGAAGGGGCAAAGGAGATGGCGTAATGGTTAGATGAGGGTTTCCCCGACATGATATTGGGTAACGCCTTGAGGCATTTAACCACACCAAACAACCTTAAGGCATCCCATAGATTACTATTATTACATATGGTACGTCTTCAAATGCCCCTCATGACGTCACCAATGGCGTGGCTTCTAGTGGACAGGAGGGGCGGCAGACCCCTTGAACTTTTCGCTCAATAGTGGAGAGTATGTAATTTTCGTATAGAAATTTTTGGGTATATACGTTGTTGACCCGTCGATTTTATAAAAATTTTTGAACATACCACAGGACGCCACCTGCCTTTTCTGCTTCCATGTCCATGATCAATTTCTTATTTCTCTTAGGTACATAATTTTTGTACTTTCTTTGTTTTTCTCCATTTCTGTTATTGTTTCGTCTTAAATAAGTCAAATTAGATGCATAGCCACAAAGGTATAGTCAAATATTCCTTTATCTAAAGTTATCGATTCTTCTTGTCATCTTTTTTTGACTTATTATTTAATATATAATTCATATTTTTAATATGTTTTTAACAGAGACGTCTTTAAGGGGCTGTTTGTTTAGTTTTTAATAAGACTTTTAGTGGTTCAGACTTTTTACCGGTTCAGCACTTAATGGTTCAGACTGTTTGTTTTACGAGCAGATGTCTTAATGATTCAGACATTTGCCTCTAAATGGTTAAGCATTATACATAATCTGAAAGGTTAAGATCTCTTATCTGAATTGGTCAGACATTTGCCTCTGAACTGTTAAGCATTATACTGGCGTGGTTTAGATCTCTTACTGGTTCGGTACTTAATGGTTCAGACCTCTTACTGATTCAACACTTAACCATTCAGAAGTTACCAAACATCCCCTAAGAATTCACGTACCATGTTCGAACTTGAAAAATGTGTCCTTCCGTAATGTTTTATTATTATTTAAAAAAATCAATTTAGTATTAAGCTCAATATATCTAATGCCAAATGGGCTAAATTCTAAACCGTAAAAATTGATTTGTTAATGGGCCTGTATTGTAATTGGTATATGTTTACTATTTAAAAAAAATAACACACACACACAAACACACACACACACATATATATATATTGGATTTTTTTTAAATAACGTCTCTTGTGCGGAGGCCCTCCCCGCACACCATCAAAGCCGCTGCTAGTTTTTAATGACAAGTGTTACTTCTATTATACTTTGCACCAATAATGCTTAAATACTTATTTTGTTCAAATTGAACTTGTGACCTCTCCTTTAAGAGTAAAAGTTACTCCCATTATACTTTCAATATTATAGTTCGTGGTTCCTACTTGTATATAACTAGTGGGATTCCTCGCATTCCACATCGGACTTTTGGTCGGTATCGTCTAAATTCGTTAAATTATCTGTACGATACATGCACTCGGTATAGCAACCAAAAGAGTTAAGCTTAAAAAGATATTGACACATCTTTTACATTGATCAATAACTATAGAAACAAATATCGGTACCAACTAGTTTGATAAGTGGCACTCGCTATAACTTATGGTACTAAAAATACTCTATTATGAATACAATTACATTTTCAATCAACTTTATTTAACGCATTCAAGTAAAATATAATATTATGTTACTCAAATAACAAACAAGTAAACAATTGATAAAATGTCATCTTACATTACTCAAACAACGAAAAAAGGTAAACGACTTATAAAACGTCATTTGAAAAAGGTAAACATCACTTATATATATAGTATGAGGTTCAATGGAAAACTAAAAAAAGTGGGGGACCGGGAAACAATATATATAACATGTTAAATTGAATTTTTATGATATATCTAACATATTAAATGTATGATTTCCTAGTTCCACACTTTTTTAGGTTCCTGTTAAACCTCACACCAAAAAAAATATATGTGTTTTTAAGCTTTTTTTAGAGTTTTTTATTAACGGAGTTTTCTCATGATCCAATATAAGGGATGGATCATAGGAAAACTCATTTAAATAAAAAATCTCATTAAATGAGAAAGCTATAAAGAACTCTCCAATAAAGTTTAAAAAAAATTCAACATTTTTTTGTTGTTGTAAATCTATGAAAAAACCCTAAACCTCTAACCCCTCTAAAAACTAAACCCCACAAAAACCTAACCTTAAAAACAAAACCGAAAACCTAAATTCTATGGCTAAATTGCATGTTGCACATATGTAATACTAATTTTTCAATCTTAAAAATGCTACACTTACGACAAAATTAAATTTATAAAATGTTAGTGTGTTTTTAAAGCTTTTTTTTTCATATTTTTTTAGTTTTATTACATTTAAGTAGTCTTCTCATGATCCTCTTTCGTATATATATAAACCATCACGAATTGTGAGAACCATGAGAACTCTTACTTTCCGCGCGAGTTGAGCCATATTTTTGCACAAACGTAGATGAAAATGCTATAAACACATCTGTAAAAGAAAAAAAATAAAAAAATGTCGAGACGGTAGTTACGCCTGATGTAAATTTTGTTTAGGGTGATGTAAATTTTTTACATTATCAATAAAAAAACTTACACCCAATGTGAATTTTTTCATGCGGCATTTTTTATCTTTTATTTTTACACAGGAACAAGTGATTTTTTAAGATTTTTGGCAATTTTTTGGTTGAAAAAACCTTTTGGAAGGCCTAACTCTAATGGTTCTAAGAGAAGAGCTCATATTTGAGAAACTTTAGAAGCATTCTGGATCACACATTTCCCTGAAAAAAAAAGCTTTTTCTTTTTTACTTCTAATCGCTTATTTTTAAGAGAGATTTTTTTGCAAATATACATATATGTATATTGTCACTTTTGAATTATATACATATGTATATAGGTAATTTTTAAACTATATTATGAAAAATATATATCCTTAACATAAGAAGTGTAGGAAATCGGGTCAAACGAATGTTGATTGAGCTCATTCCAGCGGCATTGAAACCGGCTCATTGAATAATAACAAAAAATCGCTAAAGCCTAAACACTAAAGCTAAACCCTAAGGCTAAACCCTATGATAAACACCTAAAAACAAAACCCTAAACCCTAATGCTAAACCCTAAATACTAATGTTTACTAAAACTAAATCCTAAATACTTATACTAAACACTAAAACTAACCCCTAATGCTAAACCCTAAAGCTAAAACTAAATTATTCACCTTAATCATAGATTTACAACACTTATTTTTCAATTTTAAACATGTATATACATATATGTATAGTTAAAAGATTGACAATATACACATGTGTATAGTTAAAAGATTGACGATATACACATATGTATACTTAAAAGGTTAACAATATACACATGTGTATAAATCCTTTAAAAAACACTTATAGAAAAAGCTCTGATTATTTAAAAAAATGTTTTTCTACTATTTTTTTTTTGCATTTTTTCTTAGGAAAAATGTGTGGTCCAGATGCTTCTCAAGTTTCTCAATTAGTCTACTAGTTCTCACACGATCCTAACCCTATATATATATATATATATATAAGTGATGTTGTTTACCTTTTTTCGTTATTTGAGTAAGTATTTTGACCCGTCGCGTGTTGAGTCGACGTCAAAACTTAAAATAACTCGAATTTATACAACATAGTGAATCGTATTGTATTTAACCTTGCTTGTTTCCGAATAAAATTTGTGATCAATAACCATTTGAATTATAATTAGACACTTTATTTGATACTACCCACCTTTGACATTGTAAATTTAATAATAAACTGTATTTTTATTTTACAGCATTATATAAAATTAGGTTCAAGTCATTTATTATTATTTTTTTTCAAAACTCAACCCCAAATACCCTCTTAATTCTTATCAACCCTAAAACTTGATTAAATCAATAAAACCTTGGTCACCTATTTTATCAGATTTTTTTGGCCATGTAATTCGGGTAGTTTGTGTTTTTCATGTAATCCGACTTTTAAATCTACATGTTTTTACACAATTAGACTTGAATTCTCAATCTTATGAGAAGACATATCTTCATACACCTTGCATAGTACTCCTTGACTACAAGTCTGGTATATAATTTGGGCAGTTAAGATTCATGGGAGGAGCTTTGTTGGGGTGGGGGGGGGGGGGGGGGGGGTTTCCGGCCCTATCGATTTTTCACTCATAGTGTTAGTTTTACCAGAAATTTCTGAATTTTTTTAGTATAGAATATTGGATTTTTAAGAGTTCAACCCCCACTAATTTAGATTTTAAGAAGGACCTTGCTAATTAAACACGCTCCACCTTATTTTCACACCCCAAAACGGGGCGTTTGGTTACTTTACCAGACAAAAGGTGAAATGACTGATATCTGAGTGACATAAAGGTGATACGAGATTTGACCAGGTACGATGTTGTCCAGTGAACCCTAAGCGCCGCGCTTTGGCCAAAGCGCGGCGCTTCGACCCCAAATGTTTGCCTTTAAAGCTTCCCGGGCAGAAGAGTTAATGCATTCGATTTCTAAAACTCATTATATTGTTTCTAGACATACGGGGGTTTTCTGTTTTACTTATGTTTCTTCAAAATAACGTACGGTTATGCTGTATTAGTGCAGAGGGTTCAAAAAACGATGTCGTGGTTAAGCAACTATCTTTTCGGTGAATATTCTAACGAGTCAGTTGTTCCTGATTGAGGGGACCGCTATTTCTGACTCGTATGAGAAACCGGTCTTGTCCAACTTGAGGGAGGAGGAGGTTGTATTTGGCACTCGTTATCGAGATAATACGGTGGAGCTGGATTTGAATATCCAGGGGGCGTCGGAGGACTCGTACCGTGAGCTTACGGTCGAGTTTATCTCGTCATTTGTATTCCGGCCGCATCCGGCGGATTACGTGGAGGACCCGGCCCATCCTCAGCACGAGGTTACCTTCCGCCTGGCCACCCAGGAGTTTCATATGAGTCTTCGAGAGTTCGCCGTCCATGCAGGTTTGTACACCAAGCCCGAGCTTGATACAGATGTATATACGCAGGGGGTTAGAGCCTTGGACAGGCAGACCCTTATTAGTTTCTGGAGGCTTATTGCGAGGGTTCCCTTTGGGAAACCTCGCAAAAGGCGTCCACCATCAGATACCCCTTGTACAGATACCTTCATCGCATTATTGCGTCCTCGATCGTGCCCCGGTTTCACAGCCGGGACAAGGTCAACCTGGGGGACCTTTTTTTCTGTATTGCCTGCTGCGGCCTCACCCGTGCGCCCTGGCTCACTCCTGGCGGAGTACTATGCTTCTGCTTATCATAAGCAGGAGCGCGGCAGGCTTTTTGGCGGCTGCTACGTCACCGTGATCGCCCGCTCTTTAGGGCTCGTGCCCGAGGCTAATCCGCTTCTGATCCCGGCCATTCCGTCAACTTCATTAGGCCGGGCGTCAGCGTCGTCCATGGGTATACTGCACCAGTTCGACGTTGGTTACCGGTTTTGGAGCCGCGAGGGCGCTGTTTGGGTGTCGGAGCCGCCATTGCCGGAGGTGACCCCGTCGTTATCGAGGTCAAGGAGGGCATACTGGCGCCTCCGGAGGTTCAGGCTGCGGCTTACCTGGCTCAGCTTGAGGCTCTGGGTCTCCCACCGCCTCAGGATCAGCGGAGCAGGCGCAGCAGGCTCAGCAGCCTCAGGATGACCCGCCACCGCCTCCACACCCGCCACAGTACCCACATCACCTCATTGCCGACCTGCCTCCTGCTGCGCAGGCGGTGGCGAAGGACTTCGATCGGCACCTCCGACGGACTGAGCGACAACAGGCGTGGATTATCCAGACGCTCACGGGTATCAATGCTCATTTGGGACTGCCGGAGATTCCACTGCAACCGTCTCCACCACCGGAGGATCAGTAGATTTACTTTGTATTGTTTTTTTTTCCTGTATTAGACATTTTGTTTTGTTCGGAATGTACAAACCGACTTTTTATGTATATATATGTATGCTTGTGTGGATTGTTTGCGCTTATTTATACGTCTAATTCGCGACATATCGTACGGTGTTTTAATTAAACATGTTCGTGTAATTCATTAAAAATTAAATCCGATAACATTTATAAAAACAACTTTAAATTATATACGTTTGTAAGAAATAAAACGATTGATTGCGCTTATTTCATACGTCTCTTTCGCGACATATCGTATGGTGTTTTAATTAAACATGTTCGTGTATTTATTAAAATTAAATCGGATAATATTTATAAAAACAACTTCTTGTAAGAAATAAAACAAATTTGTATTAAATATGTTTTGTAAAAAACAACTTTGTATAAAAAAACAACAAAAATCTACAACTTAAAAAACAAAAAGAAAAACCACATCCAAATAACCCACCAACAACCCATTTTTCCACCACACCTAACCTTTTACACCAAAATAAAGTCTTGCCTCTCAAAGCGCCCCGCTTTGACCATAGCGGGGCGTTGCACTCCAAAGTCAACAGACAAGAACTGACAGGCTCAGTCCTTGTCTTTTGACTTAGTCTAAAACATCACGCTTTGACCAAAACGGGACGCTTTAGAGTGTGCCAATAGACCAGATGCGTGTGCCAATAGCCTGGGCCTTTAAGAATCCGATTTCTACTAAGCTTTCGTTAAACCTGTCACTTTTAAGATTCCTGAGTGAACACAACAAAATTATTTGATAATATATTGGATTTTTTTTGTTAAGATGGTGATTTAAAACAGACAAGAAAATGATTAAAGATATTCAACTATATTTTAGATGTACCTTAAACTGGTTGGAAAAAATAGCTTTTAACAATAATTTCAAACTTAAAATCAAACTAACTAAAGCCATCTAATTTACAAAATATTAACTTTGCAACTTTTCTATGCATAATGATGCTATATATTATACTTAGGGTGTTTTTATTTTAAAAATAATTGATTTTTTTATTTTTAACCTAAAATTTTTTATCTTTTGCAATTTCACCTTGCGACGTTTGATTGTTTACTTTTAACCTAAAATATTTCATCTTTTGCTATTTAACCTCACAACTTTTTTACTTTCAACTTCATTTTACGTTTCGTTCTAAATTTTGCGAGTTAACACGGCACACCGTGCGGTGTAGTTCAACATTTGTACGTTCCGTTCTAAATATTACGAGTTAATATGACGTAACGTGCGTGAGTGGTTCAACGTTTTTACATCTATATTTCCCGTTTGATAGCTTTGTCGCAACGTGCAGTTCCTAGATCGATTTGGTTATTCTTTTCTATATTTTACTTTTCGATCTAATTTATTCGCATTGACACGCTGCAACTTCAGTGCTGGTGATCGTTGACGGTGGTGTGATAGTGCTATTTGATATAGTTTTACACCCTGCAAGACTTAATACTGGTTAATAGTTATCTAACATAATATAAAGTGATTAATTCGAATTATACTTAAAATAAATAATAATTTTATGAGAACATCACGTATGGTTAAAACATCGTTTTCATCAAATAATAACTAGCGCCAATATTATATAGCAAACATAGCCACATGATCACATGCATATAAGGTGGGGACACTACTTTGCACTTTAAATTATTGTTGGTTTGAATATTTGGCTATTTATATCTCGTTTGCTGCATTTTATTTAGCGTGTCTTGTTTGTATGGTAGTGTTCTAGAGGTATGTGACACTTCTTAAACGTGCCTCTGAGTTAATTAAGCAATAACACACGCTGTTTTAGGTTTCAATCTCTGAAAACTCTAATAACGAATGTGCATGCACTATCACCTTTTTTTAAGTTTTAATATCTTATTTATTCGACGTCAAACCATTTAAAAATACTTTGGGTTACTGAAAGAATTTGGATCCTATACAATATAACAATAATTACAGTTTTTTAAATGCAATTCAAACTAGTTTGAAAAAAGACAACCACTGTATGTAGCTATAAAAAAGTTCAAAATGTTATAAAGTCCGCCTCTTCATAAAAATGTAAAAATATAGGAAAGATGCATTATAATTTGGATCATGGTAAGCTTATAACGGATTATGTTATTTGTAGTAGTACGTAGTAATTAACATTAGTGTCCTTATAATGAATCATGAGGGCATACCGCATAAACTTAATATAAAGTTGAAGAATAGGTCAGGTTTGAAAACGGAGAAAGTCTACACATATATAGGGTGATGCATAATGTGTGGGACTACAAATTTCACCCGTTATGTGAAGAGTTAAAGATGTGAAGAGTTAAAGATAATTCGATGTAGTATGATGTGTATATATGTAAAGCGTTACCCCCACACGTTGTGCTGAGAGGAGAAAAGAATGAAACGATGTGACGTAGATATTTGTCACACATGTAAATGGCAAAAGAAAGAGTTCACCTTAATTTCTTGTATACTTGACACTTGCTCTATTTCAGTTTGGTGCTAGTGCTTGATCCTTGTTTGTTGTTTGGGAAGTTATTTTCTAATTTCAATTAGGTGAGATTCATTTCGGAGTTTAGTTCCTCGTGTTTGTTTTTGTGTTTATTTTAGCATTTTAGTTTTGTTTTGCTTCTCTCGTTTTACTTTTTTATTATACTATATGCTCCTTACGGCTTGATGGTGGTCCTTTTATTCTATATATTGTAATTAGTTTCAATTACTTTTGTTATACTCTGCTCCTTACTGGTTGATGATGGGGCTTTTTTTCCTATATATTGTAATTAGTTTCCATAAACAAAAAAAAATAAGAGAGAAAGAGAGAAAATCAATAACTATTTTTTATTTCTACATTACAATCCAAACTCCATGATATTCCCGAATATGTTGTGCGGGTTCTTTTAAGGCTATGCAATTTCGTCCCGTTTTTCCCAAATTTTCCCGTGTGATATATCAACGTCACATCAGCTTTTTTCAAATCTCCCCTGTTTTTCCAGATTCCACATTATCGTCTCAGATTTCCCCAAATCTAAACTATTTTGTTAAAGTTAATTATTTAAAAAAGGATTTTATTAATTTAATTAAATGTGAATACCTTAAAAATAAACATAAATAAAAAATAAACTACATTAAACTAAATAAAAATATAAACTTTATTAAACTAAATATTATAAAAACAAAAGTTACAATAATCTAAAAAAAACACACACAGCCACCTAGTTTAAAAAAACACCTACAAAATAAGAATCACATTACTCCAAAATACTTAAAACGGCACGTCCCATCCTCAACGATTTGCCAACGCACACTTCCTTTGAAGAACGAAGTTCATGATGTCGTCGGTATACATCAAGTGGTCTTATGTGATGTACGTAAAGTCTTCTTGTTGTTGTTTTCGGATTATGCTATCTTGTTGTTTTTTCATTAACTTCCAACGACTTTCGCCATCGCTTGCTAAGAGACGAATTTTGTCTTCTCGATATTTCTTTTTACGCTACGCTTGGGCTTCATTGAAGCAACTGAATCGTTCCATGCGTGAAAATATCTCTTCAGTGGAATTGGATGATTGTCCAATTTTTTTGTTTTCCTAACATGTCTTTCGGGTTTGGAAAACAAGTGAGGACCACCTTCGGTGTCGTTAGGAAATTGAGCATTAAAAGATCTGGTGTATTGGCATTCGTCATTTGTACTTGATCCTTTTGTATGTATTGAATCTTCACCCATAGAAGGAATAATGGACCAACACGGGCAATGTCGAACAACTTTCTACGCTTTCATATGTGAAAGCCAGTCGACTTGACATTATATTTGTAGTCTTCCATTGCCTTTGAAATTACGTGCTTGTCGCCCTCACCATTGTCTTGCACCACCGACTCGATTTAAATAGAAATCGTTCCATTTCTTCAAAGTGTGATTTAAATCCCTCCATTTCGAGTACGCTTTATCGAGGGTTCGGTTGTTGTGACCAAGTTGTTGAGCAAGGTGTTCGGTGATCTAAAAGAATTAGTTGCACAATATGTGTTATATATATATATATATATATATATATTATATATATGATGGATCATGAGAAAACTAGTTTAAATGAGAAAACCAAAAAACTAACTAAAAAATCCAAAAATATATATAAAAAAATATTTTTTTTTATAAAAAATTGCTATATATATTATATAAAAAAACTTTTTAAAAAAATAAAAAAAAGCATATAATGCACATGTGAAGTACATATATAGTGCACATGTGCAGTTTTTGAAAAAAAAAATTTATACATAAACTGCAGTGATTTTTTATAAAAAAAATTGTATGTTTTTTATGCTTTTTTTTTTGCTTTTTTAGTTAGTTTTCTAGTTTTCTCATTTATATCTAGTTTTCTCATATATATATATATAATATTATATTTTTGGGAGGGATAGAAAGAAAACTCACTTGAGTTAAGAAAATCCAAAAAAAACCTTATGTAACATTTTTTTGTAAAAAAATTAGGGAATGTAATTTACATGGTATCGAACATTTTGTAACAAAAAAAAACAAAAGGCGCCGAGTGGATTTTTGTAAAAAATCATTTTTTAGCATATATATAACTAAATTTTTAAAAAATTTTATAAAAATCCGTTCGGCGCTTTTTCGTTTTTTTTTTTTTTGTTACAAAACGTTCAATAACATATAACTTACATTCTTTAATTTTTTTACAAGAAAAAGAATATATTACATAGGGTTTTCTTGAGTTTTTTTAACTTAATTGAGTTTTCTCTCTATAATTCCCCTATATATATGGTGGGGTTCCAGAGTGAACACTAGTTTATTTGTGAACTGAATGAACAAATCCTGACCATTAATTTACATCATCAAATCGTAAAATACACTAGTGTATTTTCATCATCAAATCATGACCATTGATTTACACTTATGTATTGATAACCAAGGGCTAGGATTAGTTCACTAGTGTTCACAAACAAGGAGTTGTTCACAAATGAACCTAACCCTATATAAATTCCAAAACCCGTCTTTTGATTGCTCATTCGATTCTAGCGCGTCTTCCGAACAATGTATCCACACCTTTGCTAAACATGCCCCATCGTAATCACTCGCCTTCGCTTTTCCTTTTCCATTTCTTGTAGGAAGGTCTTCGACCTCAAACTCCTCTTCTACCTCTTCTTCTTCTTCTTCTAAATTATCGGTTTCTTCGGAATTCTCCTTGTTTTCAAGGCGGTATATAAATAAATAACTTGCACAAAATATACCTTCTTTCAAAACCCATCTTTTGATTGCTTATTCGATTCTAGCGCATCTTCTGAACAATGTATCCACGCCTTCGCTAAACATGCCTCATCGTAATCACTCGCCTTCACTTTTCCTTTTCTATTTTTTGTAGGAAGTTCTTCGACCTCAATCTCCTCTTCTACCTCTTCTTCTTCTTCATTATCGGTTTCTTCAGAATTCTCCTTGTTTTCAAGGCGGTAATTATATGTAACATCTCGAAAACAAATTTGGTAATTAAACCAAATTAATTGGGGATGGGCGAGTAAAATACCATTAATAGTAAAGAGCGACTTGGTAAGCATTAGGATTTAAATAACTAACTTTAATGCTAACTAAGGTAAATAAATGTTTTATAGAAGACAAAACTTATAAAAGGCTTAGGCTATCAGGACTTAAATTTAATCGGGTCAGTTGTAACCGGTAATCCCCCAAAGCCCTATTTTTATTAAGTAGTACATTTCTTATGCTACATGAAATAAAAGTAACTAAGTTATCTAACATTGTTAGAAGATGAGTTAAATAATAGAGGTAAATGAGTTAAGTGATTAGCTAACCTAAGGGACTAAAATGTACCAAGTGTGAAAGATGTTATGTGAAAGAGGGGAAAATAAAAGTGCAAGAAAATGGATGTGTGTGTGTGGCGTATTAGAGCGAGAGGGGGAAAATTCCCCTATAGAATTCAAGTCACAAAATTAGTGAACTAAAGGTGAAATCCAAACAATTTCCTTGCATGTTTGAAGATTTTAACCCTCTAGCACCATCTAAACCTATTTGCGTATGATGAGCTTGATGCTAAACGGGTTTTGATGGTATGATATAATTGATGTTATATTAATGTTTATAATCATCATACTTGCTTATATGTGTGAATTACTTGAATGATTTGGAGGTTTGATAGGTGTTCATACGTGTCTAGAAATGGGTTTTTTACATGAAAGATGAACCTATGATTAATTGGACAAAATGATGAATTAGCTTATGATAAATAAAAGTTTATGTTAACTTGATGCTAGTAAGTGTATGAACTTGTTGAGTTGAAGATACATGGTAATTTTGGTTGGAAAATTAAAGCTAATATGATGGCTTGATAATGATGCCTACCAAGTATTTGATAAAATGCAGTTTTATCGAATTGTAAATGTATCTATGTATGACAATAGGCAATAGAATGGAATGATAAATAAAGAACAAAGAACACAAGGGTGATGGTCATGGTATTAAATGACTAATCTAATCATCATGTGGATATGATGTGATAATTTGACTCTTAACAAGCTACATGAGAGCTTGGAAATGAATTGGTCAAATGGGTCAAGTGCAAGAGGAAGCTTAAAGGGACGCAAGGTAAGTAAAGCTTACACCTTCTAAAAAAGAACCACAACTTATGTGATGGAAAACATTTTACCAATAAATGAGAAATTGTTAAGATGAGACCCCATGGTGAAAACCATGAGACGGGTCAACCAGGTAAAACGGTAAGTAAATCACATGTTGGTGTTTAAACAAAGAATTTTGGAAATAAGACCATGTGGTGTAAATTATAATGGATCAAATGAGTAAAATGGTACGTAAACTCATACGTTGGTGATTAAACAAAGAACTTAGGAAATAAGACCCTATGGTGTAAACCATAATGGGTAAAATGGTAAATAAATCACACGTTGGTGATTAAACAAAGAATTGTAGAGATAAGACCCTATGGTGTAAACCATAACAAGTCAAATGGGTAAAAATGGTGTTAAATTACTATTGGTGACAAATAATATTTGATAAGATGAAACCCTAGGGTATATCCGGTCAAATGGGTAAGAATGGTGTTAAATCACTTTTGGTGACAAACAATATTTTGATAAGACGAGACCCAATGGTATAAACCATAACGGGTCAAATGGGTAATAATGTTGTTAAATCACTTTTGATTGATAAGACGAGACCCTATGGTATAAACCATAACGGGTTAAATGGGTAAGAATGATGTTGAATCACATATTAGTGATAAACAATAAATTGTTAGGTTGAGACGCCAAAAGGGTAAACCAAGAATGGGTCAAATGGACACGGGTCATACAGGTCAAATGGTGATATTATCAGCATTTGAACTTGGTATTTAATGTTTTGTCGTGTTAAGTTCCATACTTACACGAAAGCATAATTTAAAGGCATGCATTGCCATGAATTAGCAAAGAGAATCTCAAAATATTGATAATAGGTCATTGCTTTAACCGATGTAAGTATTTGTAATGAATTATACTTTTGATATGGGCTTTACGTCACGACTAAAGATAGGTTGAGGCATAATTGGGTACTTGTCCACCTCAATTGTGGTTATACTAGTAATTGGTTAAAGTGGCCCTTAGCGCCAAGAATATGTCTCTGATGTAAAAGTATGGTTAAATGAGTTTTAAAATACAAGGCCATTGAAACCTCTATGTCCTTAGGGACGCATATAAATCTTAGTGGGATAACTAGTTAAATGTTCCCAATAGATTTCATTTAAATTTGTAAACTTCTCCTAGTTTGGTAAAATGATTTAAATTAACTAAAGTGCCATCAGATAATAGGTTTGGGTAATATGCCTAACCAAAAGAAAGTATGGGAAACAATTAACAAGGAGTATATGAGGTTTGAGCTAGAACACTCAATGCCTTCTTAACAGTTCGGTTGGGTAAAACGCTAAACCGAACAAAAGAATTGGACATTTAAGAAATCAGGTCCAAATTATGGATATCGGGTTGAGGCTTGAAAGGAAAAGTTTGTAAAGTGCACGCTACAACAAAGTGCACACTTTAGCAAAGTGCATGCTTTAGCAAAGTGCACGCTACAGCAAAGTGCATGCTACAGCAAAGTGCACGCTACAACAAAGTGCATGCTAACAAAGTGCACTAAACAAAGTGATGCTAGTAAAAGTGCACACTATAACAAAGTGTGTGCTTGAGTAAAGTGCACGCTTCAGTAAAGTGCATTGCACACTTCAGCAAAGTGCTCGCTACAGCAAAGTGCACACTTCTGCAAAGTGTACGCTTCAGTAAAGTACACGCTACAACAAAGTGTACGCTACAACAAAGTGCACGCTTCAGCAAAGTGCACGCTACAGTAAAGTGCACGTATTAGCGCAGTGCACAGATCATTAAAGTGCACATATTTAGTGGTTGTGGCACGTGACGTCTTAAGGCGTTGCTATCGCGATACGCGACAGAAGCCCAGTTGTTCAAAACACTTTCTTTTATCATTTTTGGATCCGTTAACACAAAAGAAATATAAACACTAAACATTTTTGGTGTTTATGACGGGTTATAAAAAGGAGGGAACTGGACGGACGACCAAGCACGCGAAGAACCAAACACTCCTAAACCACTATCTTCATGGAAACATCTTTTTTTGTAAAGATAAAGCGTAGGCAAGCGTGACAAAGTTTTCGAGTCTAATACCTTATTGTTTTGGCTGTAATATATATGTGTAATAATCCATCATGTTAGTTCATCTGGGTTATCGGTTAACCCAGACTCATAAGCTATTCATTTTATATATATAAAAGAAGAAGAAAAATGGGGACCAAATCACCCGAATATTCAAGATATTCGGTGAAAAGGGGATGTGTGTTACATGATGGTAGTTTTCAACCATGTTTTGTGATTGCACATCATAGGTGCAGAGGAGTTATGACATCCACATGTCAGTGTACGACGTTGTTTGAGATTGGGTGCTGAACTCCATTTGTGGAGGTTGGTTGTAGAATAGCGAAGACTCGAATTCAGGATGATATGTCGAGGCCTCGAATGGTGTTGTAATTTTTGGGTGTTGACGAGGCTTGTGGAATTTTGGGTTAGTTTACTTTGAAGAAGAATCACCTTGCCTTTTCATTTTTTTTTTTGTTGTGTGTGAATTGAATGTGAGAAATGTTAATTTTTAAAGAAAGAGAGTAGTAGATTAGAGAAAGGAATGAGTGAAATGGTAATCTTTGTGTGAAAAATGGGTGAAATGGAGAAATGTATTTATATGATTTAAAATATAACATATATATATATATATTTTTTAAATAAAGGTAATATGACTGTTGTCACTTGCCCCCAAGTTTTCTCGTGAATTGATGAGAGGTCCCCGTTTACCGGGGTAAAAAATGTCAGCGAAACCTAGGTGTCGGTGTTCTCGGACGGGGCCAGGCTTCACCGAGCCCTCCCCGGCTCCCACACCGAGCACCCTAACACCTAAAGAGCTGAAATGGACAAGTCTTGCCATATCTCACTTGATGCCATTGCCAAATTTATCAAATCACCTTTTCATACATTTTCTTAACAAATTGTAGGCTAGCATTATCAAGGTGTAGTAAAGATATTTCTTCTCAAGTGATTGTGGATTTAAGGCATTCATATTGGAATCTCTAAAACTTACTTCATATTACATTTTTAGAGAAAAATAAAAGTACCTAAATCCTTCCACCACCTGATTCTCTAAAATAGGGAAACTGTATAGATGATTTTCTAATTATGGAGGTTTAGTATTCATCTTTATATCAATATCTATAAATATTTGTGAGTGATTGTGAGTGTAGAAAAGGTCCCCATGAGGACATCAAGATGGTAAAGTAGTGTGTTTTCTAACCAAATGGTTGTGATTCCAGCTCTTGTATAGTATAGGTGTAGTGAATTAACGAGGCGGAATAGTAAATAACTACATAAATCCTTTCATCACACGATTCTCTAAAACCGAGAAAAAGTATATAGATGCTAAAGTGAGTCTCTAAATATAGAGATTTACTAATCTCTATAGTATTGTAAGTGATTGTGAGTGTAGAAAATAGAAAAAAAATAATACAACAAGAAAAGAAAATGAAAGTATTTATTCAATTAAATAAATGTTGCTACGGAGAATCTGATGTGATGAGTTTTACTAAAGAACAAAAATTAGAGATAAAGGTCCCCAAGGTGATAAAGTGACGTGTTCCCTAATAAAGTGGTTGTGGGTTCAAGTCCTGACATGGTGAAGATATAGTTTTTAAGGGTAGAGTAGATGTAAAGTAGAAAATGTGTAATTATAAAGATGTAGTTACTTTAGGAGTAAAGTAGATGTAAAGTAGAAAGTGTGTAATTACCGGTCAAAAAACAAAATTGTAAAGTAGGGAGTGTGTAATTATCGGTCAAAAAACAGAATTGTAAAGTAACGAATGTGTAATTGTCGGTTAAAAAAAACGGAGTAAAGATGAGTTTTAAGAAAGAGCAAGTAGAAAAATAAAATAAAGAACTACATTAATTAGTTCAATTAAGAAAAACATATATCATATAATTACCTGTCGTTATACCTCCAACTATCATTTATTAACATAATAATATATTTGCTAATTTCATCAATATATATAAAAATATTCATGCTACATATTAAAATAGAATCCAAACATCAAATCTAGAAGCGAATTTCGATATATATTTTTTGCAATAATAACTAAAAGTCTAAAACTTATTCTTGGTATACTCAAAAATCATTCAAACAAATGAGTATCTAATTATTATCACTGACTGAAAATAACAAATTTACATGACTAAACTATTCAAATTATCACAATCTTTTAAGTTGGTTATAACATCATTTTATAGCAATGGCATGAAAACCAAAAACTTCAACTAGGGTTATGCTTTCCCTTTCTCAAACTCTCCATCATGTAATAGAAAAAAGAACCCTTATTATTATTATTATTATTATTATTATTATTATTATTTATTATTATTATTATTATGTTGTTGTTGTTGTTGTTGTCATGTGTTCTTTTTTAAAACCTAAATTTCCTCCACTCCACCATACTTTATTATTCTTCTTTGTACCTCAATAATATTTCTCTACAATATGGCTACCAACAACCCTACTTCTTCTTCTTTCCACCACCCTGATCTCCACCTCCAAATCCCTCAAGACTCCGAAGATGACACCAACCAAACCACCCCCGGTTCCGGCGACGGCTCCAGTCGCCGCCCCCGCGGCCGTCCTCCAGGCTCCAAAAACAAACCAAAACCACCGGTTATTATCACCCGTGAAAGTGCCAACACTCTTAGAGCTCATATTCTTGAAATAAGCAACGGCTGTGATGTGTTTGAAGCCGTTGCTGATTATGCTAGAAAACGGCAACGTGGGATTTGTATTGTGAGTGGTACCGGTACGGTTAATAATATTACTCTCCGGCAACCGGCTGCTGCCGGTTCTGTGCTTACACTTCATGGCCGGTTTGAGATATTGTCACTGTCCGGTTCTTTTTTGCCTCCACCGGCTCCACCGGTGCTACTAGTTTAACCATTTATTTAGCTGGTGGACAAGGTCAGGTTGTTGGTGGTAATGTGGTGGGTGCTCTTGTGGCTTCTGGTCCGGTGATTGTTATTGCTGCTTCGTTTACGAATGTGGCGTATGAGCGGCTGCCGTTGGATGAAGATGAAGCGGTTGCGAGTAGCGGTGGTGGGGATGGGGATGGTGGTGATGTTGGTGGTGGTGGTGGTGGTGATCACCACTTTCCTGACCCGTCTTCTATGGGTTTGCCGTTTTTTAACCTGCCACTTAATATGCCAAATGTTCAGTTACCGGTGGATGGTGGTGGTTGGACCGGTAACGCCGCTAGCAGGCCGCCGTTCGGATAAAATAAGGTCAGAGAGTATGATAAAACTTTAAATGTTAAAAGTTATCATCATCAATATTATCATCATTCATCAGTGACCATTTACCAACATTTATCATCAAGTGATTCAAGTCTCTTTATCTTTTTCTTTTGTGTTCATTTTTCATTAGGGTTTTAAATTGTTGAACCAATTGTAGGATTTTAGTTTTTTTTTTTAATTTGTGAAGTGAGATCAAGATGGATTATGTTCCTCTGTATTTGTGAAATTATTTTGATCTTTTGAAAAGCAAACTTTAGTTTAATTTGCAACAAGTGTGGTGAATATTAAACTAATTAATCTTCTTTATTGGGGTTGATGAGTTCTTTAATTATAATATAAAAATGTGTAAAGATGGTCACGTATTTAATACGATGACGTTTTGCATAAGACGACAATATTATTCTAACATCAACGTGAATATTAAACTAATTAATCTTCTTTATCAGTTCTTGGAATCTAACATATAATATATTGTATTGATTAGTGTTTAATCAATCAATTTTTAATTATTATTTTTATGTTTACATATTTATAACAAACTCTTAATATGGTTTTAAATTTTGCTAACAATTTTTGCGGAACCCTCTTAGATCAAAGATGGATGCCGCAAAATATGACTTCTTTTTTTGTTTATGTGCAAAGCCAAAAGTGAATGTTTTAATTTTTCTGAAGTCGGATTTTTTGCAGATTAGATTATAATTTTTTTGTTTATTCTATACTTCGAATTCGAATGCTCCAAAATAATATTATTTCACAGAAACTTTTTGGGAGCCTATGAACATTTGTATGTATGAATATTACATTGTCTTAAATCATCCACTGAATTCACAATTTGATTGGTTTTCTATATGTTGGTTACATCTAATGTTCTGGATTAAATAATTATATAAATATATATACAAACCCTATTTTTTTATCTTTTATTTTTTATCTTTTATTGTTCTGGATTAAATAAATAAATACAAACGCTATTTTTTATCTTTTGTTTAAGTAGTGTCCATGATGGGTTCTTAATTAGTTCGTTGCTGAATTCAATGGATAAACATGTGTTCTCAGGGATAATAATCTGGGCATGTGAAAATCTAGCCCTTTTCCTGAATAGATGCTCTGGCTTTTCATTTTTTTATTTTAAAAACTGAATAAAGTTTAAATGTTTACAGTCTCCATTAAATGTGTTTAGTATAGGCATCATTATCTTCTATATCTCCGTATGATTATGAGTACTTGAGTAGTTGAGCTTAACAAATTTTGAGCTCTACTTGAACTCGAATTTGGCTTGATACCTAGACAAACTTTTATGATGCAAAAATATTGGATCGAGAAGAATTCATGATAGACTCGAATTTTGTTTGAAAAGCTAAAATATTTGCTGATCTAACCATCGTAAGAATAAGAATAAAAATATATTCGATGACAATGCAAATTTCAAGTATATATATAAGCTACATCCGATGACAGTGCAAATTTCAAGTATATATATAAGCTACATCAACACATATCAGGGAAAAGGTAAAAGAAAAGTAATAGGTCACTACACCATGTGTGTAAAAAATATATAATCTTATATATACACATGTTTCACTAAAAAGAAAATTTAAGTGTTTTTTTACCAACGACAGCTTAGAGAAAAGGTAAAAGAAAAGTAATAGATCATTACACCATGTGTGTAAATAATTATATATTCTTATATATACACATGTTTCGCTAAAAAAAAGTTTGTGTATTTTTACCAACAGATGGATTCATCAATAATCCTTTAGTGAATGTGGGTACCGACGGTAAAATCACGATAAGAGCTTTCATGCTTAAGTTCGGCTCACTGCATACTTTAAAGTCATTTTTATATATGAGCTTAAATTCAATAAAATTAAGCTTTACTAAAAAAAAGTATGAATAACTCAATAAAGTTCAACTCTTTTACTATTTCATGGCTTTTTATTATATACGAGCTTAATTTCGATAAAAGCTTTGCTAAAAAGGTATGAATAACTCAATAAATTATTTCATGGCTTTTTATAACGAAGTGATCCTTATATAGTTAGTCAATCATATATATTGATTTTTGGATACAAATCTTGACAAGTATTCAGAAGAACAAAACCCTAATTTGTGTATCAAGATTAGGGTTCTAATATTACCATCAGATAAATATCACCGACTAATGTATGGCTAATTCATTTGATAAAGGGTCTTGTTTTTAACTTTCACATTCCTATGATTTGTCAAATTGTGTCACTCCAGACCAAATTTTAAATTTGTACCATTTTCGTTCCTAACATTCTTGAAACATGTTAATTTCATCAAAAAAAACTAACGTCGGTTAAAACCTACTTGCATAATTGGACAAACCACAATGACCAAACTGGCATAACAGATGTTCTTTTTTTGGATGGAACTGGCATGTTTCAAAAATGTTAAGGACGAAAATAGTACAAAATTGAAATTTGACTAGTACTGACATAATTGGACAAACGACGATGACGAAAATAGCAATAAACTCTAAAGAACATGCAACATTTACTATGGGTATGCATATAAATGTATGTTGGCATGATCAAGACCATTGCCTGTAGCCAGTCCTGGCATCATGGTCTTTTTTCTTAGTCCCCATGGAGTAACATCTTCATTCTATTGTTGTACGAGAGTTTTTAATGCAGAAATAAAAATTAATTTGCTATGGTTAGCTAAAAGAACTTTTTAGGTAAAACACGAGAAATTTTGCGGTCAGAGTAAGGCCAACATTATATACTCTTTTTAAAGAAGCAAAGGATTATATTAGGCGTTTTAGGGTTTGAGATGCCAAAACTTCCTAGTTATTTTTCTCACCTGTTGTACGTCTCTCCAGATGATCATACATTTAGGTAAACCATATTAATCTTTGTGCGCATGTCTGACCATTAATTTTTAAGGCCAGTTCTGAATTTGTCTAGCTTGTGTATTTCAAGAAGTTAGGCATGTAAATGAATTGAACGAACTTGAACAAAGATATGTTCATGTTCGATTCATTTAACTTTAATCGAACACGAACATATAATCAAACATATTTTTTTGTTCATGTTTGTTTATGAAGAAAATGAGTTTATTCATATTGGTTTATGTTCGTTCGTTTAAAGCTCAAAAATAAACAGTTCACGAACATAAACAAACAAATTTAAATGAACATAATATAACAAACACTCCACAACAAAAATGTTCATAATTGAACAAACATAGATGAACACACATAAACCTTAATGACTTAACATAAAGTTATTTTTATATAAGTTAGTGATTAATCACGATAAATTCCACTGGAAACCCCATTTTTATTACTGAAAAGCTTAACTACCAATTAATTATATTTGCATAAGTGGTTTAAAAGTTTCTTTTATGTTTAATATTTATATAAATATAACTACTTATGTATTTAAAATGAAACGGACGAATATCAACAAATGTAAATAGACGAACATAAACGGACGCTCATGAACATAAAAAAACAAACAAAACGTGTGTTCATGTTCATTCATTTAAGTAAATGAACAAAAAATGTGTTCGTGTTCGTTCATTTATTAAATAAATGAACATAAACGAACTTTTCGTCGAATAAGTTTATGTACAGTTCATTAATGTTCGATTCGTTTCCAGTCATACAAGAAATTATAATTATCTAGTGTGTGATTGTAGATTTAGTATCAACAAATTAGCAACTACACTATGGTTGTTAACCTTGCTAGTTTATGCGGAGTACTAGGATCTTGATAGAAGTCATTAATATTATTCTGCCATTAAAGCAAAGATGAATTTTTTTGGAAGAACCATGATTAACTCCACTTAAGCATTCAAAATATTAATAATTTAGTCTCACACTTTTTCCTTTAACCCCAAACGGTAATAAAACAAATGCCAAATTAAGTGCTGAGTGACCCACCTCAATAATTTTTTATTTTGATAACTTTACCTTCACACTTGAGGATACGAGGTAAAAATAAAATTATAAAAATAAATCATGTGGCTGGGGATGCAAATACACTTAATTTTGTCTAACATTTAAAAAGACACACGTGCAACCCATAAGGACTAAAGTCTTTTGATTAATGTAGAGACATGTTTTGCATAGATCATATGGACGATGCCATTATGCCAAAGACCACCATGCAAGATATATCTTGTTCATCTTCGTATTTTTCCCTTGGGTTTTATTATATAAGGAGAATCTCTCTCTCTCTCTCCCTCTCTCTCTCATATGTTCGGTTTACATGGATCTACTTAATTTACGATCTATTCTCTACAGCTTCCAGCTAGCTTTTTTTTTCTGGGAACTTATATATATAATTCAGAAAGCAAATTACATAGTAAGTATAATAAGTGTCTAACTTGAAGGCTACATGGTAACTTGTTCCGTGTGTGTGCATATAGAGAGGCTTATTTTAATTACATAAAACCAAATTCTTGTGAAAACCAAAAACAAACAATGAAACATTTAATTTTTTGATTGGTGGTTTTTATCTTTGAAGTTTTATATGATTGTATCTCATGAATAAAAATGTTTTAAGTTATTTACATAAAAACACCCCAAATTAATGTGTTTATATATATATACTAGGTTATTCAATTCGTGTGTTACACGAGTTGAGTAAAAAGAAAACATCAATATAAATACATATGAACCGAATATCACAAAATGTGAAGGTATAATATGAATATACGTTATAATATTGACGTAAAAAACACAAATTAACATATCTATGGTCTCTTTAAAATGTACTTGAATTTGGACTTGGGAATAGGTGGGGAGATGATGATATTGGTGATTTAGAATAGACTTGTATTACACATATATCTCTTAAATTATAATCTATAAATTAATAATGAATGGATGCTAAATATAAATAATGGGGTATTGTTATTATGCAAATGATTTAATGTGTTATTTGGTAAATTTAAAGTAAGAAAACTTTTATATAAAAATTAAGAAACAATAAGAACATATTTCGTTGTAACAAATAAATGTAATTAATTATTTAATTGAATATTAAAAATTTCAGTTACCAAATTTAACCGACAATAGTTTAGACTTGCTCATTTGCCTGTAACTTAAAAGTAATTTTCTCTAGTTATATGTATAAAAATGATCTTCAAAGACGTTATTCGATTCGATCTAATTACGAAACTCAAAAGGAATTATAATTGATTTAAATTTAATTGTTGTATAAATAAAGATACAAAGTTAAAATATAATGATGTGTTTTACATTTTTCTTTACGCTTTGAGGGGTACTCTCGACCAATGATTCAAATTTAACATGATAATTGTTTATCACAATTTAAATTATGCAACACATTTTTTTGTTTACGATATAATAATAATAATAATAAAGTAGTAGTAGTGGGAGTAGTACTGATGGTAGCAGCAAGCAGCACTAGGAGTAGCAGTAGCAGTAGCAGTAGTGAGGATCGATAAAGTGATAACCAATATTTCATATTTGTTAGATCAGATTATTTCAATTGAGAATATTCAAAAGATTTATAAACCACGTGATTGATATTTAGGAATATTTTTAAATTTATAATCTAGGAGGAGGTGTTGCCGTGGCATTAGTTGGTATCTTTATTATAAGTTAGATTAGATTAGATATATATAGGGTTAAGGTAAAATGAATAACAATATAAGTTGTGAGAACTTAGTCTTACGAAAGGTTTTTTTCAAAAAAAATTTTTTTACCAAAAATCTGCTTTTCCAAAAAAAAAAAAACTTATTTCTTGTTAATTTACAACAGTCGTCAATGCTATAAAAATGTGATGTTATGCTTATGTCATTAGTTTTTTATGGTTGCTAGAAGGGGCCCAACAACACCACTTCGAATTTTTTACGGTCGTCTTTATAACATTTTAATATAGGGGTGTGAAAAAAAATAGGGCAAAACTCGCACTTGAAGGTCGGGTTCTCTAAATTCTTACAACTCATAGAAGTTTCCCCTTAATCCGAATCATATAATATATATATTATATATATATATATATATTTATGATATTAAATGTTTACCTACACATGTGTAGGTGTATAACCTATACAAGACATACATACACATTTGTAATTAAGTTCGGTATATAAACGAAACTTCTTCTTCTTTTTTCAATTTTAGAATAAAAGAATAAAAAATTGCATTTTAGTTATTATTTTATATGTAAAAAAACTAAGATTAGAATGTTTTATATTTAAAAAAACTAAGATTCTAAAAATATATTTAAGGTTTCTAACGTGTTGTGGCAAAAGACTATGTCCTACACACACATACATAGGGGTAAGATATTGCACACATTAAGTAGATATAATTTGTAATGGTATGAATCCACAAATATACGACAGGTAGCTTGGCAGAAAAGGGTATATTTATTCGCACGATAATCGCGTACAGTGTTAAATAATTGTGCCACAATATATAACTAATTGCGCATAAAATTACATAACATGCATAAATAATTGTGCATAGTATTACATAGCGTGCATGAATATTTATGCAATTTACATTTATAAATATGCGTAGATATAATTGCATCACATCATACACGTTGTACCTTGACCTTTTAGGAAAAAAAAGGTCAATAATAAAAAAAAACTCATATAACAGTATTATATTCAACTTATAGATAATAACACACTCTATTATATTGCGTAACTGTTTTAAAAGCATATGAGTTACATTTAAAAATGTTCTTCCAATTATTTTTAAAATGACCCGTTTTAACTCGTACCTACTTTTGCCTAAACTCGGTCTAAAAAATCACACTATAAATGTATTGAAAGTTAAAGTTAATATATTAATTCAAGGGTCTTACTATTATTATTGTAAAGTATGTTTATGGGTCAATTGTATATTGTAAATTGAAGGGGTTAAATGCAATTAGGTTGATAGGGTAAGGGTAATATCGGTTGTTTTCAAGCATTGCGTCGATTGGAACATACCGCTTCAATGTGCATATATACCATACATCGATCTGTACAGTGAAATAGTGTTGCGATCAATCAAAATTCGATATTCATGTGTTAATCTTTGTGTTCATGTTCTTAATTTTCAATAGAATCTACATTAATTCAAAGTAAAATATGCAGTGTAGGGATGTAACAAATCACTTTGATCCTCCGTTAGACTAGCTTGCATTGTTTTTTTACTTTATATAAATCGAGCTCAACTTTTGGCTCGTTTGAGCCTTACATAAAAAGTTGGAGTTTGGCTATTGGCTCGTTTTAGCCTTATTTAAAAAGTTTGAGTTAGGTCTTACTTGTTTAAGCCTTAGGTGTAAAGCTCAAATTTGATTTGTGAAGTAGCTCGACTATACTTGAATTAGCTAAGATATTGCACACATTAAGTAGATATAGTTTGTAATGGTATGAATCCACAAACATACGACAGGTAGCTAGCTTGGGAGAAAAGGGTATATTCGTTCGCACAATAATCACGTACAATGTTAAATAATTGTGCAACAATATATAACTAGTTACGCATAAAATTACATAAAATGCATAAATAATTGTGCATAGTATTACATAGCGTACATGAATATATTTAAGCAACTTATATTTATATTTGCGCGTAGATATAATTGCACCACATCATACACATTGGACATTGACCTTTTAGGGAAAAAAAGTCAATAATAAAAAAAACCTCATACAACAATACTATATTCAAATTATTGATAATAACACACTCGACTATATTGTATAATTGTTTTAAAAACATATGCGTTACATTTAAAAATGTTCTTCCAATTATTTTTAAATGACCCGTTTTAACTCGTACCTACTTTTGTAACATCCATCAAAAACCGGGTTATCCAAACCCGCTTCGTTTATTAAACCGAATAATCAGTTATAAATTTTGTCACGTATTTAATGCTCAAATTAATTTTTATACGATACATAATTAATAAACAAATTAGAATTTTGAAACATAATTATTAAATAACAAAAAAATAACAAATTAAAAAGAATGTGGAGACGCCAGGTTTCGAACCCGGGTCACCCACTAACTTATACACACACAGTGTTCACCACTCCGCCACACGCACATGTTGTGAAGAAATTTAAACAAATTAAAGTTAAAGTCTCACTCGCGAACAATCCGATTTCACCCAAAACTGAAACCGCCAATTAATCTTCAATCAATGAAGTTTCGCGATCATCTTGGGCATAACAGACAACTGGGCATCGGTTATAATCAATCCATTGACTCAATTCGAATCAAAATTGATCAAACGTATGATTTTGAATTCGAAACCGAAAATGTAATTAAATTCGAGCTATACTTTATATCGATGTATTCATCAATTGAGCTCGCGAGTCTATCAAACTAACTCTCTCAAACTCGCTCTGAAAATCTCGCCGCAAGTCGCCGGAATCCTCTGCAAGTTGACCGAAAGTTATCGCCGGAAAACCGAAGAATTTATCTCACTGTTGCTTTACTTTATAAACCGGACATCTAGAGCTCATACCGAAATCACCCACACTCACCTTAAATTCCCTGTAGAGTCTCTGTGGCAAGAAATACATCGCCGAAATTCTCTGCAAGTCGCCGGAATCATCACCGGAGGTTTTCAATTCAACACTGATCGGTATAATCTTTTGACCCATGTCCTTTATCATTTAATTTACTAAAGTATACCAGAATTACTGATTAAACAGTCGGAATTGGGAGTTCTGGGTTGTTTTAACGAAGAAGATGAAGTTTAGGTTGTGTTTATATCTAATATAAATCGGGTTATATCTCGGGTTAGACACACAGTCCAGCGGTGGACTGTGTTGTAACGCCTCGTATTTCCAATATTTATTATTTTTATAAAAATTCGCGCTCGCTTTCTATTTCCTGAGTCGCAACTACAATCGGATCGAAAAACGGTTTAAAATCGGAAGACTACACGTTTTTACGCGTTTTAACGAAACGACAACTGAACGCAACCATTTTCGAGCGCCGACGTTTAAATCGCGTGTTTAAACCTAAAAATAATATTATACCCTGTTATGTCACGTTCGGGTTCGAAAACGGTTTCAGAACCATAACGGGCCGCGTAAAACACACGAACCGGGCCTTAGGCCCAACACACTCAAAACCCTAGCCTATATAAACCTAACCATCTCATCTTCTTCATTCTTACCCTAGCCCCTTGTCCCTGTCCCTTTGATGTTCGGGTCTGACCAGAGCCGCGTTTCTTGCGAGCTCCAGCGACCCCCAAACACTCCGGAAGCCACCTCCATCTCTCCTTGCAACAGAGCCGCCGGCCACCGCAACGGTGGCGGCGCACCAGCAACGAAGCCGCAGCAGTGGCAATCCCTGCAGCGGACACCCATCGCCTCTCCAACCTTCACCACACTCCTCTCTCCCTCTCCTGCCCAACGAAGACGACGGCGCCGCCGCTCCGGCCGGCAGCCGTGCTGTGTCTCTCGCCTCTCCCTCCCGCTCATCTCTCCTCTATCCCCGGTGTACTAGACCGTCGGCCACCTCCGTGGTGGCGGCGCGTCAATGGCAAGCCGCGGCAGCGGCGACATAACAGCAACGACAGAAGGTGAATCGGGTGGTTCTCGGTTTGGGTCTCCATTCAGATTCGGGTCCGAATCGAACCCGCGTCAGCTTTGGTGTTCACTCAAGTTACAGCGGCGCGGTTCAGCTGTCCCGGTCAGGTCAGACGTTCGGCTCAGTCTCGGTTCGGTTCTCCCAGTCTCGGTTCAGGTTAGGTTCATTCGGGTCAGTTCTGGTTCGGTCAAACCCGGTCAAACCTGGTCAACTGTGGTCAAACAGTCGCGGGTTCGAGACAACATCAGTAAACAACAGTTCCTGTTCGGGTTTCGGTTCAGACCATGTTCGATTTCGGGTCTCGTTTGGTGTTCGGTCAAACCTGGTCAACTTGGTCAACGAAAGTCAAACCTGGTCAAACAGTCAACGCCAGTCAAACCAGTCAGATTCGATGTTCGGTTCGATGTTCGATTCGGTGTTCGGGGCCAAGTTCAGTCAATGCTTTAGTCAACTCAATCAAAAATACGTCACGGTATACTTTTAACGCCGCAAATTTTTATGTTATTATTTATATTGTTTTGTATTTAATTAGTGTTATAATCACGTAACCGAACCTTATAAAATTTGTAGACATAATTATATAAATTTTTTCGTTATTATTGCGTTTTGAAAACATTTAATCGACAACTAGATTGTCGGGATCGTCCAAAAACAAGGGGAAACTCTGCCCAATTTTTGACAAAGTATTATATTTATTTAATTATTGAAGGTACGTGTACGTTTAGCACGGGATTTGTGTAACGACTCTAAAGTTAAATTCGTCAAAAGTGCCGTAAAAGTGTTATCAAAATAATACAATAAATATATATATTTTTGGCGAAAAGAAAGTAGATAAAAGCATATTTTGACGAAACGGGATAATAGACATATATGTATTTTTTAACGAAAAGAATAATAGATAAATATATATTGTTTGTCGGAAACACGTAATATATATATATATTGCCGTTTAGAGAAGTTTAATTTTCGAAAGGTACATAATATATTTATTTTGCCGGAAGGAATAATATGAGTATATCTTGTCGTTAAATAGATATATACTTTGACGAAAGGAATATTAAATAAATATGTTGTTGAACGGTGTAATGAATAAATGTGTTATTCGACAAAATATATTATACACGATACTTTATTCGACAAAATATATTATACATGACACTTTATCGACAAAATGTATATACTTATTTAATCATATCTTTCGACATGAAATATATATATATATTTAGTACGCTTATCGAAGAAACGTATCTACTTAAATATACCGAGCGACAAGATATATATTTTTACTTATTAGACTTTTCGACAACATATATGTAAGTATACATTACACGTTTTGACAAAACATATAAATATATCTAATACTACACTTCCGGCAATATATATATATTTTCACTTTATGCTTTTCGACAAAACACATTTATTCATTACACCGTTCAACAACATATTTATTTAATATTCCTTTCGTCAAAGTATATATCTATTTAACGACAAGATATACTCATATTATTCCTTCCGGCAAAATAAATATATTATGTACCTTTCGAAAATTAAACTTCTCTAAACGGCAATATATATATATATTACGTGTTTCCGACAAACAATATATATTTATCTATTATTCTTTTCGTTAAAAAATACATATATGTCTATTATCCCGTTTCGTCAAAATATGCTTTTATCTACTTTCTTTTCGCCAAAAATATATATATTTATTGTATTATTTTGATAACACTTTTACGGCACTTTTGACGAATTTAACTTTAGAGTCGTTACACAAATCCCGTGCTAAACGTACACGTACCTTCAACTCCGATTCAATTATTCATCCATATTCCTTGTCATTTAAGGTGGCATTGGTGTCCCCTTTCTCCCACTCATCAACTCGTCGTGGAATTTCCAAAGAAGACTTAGCAATTCTGTGAGTACACTCGACCCACATTTGTTTTATATCACTTTTTGGGTGTAACATGTTTCCATATACAAAAATCACAAACACTTAAACTTTATGAAACGCACAAACAATCCTATACACATGACTACTTGAATCGTAACTTGTTGCTTGTCTGGGGATAAACGTTGTGCTGTGCTTTAGTCATTAACTATTTTTAGCCTTGTTTGACATGCTTAGCGCTATAGGAATTCACGCATCCACCTCCATCGCTTAACACGTGAGGTCATGTTAAAACATCGTGATTGCGTTACGGGTTTGATTATTAGCATTGCATGCCTTGATATTGCTCTTGTATAGATTTAGTTGCCATGAGGATTGTTAAAACTTTATTCGTATATGTATGCTATGCTTAAACTTGTGTACTCGCCTTTGCTTTTGCATTGACTTTATTTTAAAACATGTTACAGGTTGAAGGAGATGACGCTATGAAAACAATATAGCAAGGACTAGATATACACAAATTAGACGTTAGGTTTAATGTCGACGTATCAATTTTGTTATGACTTTGCAAATGTTAGGTTGTTCTTTGTTTTGTTACATTGATGTATTTGACAATTCTTATGAAATGAAATATGGTTTAATTAATTATTGTCACTTAATAATGTTGTGAGCAATGAGCAATCTCGTTTTCGTCTCATCCCGATGTTTCCGCCATCGGTTGGGGTGTTACATGTGTGCATTTGAAACTTAGAGATACCGAGTTCGAGTCTATCCTTGTTCCGATTCGTCACAATATTCAAACCTTTTTATAAAACCCAAATACGGAACCTTTCAGTTAGTATATAAGATTAATAAAAACAAGTATTTTAACCAGGTTAGACACACAGTCCAGCGGTGGACTGTGTGCAAAGTTAAACCACAGGTCACGGGTTCGAAACTCATCATGCGCACCGGTTCGACTAGTTTAAAAACTTTTTAAATAAATGATTTCTGGATAAATCTAAATAGTATATAAGTATAATTAAAAACAGAAATATTTCGGGTTAGACACGTAGCTCAGTTGGTAGAGCTGCGTGCACGCGTACGAGAGGTCTCGGGTTCGAACCTCGCTCAGCGCATACAAACACACGGTCCGACCGGTCAACGGTCAACGGTCAAAGTCAAAAAAGTCAACATCTTTTTATATTTTTATTTATTTATTTATTTAATCAGAAAATTATTTTAAAAAAATACTTAAAAAAATAATATTTTTAAAGTTAGAAAATGACCTTAAACTCACAAAAATAAATCTAAAAATCCTATTAAAATTGTTAATAAAATCCACCTATTTACCGAACCATTATGTTATTATTTAGGTTAGTTTCTCTCGTGGTTAAATCCAAATTCGTGCGCATTCATCATCAATCCAAGAAACGCAACCACTGTGAGTGAATTCTTACAAATTCCCCTTTTTTATTCATGTTTTGGAGTGTATCATGTGTCGCTTAAATTAATTCGCTTATTCAAACTCGTGCTATACCATATTATGATCTAAACTTAGAATGTAAATATTGTTTGTTGTGATGTATTACATATTGTCAAGTTGTATGCAAATTATTTGTTAGGCCCATCAGTTCCTCGTGGGAGACGAGTTGAACAACGCGTGCCTTAAAACTCATTCATTAGGCCCATCAGTTCGTAGAACAACGCGTGCCTCAAAACTCATTCATTAGGCCCATCAGTTCCTCGTGGGAGACGAGTTGAACAACGCGTGCCTCAAAACAATCATTTGTTGTATGTGTGTGCAATATTTAATATTATGTATTGTGTGAATAAATTTACATCTACATTTACTCATATGTGGTTATGCACTTTATTTTATAATCAATACAATTAACACGTTTAAATGTTTTCATAGGATTCACTCGCCAACTTTTTGTTGACCCAAAAACCATTTTTACATATGATACAGGTGGACAGGATGAAGCAAGGAACACATAGGAAATTGCCTTAGAAGAAAAATAATGAAGTCTAGAAAGATGTATAGAACATGTTGTATTTGTATGATTTGATTGTATGATTCCCTTTAAATTGTAATAATAAATATGAAACATTATAATAAATGTCATGAGCTTTGATAAAAACCCAATCATGCCCCGATCACCTTTTTCCGCTGCGGGTCGGGATGTGACAACTTTTGCCTAACTCTGTCTAAAAAATCACATCATAAATATATTGAAAGTTAAAGTTAATATTTTATTCAAGGGTCTTACCATTATTATTGTAAAGTATATTTATGGGACAGTTGTATATTGTAAATTGAAGGGGTTAAATGTAATTAGGTCAATAGGGTAAGGGTAATATCGGTTGTTTTCAAGCATTGTGTCGATTGGAACATACCGCTTCAATGCGCATATATACATATATCGATCTGTACAGTGAAATAGTGTTGTGATCAATCAAAATTCGATATGCATGTGTTAATCTTTGTGTTCCTGTTCTTAATTTTCAACAAAATCTATATTAATTCAAAGTAACATATTCAATGTAGGGATGTACAAATTACTTTGATCCTCAATTAGACTAGCTTGCATTGTTTTTTTTACTTTATATCATTCGAGCTCAACTTTTGGCTCGTATGAGCCTTACATAAAAAGTTGGAGCTTGGCTATTGGCTCGTTTTAGCCTTATTTAAAAAGTTTAAGTTAGGCCTTACTTGTTTAAGCCTTAGGTGTAAAGCTCAAATTTGATTTGTGAAGTAGCTCGACTGTATTTGAATTAGCTAAGATTTAACAACCCCCCCCCCCCTCTTCTCTCTTTATACACACGTATATATATATAATATATATATATATTATATATATATATATATATATATATACATACATACATACATCGATCTGTACAGTGAAATAGTGTTGTGATCAATCAAAATTCGATATTCATGTGTTAATCTTTGTGTTCCTGTTCTTAATTTTCAACAAAATCTACATTAATTCAAAGTAACATATGCAATGTAAGGATGTAACAAATTACTTTGACCTCAACTAGACTAGCTTGCATTGTTTTTTTACTTTCTATCATTCGAGCTCAACTTTTGGCTCGTATGAGCCTTACAATGTCACACCCCGACCCGCAGCGGAAAAGGTGATCGGGGCATGATTGGGTTATCATCAAAGCTCATGACATTTATTATACGTTTCATATTCATTATTACAATTTAATGGAAATTTACAATAAAGATTACAACATGTTCTAACTATCAATCTAAGCTTCTTTGTTCTCTTCTAAGGCATATCCTATTTTTTCCTTGCTTCAACCTGTTCACCTGTGTCATGTGTAAAAGGGTTTTTGGATCAACATAAAGTTGGCGAGTGAATCCTATGGAAAACATTTGAACAAGTTTATTTGATTGATGATGAAATAAGTGCACAACCAAACATGAGTAAAAATAGATATAAACTTATTCAACAATCATAAGATATTAAATAAAACACACATGAACAATAATGGAACATTTAGAGGCACGCGTTGCTCAACTCGTCTCTCACGAGGAACTAAGGGGCCTAATGAATGAATTGCATAAACATGATAATATGAATGACACAACTACAAACAATATAAACTCAATGATACACACATGAACAATAATGAATTTGATTTGAGGCACGCGTTGTTCAACTCGTCTCCCACGAGGAACTGATGGGCTTAATGAATGAGTTTCATATAATTTGACAAAATGAAATAAGTAATCACAACAATATAAACAATCTATGTTTAGATCATGACATGGTATGGCACAAGTTTAAATAAACAAGTTAATTATTTTGTGACACGACACACCCCCAAAACGTGTAATTAAAAGGGGGAGTTGTAAGATTCACTCACAGTGGGTGCGTTCGGTTGATGATGTTGAATGCACGCGAAGTGGTTTTAACCACGAGCGAGATTAACCTAGATAAATATCATTATGGTTCGGTAAGTAAACGGATTTTATTAATCTATTTTAGTAGGATTGTTGGGTGTATTTTTGTGAGTTTAAGGCTATTTTCTAACCTTAAAAATGTTATTTTTAAGTATTTTTAATTGATTTTTAATTAAAATAATTAAATAAAAAATTTTTGATTTTTTTTGCTACAGTGACCGTTGACTTTGATCGGTTCGACCGTTGACTGACCGTTGACCGGTTCGTATGCGTATTGTTGTGCGCTGAGTGAGGCTCGAACCCGAGACCTCCCGTACGCGTGCACGCAGCTCTACCAACTGAGCTACGTGTCTAACCCGTCATATATCCGATTTTAATTATATTTATACATTAATTAAGTTAAACAGAAAATCCTTTTATTTTAAAACCGATTTAATTGATTCGGACGGTGCGCTCCACAGGTCTCGAACCCGGGACATGTGGGTTATGATAACACACAGTCCACCGCTGGACTGTGTGTACAACTTGTTAACTTAACTGATTTTTATTATACTTAAACACAAATTAATTATTTTCATTTCTGACTTATTTAAAAAAAACTTAATAATTGTCCGGGTCGATGCAGAAGACCGGACTCGAACTCGTGCACTTTGATTAAACATACACACAGTCCACCACTGGACTGTGTGTCTAGCTTGGTTATTTTTCCGATTATTAATATACTTAACATATATATAAAATGAATCCGGTTCAGTTAACAAAAAAAAAGAACATTTTTATTTACGCAGCTGTGTGGGAACAGGATTCGAACTCGAGACCTTTGTGTGTTTATTGTGCACACAGTCCACCGATGGACTGTGTGTCTAACCCGAGTTATTTCTTGATTTAAATTATACTTATATACTACCGTAACATCGTCTTCTTCGTTGAGTTTTAACCAGAGATAATGTCTGACTGGTTCGAGTTTTTATTCAAGTTTCTTTAGCGTTTTAGGTTAATTACCGATGAGATAGAAGTAAAAAGAAAGGAAAATAAGCGTGAGGTATACCGACTAGCTTTCCTCTGTTTTCCGGCAGAACTCCGGCGACAGCAATCCCTTCCGGCGACGAGTGTCTTGCAGCAGAGAATCTTCAGAAAGCTTACAAAGGGTGTGGGTGACTTCGGTATAAGCTCAGAGGGTTTAGTAAGGTTTAGATTGGAAGATTCGTTTTCCGGCGACGAGCAGAAATATTCCGACGAGTGAGTTTTCGCCGAGAAAGGGTGCGGTTTTGAGCGAAAAGGTTTGCAGAAGTTCGAGGTGGTTTTTATAGGGCAAATTATCGATGAACTTGGTCTGATTTCCGACTGGATTCATCGGTTATAAAAACTCCGGCGGTTATAACTTTGGTCGCGGACTCAGACGTCGGTTATAACCGATGTCTTAGTAAATGTTTACGTTATAACGGAAGTTGTCGTTAAAACTCGCGAGATTGCCGGGATTTCCGACGACTGAACTTTTGGGCGCCGGTTTTGAATTCGGAATGTTATGATATGAATTAAATGATCTTAATAATTAACAAGTAATATCGGTGGCGCAGTGGTTCAGTGCGCGTGTGTTAAGTCGTTTGCTGGACCGGTACTGACCCGGGTTCGAAACCCGGCAGAACCAAAACATTTTTATTTTGCGATTTTTAACAGTTTTTCAGAAACTAATTATATATTCCCGTATAATAATTGATTATGTATCGTTTAAAATTATTTTGGGCATTTAATTCGCAACGAAAATTTTGACTGACTGTTCGGTTGATAAACGGAGCGGGTTTGGTAAATCCGTTTTTGACGGATGTTACAGTATCCCCTGCTTTTTAGAAATTTCGTCCCGAAATTTAAATAGTGATATATTTGACTAAAAGAATAATGGTGTTTAGTTTGTCAGTTACTTGCTTAGAAAAAGTAAGGGTTTGAGTTTTTTTTTGTTTGAGGCGGTAACGTTCCTTGTAAAGGTTAAGTACCCTATTAAGGAATCGCTTTTTGTTGCCTACTGTAAGAGTATTGATAAGCAGAAATTATTCGCTAACTATGATATCATGCATAAAAGTTTGAATATGTTTGGAAGTGTATGGTTATATCCTAAGGCAAAACTTCTAACACTACAACCTACATGGAACATAAATAAACACAACAGCTGATATTTGAACATAAATAAACACAACTGCAAGTATTTGAATCCACATTCTGATAACATATATGTTTGAATGGTGGAAGTTCCTCTCCCGTTTGTTATGATGGAGAGGTTAGTTTATGTAGAAACGGAACACAATCCAATCTCTTTAAATAGCAAGATGATATAAATGTAACACAAATTTCAACCAAGGCAATACCAAATCTTACATGGAACTTCTCATAACCGCCTGATAATGCCTCTGATCCTTTGGCAAGAATACTTATATATAGGAAGTACCAGCGGCGTATCCACCATATTCTTGCCAAATTTTCATTGGTTTTATCCACAAGTTATGATTAGTTACCAAGAAACTAATAAATCCTACATAGAACTTCTCATAACCGTCCGACAATGCCTCTGATCCTTTGACAAGAATACTTATATGTAGGAAGTACCAGCGGCGTATCCACCATATTCTTGTCAAATTTTCATTGGTTTTATCAGTGAATTATGATTAGTCCTATATAACTCTACAACCAATACAACAAACATAAAATACTGAAATGAAATATATCTGTGCGATCAAGGCTCAATCAAACGGAGCCGATCGTATTGTATGTACTGAAAATGAAATTGTCTGTGTGCTCAAGGCTCAATCAAACGGAGCCGAACATATTGTATGTACTGAATATGAAATTGTCTGTGCGCTCAAGGCTCAATCAAACGGAGCCGAACGTATTGCATGTACTGAAAATGAATAACTTAATCTAAACATCAATCACACAAACAGCCTATGCATGGAACCTCTCATAACCGCCTGATAATGCCTCCGATCTTTTGACAAGAATACTTATATATAAGAAGTACCAGCGGCGTATCCACCATATTCTTGTCAAATTCTCATTGACTTTATCCGCAAGTTATGATTAGTTCTATGCGACTCTACAACAAACACAACAACCATAAGATACTGATAATGAAATTGTCTGTGCGCTCAAGGCTCAATCAAACGGAGCCGAACGTATTGCATGTACTGAAAATGAAATTGTATGTGCGCTCAAGGCTCAATCAAACGGAGCCGAACGTATTGCATGTACTGAAAATGAAATTGTCTGTGCGCTCAAGGCTCAATCAAACGGAGCCGAACGTATTGCATGTACTGAAAATGAATAACTTAATCTAAACAACAATCACACAAACAGCCTATGCATGGAACCTCTCATAACCGCCTGATAATGCCTCCGATCATTTGACAAGAATACTTATATAAGGAAGTACCAGCGGCGTATCCACCATATTCTTGTCAAATTTTCATTGACTTTATCCGCAAGTTATGGTTAGTTCTATGCGACTCTACTACAAACACCACAACCACAAGATACTGATAATGAAAATGTCTGTGCGCTCAAGGCTCAATCAAACGGAGCCGAGCGTATTGCATGTACTGAAAATGTAAAATGAACTGTGCGCTCAAGGCTCAATCAAACGGAGCCGAGCGTATTGCATGTAATGAAAATGTAAAATGAACTGATCGATCAAGGCTCAATCAAACGGAGCCGATCGTGCGGGCACGCCACAGTTCAACCGCATAATAAAATGGGGAACAAGCTCAAAACCTCATAAATGGGGGAGCTGCGGCCTCGGCAAATGCATGAAAATGTAAAATGAACTGATCGATCAAGGCTCAATCAAACGGAGCCGATCGTGCGGGCACGCCACAGTTCAACCGCATAATAAAATGGGGAACAAGCTCAAACCTTATGGATGGGGAGCTGCGGCCTCGGCAAATGCATATACTGAAAACAATAAACAATAATTACTCTAATAGTCTACACATGGAACCTCTCATAACCGCCAGATAATGCTTCTGATCCTTTGACAAGAATACTTATATATAGGAAGTACCAGCGGCGTATCCACCATATTCTTGTCAAAGTTTCATTGGCTTTATCCTTAAGTTATGTTTGGTTCTATGTGATAAAGAAAAACATAAAACTAAACGATAGGAGTTGATCTGGATCTTCGGCGAAGAGGACTAGTTGGGTATCTTCGTTTGGGCCGTCATTATCTTCGACAGGATTGGCGTTGATATTGAAGACTCTTCCTCTTGCTGTTGGCATAGTGGTTGGGTTTTCTTGGTTTACTTGGTTAACTGGGTTTGATTGGGCTTGAGTGTTGATGACGTTAACCAATTGAGGGCATGTGTTTCTAAAGTGGGTAGGGTCGCCACAATTGAAACAAGCTCGAGCATATGGGAACATGGAGTATTGGGGTTGTTGATAGGTTTGGGCCATGTTTTGAGTAGGGAAAAGGTTTGGTTTTGAAAGGTGCGACGAACCTTGCTCAAATGACCATAGCGTCCACAAGTTGTACATAGCCGACAAGGTAAGGTAAGGGGATGATGATAAAAACAGTTGTTGCATCGGGGGTGAGGTCCAAGATATGGTTTCTTATTTGGGTAAGTTGAGTTGGGTGCCACTTGAGTGATTGGGATAGCTTGGATGGGTATGGCGTGTAAAACTGGTTGATTTCGTTGGGTAGCAGCGAAAAGTTGCCTGTCTCTTCTTCTCTTAGGATTGGGTTGAGAAGGGGATTCGGTTTGAGTGTAGTCGGAGGTTTCAGTCGATTCTTTATCCTTCTTCTTCTCCTCCTTGAAGTCTTTGTTTCGGATTCGGTTCTCGGTGAGTTCTGTTGCTAACTCCATTGCTGCTTCCAAAGTTGCAGGCTTGACACTTATTACTGAGTCTTGAATCTTTGACGGAAGACCACGAATGTAGTGCTCGATCAAACGGTAGAGGGGAGTGAACATGTTGGGAACCATTTGATATAACTCGAGGAATCTTTTGTTGTATGTGGTGTGGTCTCCTTCCTTTTGCTTCAACGAATAAAATTCATCTTCTAATTTCTTGATTTCACTCCTTGGGCAAAAATCGTCTGGTCATGATTTCCTTCAATTCGTTCCAAGTTAAGGTCATAGCATCTGCAACACCTCGTTTGGCCTTCTCTGTATTCCACCAAGTAAGTGCTATCCCATATAGTCGACCGGTAGCATAACGCACTTTGCGATCATCAGGGCAATCGCAATTTAGAAAAGTGTTCTCCATCTTTTCAAACCAATGGAGGAGTGCGGTGACGCCTTTAGTCCCTTTGTATTTCGGAGGGTCGCATGATTTAAAATGCTTGTAGGTGCATTTAGTGATATTTGAGGGAGAGTTGGAAATGTTTTGGTTTTCTTGATTGATAGGATTAGCGGTAAGTGCTTGTTGAACTTGGATTACAATGTTGGGTATTACGACAGCCATTTGTTGAGCGATTAGAGCAGCCATGCGCTCGCGGGCTTTTTCTGCTCTCATCTTCCTACGGGCGAGGTTAGAAGACATCTACAAGGAATAAATGTCAAGAGTATGAGTTGGATGCTTTGGGTTCATGGGTCGCACTAGGAATGAACATTCATAAAATAATTATAGAAAAATAAATCTACTACATCCATAGGATGTCTTGGGCTTTGCTCGCCATTAGGCCCTACATGCCGCCATACTTTACCTGTGTAATCATGTGGGCCCCCATGAATACCGGTTTTTCATATGGTTCGCACGGGTTTGCCAGGTTGCGTACACAAAAACCCGGAGAAAATCGAGAAATATGTATACAACGTGTGATATTCGGAATGTGTCCAGGTGTAGACACGGTGACACCTCAAAGTAGGTTAGTTCGAACGACGTTTGGTGTGGCATGCTTTGGCCTAATAGGTCCTTCGTACTCTCATCGTTGGTCCCCAGGTAGGCAAACTGGTCCGTTATATTGGATTTATACGAATGCCAACCTAGACAGGACGTTCCGACTACCGGTACTTGTACCCTTCCAGTTACTACATGCCCGTGCAGAACTTACTTTGATGAGATTTGAAAATTGCAACAAAGTCTTTGGATAATGAGAGTATGAAAATAAATTGAATACATGAACATCGATATATGTATAATGAATATGTATATAAGCATGTATGTTTGACTGTAAATGTAAACAAATATGAAACAAATAAATATCACAAGTTTGTATGTAACCACCTAATCAATTAAAATTTAGGCAGACTATAGTATAGGCTCTAAGGGTCTAATAACCTATCCTATATCCCTATAGTCATGGCTCTGATACCAATCTGTCACACCCGACCCGCAACGGAAAAGGTGATCGGGGCATGATTGGGTTATCATCAAAGCTCATGACATTTATTATGCGTTTCATATTCATTATTACAATTTAATGGAAATTTACAATAAAGATTACAACATGTTCTAACTATCAATCTAAGCTTCTTTGTTCTCTTCTAAGGCATATCCTATGTTTTCCTTGCTTCAACCTGTTCACCTGTGTCATGTGTAAAAGGGTTTTTGGATCAACATAAAGTTGGCGAGTGAATCCTATGGAAAACATTTGAACAAGTTTATTTGATTGATTATGAAATAAGTGCACAACCAAACATGAGTAAAAATAATATAAACTTATTCAACAATCATAAGATATTAAATAAAACACACATGAACAATAATGGAACATTTAGAGGCACGCGTTGCTCAACTCTCTCTCACGAGGAACTGAGGGGCCTAATGAATGAATTGCATAAACATGATAATATGAATGACACAACTACAAACAATATAAACTCAATGATACACACATGAACAATAATGAATTTGATTTGAGGCACGCGTTGTTCAACTCGTCTCCCACGAGGAACTGATGGGCTTAATGAATGAGTTTCATATAATTTGACAAAATGAAATAAGTAATCACAACAATATAAACAATCTATGTTTAGATCATGACATGGTATGGCACAAGTTTAAATAAACAAGTTAATTATTTTGTGACACGACACACCCCAAAACGTGTAATTGAAAGGGGGGAGTTGTAAGATTCACTCACAGTGGGTGCGTTCGGTTGATGATGTTGAATGCACGCGAAGTGGTTTTAACCACGAGCGAGATTAACCTAGATAAATATCATTATGGTTCGGTAAGTAAATGGATTTTATTAATCTATTTTAGTAGGATTGTTGGGTGTATTTTTGTGAGTTTAAGGCTATTTTCTAACCTTAAAAATGTTATTTTTAAGTATTTTTAATTGATTTTTAATTAAAATAATTAAATAAAAAAAATTTGATTTTTTTGCTACAGTGACCGTTGACTTTGACTGGTTGACCGTTGACTGACCATTGACCGGTTCGTATGCGTATTGTTGTGCGCTGAGTGAGGCTCGAACCCGAGACCTCCCGTACGCGTGCACGCAGCTCTACCAACTGAGCTACGTGTCTAACCCGTCATTATCCGATTTTAATTATATTTATACATTAATTAAGTTAAACAGAAAATCCTTTTATTTTAAAAACGATTTAATTGATTCGGACGGTGCACTCCACAGGTCTCGAACCCGGGACATGTGGGTTATGATAACACACAGTCCACCGCTGGACTGTGTGTACAACTTGTTAACTTAACTGATTTTTATTATACTTAAACACAAATTAATTATTTTCATTTCTGACTTATTTAAAAAAACTTAATAATTGTCCGGGTCGATGCAGAAGACCGGACTCGAACTCGTGCACTTTGATTAAACATACACACAGTCCACCACTGGACTGTGTGTCTAACTTGGTTATTTTTCCGATTATTAATATACTAATAAATATATAAAATGAATCCGGTTCAGTTAACAAAAAAAAGAACATTTTTATTTACGCAGCGTGTGTGGAACAGGATTCGAACTCGAGACCTTTGTGTGTTTATTGTGCACACAGTCCACCGCTGGACTGTGTGTCTAACCCGAGTTATTTCTTGATTTAAATTATACTTATATACTACCGTAACATCGTCTTCTTCGTTGAGTTTTAACCAGAGATAATGTCTGACTGGTTCGAGTTTTTATTCAAGTTTCTTTAGCGTTTTAGGTTAATTACCGATGAGATAGAAGTAAAAAGAAAGGAAAATAAGCGTGAGGTATACCGACTAGCTTTCCTCTGTTTTCCGGCAGAACTCCGGCGACAGCAATCCCTTCCGGCGACGAGTGTCTTGCAGCAGAGAATCTTCAGAAAGCTTACAAAGGGTGTGGGTGACTTCGGTATAAGCTCAGAGGGTTTAGTAAGGTTTAGAAGTGGAAGATTCGGTTTTCCGGCGACGAGCAGAAATATTCCGGCGAGTGAGTTTTCGCCGAGAAAGGGTGCGGTTTTGAGCGAAAAGGTTTGCAGAAGTTCGAGGTGGTTTTTATAGGGCAAATTATCGATGAACTTGGTCTGATTTCCGACTGGATTCGTCGGTTATAAAAACTCCGGCGGTTATAACTTTGGTCGCGGACTCAGACGTCGGTTATAACTGATGTCTTAGTAAATGTTTACGTTATAACGGAAGTTGTCGTTAAAACTCGCGAGATTCCGGGATTTCGGACGACTGAACTTTTGGGCGCCGGTTTTGAATTCGGAATGTTATGATATGAATTAAATGATCTTAATAATTAACAAGTAATATCGGTGGCGCAGTGGTTCAGTGCGCGTGTGTTAAGTCGTTTGCTGGACCGGTACTGACCCGGGTTCGAAACCCGGACAGAACCAAAACATTTTTATTTTGCGATTTTTAACAGTTTTTCAAAAACTAATTATATATTCCCGTATAATAATTGATTATGTATCGTTTACAATTATTTTGGGCATTTAATTCGCAACGAAAATTTTGACTGACTGTTCGGTTGATAAACGGAGCGGGTTTGGTAAATCCGTTTTTGACGGATGTTACATACAAAAAGTTGGAGCTTGGCTATTGGCTCGTTTTAGCCTTGTTTAAAAAGTTTAAGTTAGGTCTTACTTGTTTAAGCCTTAGGTGTAAAGCTCAAATTTGATTTGTGAAGTAGCTCGACTATATTTGAATTAGCTAAGATTTAACAACCCCACCCTTCTCTCTTTATACACACGTATATATATATATATATAATATAATACATACATCGATATGTACAGTGAAATAGTGCTCAGTCAAATTCGATATTCATGTGTTAATCTTTGTGTTCCTGTTCTTAATTTTCAATAAAATCTACATTAATTCAAAGTAACATATGCAATCTAGGGATGTCACAAATTACTTTGATCCTCAATTAGACTAGCTTGCATTGTTTTTTTACTTTATATCATTCGAGCTTAACTTTTGGCTATTATGAGGCTTACATAAAAAGTTGGAGCTTGGCTATTGGCTCGTTTTAGCCTTATTAAAAAGTTTAAGTTAGGTCTTACTTGTTTAAGCCTTAGGTGTAAAGCTCAAATTTGATTTGTGAAGTAGCTCGACTATATTTGAATTAGCTAAGATTTAACAACCCCCCTCTTCTCTCTTTATACACACATATATATATTGAGCATGCTAGTTTTTTAGCTATTGGAACTTTAAAAATGTAAACTGAATAAGAATTTGAAACTTGAAAATCGATTTGAGTTCAGGTTGATTCGAATAAACCTACTTATATGAACAAAATAACTAAAACAAATATATAATATATATGCAAATAAATAAGAAAACATGAAATTTTTATTAAAAGAAATCATTACATCATTCGAATTCGCATATTTGAAATCCAAAAATTCAAATCCGATTAGAATAAGAATTTGATTTGAGTACTCGATACCTAAATTTGAGCTGGTTATTCGAGTTTTGACTTCCCGGTTCAAATATTAAACAACTCTGCACTTTGTTGGTGACAAATGTCACTAAGGTTATTTGTTATCTAAAGTTATCCATTATCGTTCCATTAATTTTCACCATTATAGCATAAAGTGACTGCCATGTCCCTAACACAACACCATACGTTGTTTTCGTTTCACATATTTTCATTGCACCTCAGTAATTTTTTAATCATTACCTATTTTTAAATTTTATTTTTAATATTAACTAATTTAGATAAATAAATGAAAAAGAGTAATTACTTAAAAAAGTTAAACTAAAATTAAAAAAAACGTAAGAACAAAAGATACAATTAATCTTTTTAAATAAATTTAAAAACCTAAAAAGCATACTAATCCATCTCGTTTAAAAATCGTTGGCAAATCTTGTTTTTTTCTAATATTTGTTTGTCCAACTTCGACCTATTGTCAGTGTTAACGACATATGTTGATAAAATCTTGTCACTTGTGCCTCAGGTTGAGATTCAGGGGCACCCGATTAATAACATTCAGTGAATAGGTCTGTTCCATATAAAAAATTATTGGGTTGGTGTTCGGTGTGTTCAAGATATTCCATGGGCCTCGGTTTTTGTTGTAGGGGTTGCCTGGGTCGATGTGGCTCCATTGAAACATGTTAGTTTGTGAGTGCGTTTATAAAAACTATAAGGCTATTGTCACCTTACAGACACATCACCACACCCAGTTTCACTTATTTTTTTTACTACACCATGTTTTCGTTTCACAAGTTTTCACAACCCGTCATCCATTAAAACAATATTTTATTTAATTAAAATTAAAGAAAAAGAAAATAAAAGTTTTAACATGATTCATTGATAACCCATTGGCATTCACCTCTGTCATCTCACTCATGCCGTAAATCACACAACGCCCCACCCCTTTAACCCTGCATTCACGCCCTTGGGCGGTGGTAACCCAGATCACCTACCAAATCTTCCACTTCAACAGCGCGTGAAACGGATAACGCAAGTTCAGGGACCAAATCTTACATTTTCCAAATTTAATTTTTTATTCTTCCATATTCCAATCTCTCATTTTTTCCCCAATTCTCTAACTGGCAGATCACCAATTAAATCGCTGTGTGTGTGTGTGATCATTCATATACAGCAGCAGCAATGTCTCTAGGGTTCAGCAAAAATGATTTCATTTCTTGCTGTGGAAGCACCAAATTTGCAGAAGAAATGGTCGCCGATGGACCCTTTGCTACTTACGACGAAGCTGTTGTTGCCGCCAAAACATCTGGTTCAATAAGGTCTGAATAATCATCTGTGTTTCAGTTTATAACTAATTAGATTGAATTTTGATATTGATAGATTTAGTGACCACAGGTTGATGTAAATGGTTGGCTTGAAGCATTCGCTGCTCATCCCCAAATTGGACAAAATTTATCTTCATCTGCTCACCATAGTTCCACAAGTGCTCAGTTAAGCTTCTTTCTTTCTTTTGTTCTCGATCGATTATTTCGACTGATTGATTGGTTTTTGGGTTCTTGATCATCTCAAAGTTTACATTTTTTTTAGTGGGTTTTTGATTTTTTTTAGTGGGTTTTGGTCATCTCAAATGAAGAACTAGTATTTAGGACCCGACCCGCGCTTTGCGGCGGGACCGTTAAATCAAACAAAAAGTAAACGTAAAAACGTTGAACAATGCCCGCGCGTTGTTTAGCTCTTAATGGGACTCTTAATGGTTCTGACCTCTTATAACTAAGTTATAACTAAGAGGCTATATGTTTAGCTCTTAATGGGACTCTTAATGGTTCTGACCTCTTATTGGTTCAGAATGTTTGTTTTGCAAGCAGATGTCTGAATGGTTCAGACATTTGCCTATGAATGGTTAAGCATTATACTGAGTCTGAATGCTTAAGTCCTCTAATCTGAATTAGTCAGACATTTGCCTCTGAACAATTAAGCATTATACTGGCTCTTAATCGTTCAGACCTTGGTTCAACACTTAATGGTTCAGACCTCTTACTGGTTTAGCACTTAACCATTCAGAAGTTGCCAAACAACCCCTATGCCAGCTTAGGACCCGCAAGTTGTGACGGGGCCGTTAAACCACCAAAAAATAGACGTAAATATTTGAACCACACATGCGCGTTGCAGCTTTTTTACCCGCAAGGTTTAGACCGAAACGTTAAACAACAATTGTGTATAAGATGAAAACTGTAGGGGACCAAATGGAAAAGTGGTAGGATTAAAAATGAAAAAGGGGTTGAAAACTAAATGATGAAAATTAAAAAGGTTGATAAATGATGTGTATAAAAAATGAAACTTGAGGGGTCAACATATGTAAATAAATCGAATAGTAAAAAGCTCTCACAATGTTTTTTTTGCTAAATTAAGGATGGATAATGCTCAAGATACTTTGTTTACATAAATGCATGTTCAGTTTTTAAGTGCAGTGTAAGAACCGTATAAACACTTGTACCGTTTGCTATAAATGTGATGCATAAGACAACATGAAAAGCGGAAATTATAGAACTCAAAAGCATTTTATCATATAAAACCTATTGTGCTTTTAACTCTAAACACCTGCATAGTTCTTTGACTAATTGGTTGTCGGTTTCTCTGTTTGTAGATGGAGCAAAGGCGAGCAGTCCACTGCTCTTGCCACTGCAACCGATTCTAGCCTGCAAGTATGAACTTTAACACCAAAACTAAAATGTGTTAAATTAATGAGAAATATTCAGATATGTGATTTGTCAAGTGATTTGCAAAATGTGTTATATTAACGAAAAATATTCGATATCTGAATTGGGTTGTCTTTGCAGGAATTATATGAGTGGAATTCTCATATAAGCAAAAGTTCGGCTTTGTTTTTCTTATATGTGCATCTGGAAGAAGCACTCCTGAAATATTATCTGAGTTAAAGGTAATTATCGATATGCAGAAAAACAAGTATGTCATAAGAACAAATGAAGTTATGCTATGTATTGACTGATGTTATGCTACTCTTGTAGAGAGGGTTTTTCAAACAGGCCAATTGTTGAATTTGAGAATGCAGCCGAAGAACAAATGAAAATAACTGAGTTACGTCTTCGTAAGCTTTTCTCAAATGTAAAAGTTTCTGCTTCATCTCAGGCTCAATCCACTGCAAGCGGTGTCGCTAAAGCAGAAGGTAATTTTTAATTTAATTTAGAGTAAAATGCAATTTTTGTCCCTGAGGTTTGGCCAGTTTTGGACTTCCGTCCAAAGTTTTGTTATCGAAAACCGGGGGGGGGGGGACGTATATCCCTAAAAATTTCTATACGAAAAACACATACGTAACACTACTGACGAAAAGTTCGCGGGGGCGGGCGCCCCTCACATGCTGCGCCCCTGCGCATCTGGATCCAAAAGGTTTGAAATCTTGCCATTTTCACCCGGCTGTTTAACTCCAGTCCATTTTTCTCCATTAAGTCAGGGGTATTTCCCTGGATTTTGTTAGTTCAATCTTTTTAGGGGTATTCGGTCTTTTTACATAAAGTGAAAAAGACCGAATTGCCCTTTCAGCTAGCAAAAAAGACGGAAATAACTTTAATTAATGGAGAAAAATGGATGGAGTTCAAAAGCAGGATGAAAACAGCAAGATTTTAATGAAACCTTTTGGATCCAGATGCGAAAAAAAAACAAACCTTTGGACGAAAGTCTCAAAACTGGCCAAACCTTAGGGACGAAAATTGCATTTTATTTTTATGTGACCCATTTGTAGACAAATAGTGTGTTAAAGATGACTTTGAAACATTATTGTTATATTAATAATCTTAAACTTTGAATAAAACAACTTAGGAGGCTGTATGTGTTAAGAATAAACCATATGTTTACCTTTCACATTGACGTTAATCCTTTTAATGTAGAAGGCCGGATGAACATTTTGGGAGGGCATATAACCGCTCCACCCGTAACTTCACGGGTTCGCCCGCCCATCACGACCCATATACTAGATGTAGCCCGCGGGTGTCCTGCAGCTGGGGTTGATGTCCAGTTAGAAATGTACAACGGCAAACAGCCCGGCCCGGTGTTTGGTGACTCAGATAAAGACAAGTGGATACTTGGAGGCTCATCAACTACGGATAAAGACGGAAGAAGCGGTCAGCTGATGAAAATAGTCAATGATTTGAGCCCCGGTGTCTACCGTATCAGTTTCAACACGGGCAAATACAACCCGGATGGCTTCTTCCCGTTTGTCTCCATTGTGTTTAAGGTTAAAGAGTCACAAAAAATGGAACATTTTCATGTTCCTTTGCTGTTGTCTCCTTTTTCGTTCTCGACCTACAGGGGCAGCTAGGTATCGATGGCCCGTCGGGATATCATAAATTAGACCCAAGTTTCTATTACTATGTTATGTAAGTTATTTGTGACTGCTTACGGGTTAAACCGGGCTGGACCGAACCAGAACCAAGATATACGAAGTAAAGGAACCAATAAAATGGACTGATTATTACCCGCCCGGTCTGGTCCTGTTTTGTCTTTGTATTTTTCTTTATATATATAATTACATGAAACAGTAACGCTTTGTGATTAGTCGCTATATGTCTATATGTGCATGTGTGTTTGTTGAATATTTAAGTTGGAGCTTTAGAGAACAACTTCAACCAAATATGCTGGCGATTAGAGAAACAGTTAGCGTAGTCGAGGGACTCGCCGACTCGCAAGGTCAAAACTGAAACAAAAACCGGTTCAGAAGTGATGGTGCCCAATTCAGACCGCTTTAACCCGAGTGATTTTATACTTACACATTCTCGTGATAACTTCAATTTAAATTACCAAACATTTTTACTGGAAAAAAATGTCATGTAATGAATTTGGTTTTCTAGGCCAAGATGTCACGAGCACAAGAAGTAGCTCGTGAGGCACGGCTTATATTCGAATCTCTGGTCATCTTCTTCAGCCAGATTCCATATGTACAATGGAACCTTTGTAACCCGATAAATTAAATTCTAAACACAAAACACAACGATAGGTCCAAATTTAGCCTTAGTTTTGTATATTTATATGTTAAGAATCAATTCTATGAATTCAAGATTAATTACATTAATTTTGCGTTAAAATAATCTATTTACTAAATCAGAGGTACACAAAAAAAAAACAGTTTGGGCCCAGCGACCTGGAAACCGACCCGATAAAAAATCCGGTTTGGGCCCAACCCGACCTAACAGTTTGATACAAGTTAGGAAGTACTAAGAATCGATCCCAGCCCAATCTGTTTGAACCCACCTATAAAAACTGCTAAAATACCGATTTAAACATTAAAACCGGTTTTAAACCCAATCCAAATCGGCTTGGGTGGGTTGGGGTTTTCAATCCAAAACCGGTCTTAACCCAAACCGGGTTTGATAATGTACAAAAAACGGGATACAGGCCCATCAGGAAAAGCCCAACCCGTTAATAAACCGATCCGACCCGGTATTGGTTCATCCATTTCTAAACTTGTAATTGCGAATTATCCTGGTTTAGTCGTTGTTCGTACGACTCTCGGTTGATCTTCATGGCGCCAACAAATCGGGTATTCTTTCTGTATATTCGCTTAATTTGATTGTTTTATTACGCAATTGAGCACTGTTATTTGCTTGATTATACTTTCAACTGTTGGAATTTACTCCCAGAATGCTTGTTTATCGTTTTCATTGCATCATAGAGTGTTTTAGATTGCTTTGATCAAACCGTATATCATAATTTCTTGTGCCCTGATTAAGTGTCAGCAGAACTTAACCCTAAATCCAATTGACTAATTTCCTCTTTTTTTTAGTTATTTTTTGAGCTAAATGATCAAAGGGTTGAGTTTAGTTCACTGTAGTTGGTGATAAATTAAGTCAAAACTAAAACACGATTTGAATTGGGAAGAGAAAACGTACTAGGTTACCGTTTATTACACGGGTCTTTATAATAAAGACAATAGCTAGTAATGAAGATTTAGGAATTATAAAACGATATTTTGAGTTAAGATATATTTACAAAAATAAGAGATGGAATACGAAGGGGAAGCGGGAAAAAGAATCTCGGGGTCACATAATTGTGACACGTAGGCAACCAGTTATATGTTTATTAGGTGTAGATAGACTAGGTTAGAAACCCGGGGTTGAGTAAATGAAATATTAATTAGTTAGTAATGAAGATTTAGGAGTTATATAACGATATTTTTCGATAAGACATGATTGAGTTTTTTTCGTGAACTTTTTATGTTACATCTACCTCATCCTTTCTTAAACCTCAGATTTTGTAATCATTTTGCTATCTTTTAATGAAAAATCAGTGTTGTAAAATCGTTAGGCGGTTGGCGTGGGTACTGACTAGCGATTAATCGGGATAATAGGAATTAATCAAATTGTCGGATTGAGATTTTTATACATAGTTTTTAGTTATATATACACGCACACATTTTTATATGTAGTTTTTTTTAAGTAGACATGTTTTAACCCTCATTGACCCATTTTTATAAGTAATTGGAATGAATTTATAAGGTTTGGTCGACATTTGATAGGCGTCTAGCCAAAATTTGGCCAGAATAGGACCGTCATTGACCGCCTAGCAATTAATCGGATGTGAACTTCCGATTAGTGATTAATCGGAGACTAGTCAGGATTTTTACAACCATGTGAAAAATAATCGGTTTGACTCTTTAATCAAAGTAAACATACAACTAATATGCAGCGTAATTTTGATTCACTTTAATGAGAATCAAATGATCACTGTACAGCAGCCGAAAACATCATCAGGCCAGAAATACAACTGTTTTGCAGCATAAGTGGCTTATTAAACATCTTATATGCTTGAAAAACGGAAACAAACAACTTAAAACACAGCTTATATACATCAGGAATCATAAAATAGACAGAAAGAAAAAAAAGTGATTTCTTTGTTATTAACATATTATACAAGTTAGGAGATGTGTAATATGTGCTTATATAAAAACTTAACTGAATCCAGATCCTAAAAATATGTCCAGTGGCGAAGCATGAGATTTTTGACCGGGGGGTCGGAAGTCAGCGGACCTAAGATTATACCTTAAAAATTATAAAACCGGGGGGTCGAAAACGTATATACCTAAAAAATTGTATACGAAAACTACATACCGGACACTACTGAGCAAAAAGTTCGGGGGGTCGGGCGTCCCCCCCGGGCACCCACTAAGCTACGCCCTTGAATATGTCAGCATAGGAATGTGTAGGTCAGCGTAAACCTTCTAAAGCTCAACAACAAAAAGTGTTAGACGATTAACGTTGGACAAATTTGTTGCTAAGTGTAGTATAGCAAGTCAGTGTACACATGTGTTATTTAGCTATAAATTTTATAGAAAGATTACTTAGTACTTAAACTTTCATCATTTGGCAGGTATTGATAAAAGAGAGCTCAAATGTAAGGATCATCACATTGAACAGGCCTAAGCAACTAAATGCTCTTAACTTAGAAATGGTAAGACATGAAATATATTGTTTCCGTCACATGTCACGCATACCTTTGAAGTATTATAACTATTTATTTAAACTGAAACATAACATATCATTCGTATTTTATCTTTCTAGGTATCCCGTCTCTTGGAAGTTTTCCATGCATACGAGGAGGATCCAAACGTCAAGCTGATTATCATGAAGGTACTCTTCATTCTGCTAAATAAAAAACTAGTTGAATTCTTTTCACGTTATTATTCACAACTGACTTGTAACGGAATGTCGGTGTAGGGTGAAGGAAGAGCCTTTTGTGCTGGCGGCGATGTTGCAACTGTTGTTAATGATATTAATAAAGGTTAATGCTTATGTTGACATTCACAGTAGTGGTATTTGCAAATTATTGTCATGATTTTGAATTGAGTAAAATGCCATTTTCGTCCCTGAGGTTTGGCCAGTTTCGCGACTTTTGTCCAAAGGTTTGTTTTTCTGCATCAGGGTCCAAAAGGTTTGAAATCTTGCCATTTTCATCTGGCTCGTTAACTCCATCCATTTTTATCCGTTAATTCAGGGGTATTTCTGTCTTTTTTGTTAACTTAAAGGGCAATTGTTCTTTTTCAGGGGTACTCGGTCTTTTTGCATAAAGTGAAAAAGAACGAATTGCCCGTTAAGTTAGCAAAAAAGACAGAAATACGCCTGAATTAACGGAGAAAATTGGATTGTGTTAACGAGCCAGATAAAAATGGCAAGATTTCAAACCTTTTGGATCCGGATGCGGAAAAACAAACCTGACGAAAATAGCAAAACTGGCGAAACCTCAGGGACGAAAATGGCATTTTACTCTTTTGATGGTGTGTGTTTTTATCTGATGATATTTTTTTGTATCAGCTAGCTGGAAATTAGGAGCAAATTTTTTCTCAAAAGAATTTACTTTGAATTATTTGATGGCAACTTACACCAAACCCCAGGTAACTGAATAATTATATGAGTAAATTACAAAAATCGTCCTTTATGTATGCTACTTATTGCAAACTGTCCTTTATCTTCAATATAAAAAAAAAAAAAAAAAATCGATCTTCAATATAATCCTTATGTACTCGATCTTCAATATATACAAGAAACGTACTCGATCTTCAATATATACAAGAAACGTACTCGATGTTCAATATAATCCTTATGTTAACTCGAAATCTTACGTGAAGGTATCACTCCTTAGAGGAATTGTAATGGGAGGTGGCGCAGGCGCTTCAATACACGGTAGATTCCGAGTTGTTACTGATAATACGGTATCCCTCTTGCCATATTCATCTACTTTTGCGTTATGTGTGTGTGTAATATTCCATATTAGTGGTGATTTTTCGAAATTTGATAGTATAATTTTGCAGGTTTTTGCAATGCCAGAAACTGCATTAGGGTTATTCCCAGACGTAGGTGCCTCTTATTACTTATCAAGACTACCGGGATTCTTTGGTAATTCCAATTTCATAAAACTCTTAAAGCGTTACATTTTACAGTAAGATATGATCTTTGTGAAAGAACACCTTTTAGTTCCATGAATGATTTGTCAGCAATTTAAGTTTTAATTCTGCATGCTACTTTTTAATTTTATTTTCATCTTCTGGCAGGAGAATATGTTGGTCTTACGGGTGCTAGGTTGGATGGTGCCGAAATGCTTGCATGTGGTCTTGCAACCCACTTTGTCCCGTTAGAGGTACATTCCGTTTCAGTTTCCAAATTTCATCATCATACTCAATAAATCCCACCAATAGCAACGCTAAGGTAGGGTTTGAGGAGGGTAAGATGTAGACAGCCTTACCTCTACCCCGTAGGAATAGAGAGGCTGCTTCAATTTCCAAAATTCATTTCTCTTTTTATTGATTCTCGACTGACATTTATGTGTTCTATCTTTAAACAGAAATTATCCTTATTAGAAGAAGCATTATGCAAAGCAAATACGGGCGATCCAATATTGATCAGCAATATATATAGGCGAATTCTCAAACAAAAATCCTAAGTTGAAAGAAACGAGTCAATATTTTCGGTATATATTACTCATATTTTAATAGTTTTTTTTTTGTTAACCGACATTCTTGAGTTGAGTTTTGCTACCGTACGCTGTAGATTGAAAACAATTGATAGGTGTTTCTCTCGGAGAACTGTTGAAGATATTATCTCTGTACTTGTAAGCTCCTTTAACATGAAATGTACTCGTTCCCTGCGTTTATTGCATGAAATTACGCTTTTGTCCTTTTGTAGGAGAAAGAGGCTGATAAAAACATGGATGACTGGATCTCATGGACTATCAAGTCGTTAAAGAACGCATCACCACAAGTCTAAAAATTTCTCTTCGCTCTGTAAATATTCACTCTTTTCTTATATTAAATATTGTGTTTTATAAACTCATTTACAACACAAAGCAATATTTATACAATTTTCTTGGATTGTAAAGCTATATTTTTTACGGTGTGCAGATTAGAGAAGGGAGACTTCAAGGTGTTGGTGAGTGTCTTATCCGTGAATACCGTATGGTTTGTACTGTCATGCAAGGAAAATATAGCAAGGATTTCTTTGAGGTACCAGTTAATTACTTTATTTATTCTATAAAATTTCAATTCTTGACCAATTATAAAAGAAATATTTAACTATTAACCATATATTTTAAATTGTCCTTGACAAAATACATTGATTAACTTTTAATAATGCAGGGATGTAGAGCTTTGCTGCTTGACAAAGATAAAAATCCAAAGGTAAAAGATAGTTTCCGGAACCTGACAGGTTGGGTAAATGGTCAAAACCGGTTCGGGTCAAATGGGTAACTTTTAGTGTAGGTTGGATCCTAACGGGCTGCACGCGAACCGAACGAACACGACCTCGTTCTTGTTCGTTTGTTAAGAAATATATGTGTTCGCGAATTGTTCATGAACACTTACCGAACGAGATTTTATGTTCGTGTTCGTTTGTTAAGGAAATGAACTTGTTCGTGTTCGTTTGTGTTTTTTTGGTAATTTTAGGCAACAAGCGAAAACGAACATTCATGAACACAAACTAATGTTTATGAACACAAAGAAGCGCTCATGAATAGAATATATATTACATTGACACTAAATATTTTATTTGGGTCATAATTTTGAAATATTTAAATAAAATATAAAAACTAAAAACACTAAGAACTGTCGAACATAAAAGAACATGTTTCCGCACGTTCACGAATATAAATGAACGAACGTGGCCTCTGTTCATGTCTGTTCATTACTTTAGTCAACTAAACGAACAAAATTTCTCGTTCGTGTTCGTTAACGAACACAAATGAACTTCTTGCCGAACGGTTCACGAACTGTTCGTAGAACGTTTGGTTCGTTTGCAGCCCTAGATCCAGTTATAGACCTACTTGCAAACATTTTTCTTATTTTTCCTTTTACTTATTTTGATGTTTCAAATATGATTAGAGAACATATAATTGTGATAATAATCAAACCTTTTTTTAGTAAAGTGAATAGAAGATATTATGCATTTGACCCGTTAGAAATATAACATAACCCAAATCGACTCATCTGTATAACAATGAGTTGAAAATAGTGATATCTTTTGACGGTTTCCTTCTTTCGATTCCTATATATTAGTGGAAGCCTTCAAAGCTGGAGTTAGTAGCAAGGATATGGTTGACCATTACTTTACAGCATTAGATGATAAAGATTGGGAAGATCTCAAACTCCCTGCTAGGTCAAAGTCAAACCTACCTTCATATGCCATTTCTAAGCTCTGAATCATCAAAATTGTGTCGATTAATGTCATAAGAATAATCAAAATCGATAGCTACGTTGATTGTCGATGATCTACTTGTAAGTTTCAATGATTTTAAATCATTGTATAATTTATATTTGCTGCGTTTTAACGACTAAAACGCACTCTGCATTATAATGAAGTAAAGTATGCGACTTAAATATCAACTGGACAACATGGGTGAAACCGGACCGGCCAGACCAGTTTTTCGGTTTGGACAAACATAGATTAGTCTAGATCTTAATTACATTTTAAGGGTATGTTGGCGAGAAGCTTTTAGGAGCTTCTAGCTTTAAGCTTTTAAGAAAAAGTTCCTAATCAATAAAAAGCCTTGTTTGGTTGAAGGAGCTTGAAGCTTTTAGGTTAGAAGTTTGAAGCTTTTGGTTAAACGCTACTACTAGTAGCGTTTAGAATGAGCTACAAGCTTTTAGGGAAAAAATGACAATTTTAACCTTTAATGATAATAAACTTTTTAATGTACCAACTTTTTAATGTCCATTTTGGTCATTTTATACATCTTATTAAAAGCACCAGCTACTCTGCCAAACACCTAAATATTCTAAAATCAGCTACAACTACCAGCTTCCAGTTAGCCACCAGCTACCGGCTACTTTTGCCAAACATACCTAAAGCTACAAACCTTGGAGTAGTGTAGATTAATCATTAACACCTTTTCATTTTAAATTTATATAATTCCAATAGTATGATCGTTATGATTTTTATATATAACTCAAGTATTTAGGCTCGTTTCTCCAAAGCGATGGGGAGATAGATAGCGATGTAACACCATGTTCAGGTTGGATGGTTAGGTGAGAGCAGCCACGGAGTATTGTGTGACAAAACGTTTCCAACTAAACTAAATGGGAAGTTTTTAGGGTGACAGTTAACCTACTATGTTATACGGAACAAATTGTTGGGCCATCAAGAAGACACATACGCGTAAGCTGGAGGTAGTTGAGATGGGGATGTTAAGATGGATGTGTGGACACACCAGGCTGGACAAAATAAGAAATGAGGTGTTGGGAAAGATTAGGGGTAGCTAGTATTTGAATAAGATAAGGGAGGGGAGGTTGAGATGGTTTGGACATGCTAGGAGGAGGCAAGTGACGAACACGGTTAGAACCGTGGAAACTCTCAATGTTGAGGGGAAGAGGAGTAGAGGCGGACCAAAATTGACTTAAGAGGAGCGAATTAGACAAGATTTGTTAGAAACTTGCACCTTTCTGAGGACATGGTTGATGATAGGAGTTCATGGAGAAGTAGGATTAAGGTTAAGCACTTCTAGGAGGAGGTTAGGGTTTTGTATTAGTTATGGATTTAGGACTGTAGCTTTTTTTTCCAGTGGTCTGTGAATACTATAACTTGCATGTGCGTCTATTTAATGTGTTGTCGTTATCCGACCTATTATATGTCTTGACTATTTCTCATGTTTGGTAGCTTAGTTGGAATATCCTCATTACTCTTATATGGGTATATGTCTATACATGTTTTATTTGACTCTTTGCTATGGATATGATTTTGGAGCTGTGATTCTCACTGGAAGCAGTTTCTTTATCCTTCGGGATAGAGATAAGACTAGCCTACACCCATCCTCCCCAGACCCTACCAATAGCTCGGCTATTGGTGGGATATACCGGATACGTGATTGATTATGTATTTAAGACCTGTGCTTTTTGATGGGACCGTTAAGTTGAACAAAGAAAACGTAAAAATGATGAATCACACTCACAAAAATTAGACCGAAAAAGTAAAAAAATAAAAGAATAACTAAGTCAGCTTAGGGCCGCAAGTTTCGATAGAGCCGTTAAACCGTAAAATATAGACGTAAAATATTAAACCACACATGTGCATTCTATTGTTAACTCGCAAAATTTAGAAAGAATCGTAAAGCGAAAAATTTGTAAATATGTAAAGTACATGAACCAAAGTTGAAAGTGAATAAGTGTTGGATTAAAAATAGAAAATATTTGTGACAAATATGTAAATGATGAAAACTATTGGGTTAAAAGTGTAAAAGATGAAAACTATGAAGGTTATATAAAAGATGAAAACTATTGGGGTTAAAAATCTAAAGATAAAAAAAATAAAAGAGTTAAAAGTAAAAATGAAAGTGTAAAAGATGAAAACTATGAAGGTTATATCAAAGATGAAAACTATTATGGTTAAAACTCTAAAGATAGAAAAAATAAAAGAATATTAAAGAGTAAAAAAAAATTAAAGGATAAACAAAAATAAATAGTATTTTTTTAGATGGTAGAACATTTTACAAATTAGTATATACTCAATATAAAAATGTATCCGTGTGGGGCACACATTATAATTACAAATTAGTAATCTGTGGTTTCCATAATGATATATTTATCATTATATCTTATATTTTATTTGTAAACAAACTTTCGGTTTGTAGTATTTATGTTTTCCAGTTTGCATCTTAGAAAATAAAATATGCATTAATGAACAGTTGCATAATCAGGTACTATATACGACTGTTCAAACATAGGTTTGGTTAGAATTTTATATGCCTCATGGTTGCCATATTCTACTTAAATTGACATGCCACTTGTGCCTACACATGAGGATGCTTTATATTATTATTATTATTATTGTTTATCATGTATTGCACGTTAATATATGTCAAACTGGTAGTACTGAGTCTGATTTTATGTGCTTAGTAAGTTCCAGGGGAGCTAAGTATATTTTTTTAATAACTCTTCTAAATGTTAGCTTTGTCAAACATGCAATGAAAAAAAAAATTTGATGAGAAGTCAGAACTACTCAAAGTAAACTATGATTAGTTCTATTATTTTTTAGACGCAGATAAACTTTATATATTTTTCTAAATTACATCATAAAATCAAGCATTTATTTTCTTTAGGTTTATAGCATTCGTTGAGTTTTATTTAATTCTACTATCTTTTTAGACGCGGATAAATTTTATATATTTTTTTATATTATATTATAAAACAAGCATTTATATATTTTTTTAAATTATATTATAAAACAAGCATTTATTCTCCAGATTAATTATAGCATTGTTATATTTTAATAAGTGAGTATAACTTTGCATAATTATACATATAATCTTGGGAAATTATATACACAACAATGAGTGGTTATTCTGCGTATGTTGTGCGATTATTTTCTCACTTCATACACTTCACGTGAAATATTGACTTCGTACAGGAACTGCCCTTTATATACCATTAATTAACGTTGGGTTAAAAACTTAAAAGGGGATCATGAGAATGCTGATAAATTCGATTTTTTCAATTCATTTCATATATATTGCATTCATAGATCCATAACACAAGTCATAGGTGTGTTCTTCATTCTTGATTTATTTGATGTTCGGTTAGTTGCAATAAGTGATTAATGCCTATAGTCATATTTATGGTATAAATTAAGGGAAAAAAATTTCTACTCGGTTTATTCTTTTGGCACAAACACGAGCATCTTATTCATAATTGTTAAGTTCGTTATAAGACATACTACAAAACTATTCCATTGGATTATAACTTTACTAAGATTATTAATACAAAATAGCCATAAATAAAGTAAAGATCAAATACAAACGAGTTTTAACATATTAAATATGAGAATTGAAGGAAGATTTTTTATTTTATTTTTTTGAATTTTTTTATATCTACTTAAACATGATTTTTAGTTGCAAAAAAAACTAATTTTTTTGTATAATTACTCTATTGGTGTAATTATATAAATTTTTTATTTTTTTTATATTTTAGGACTGAAATACATGTTTGACCAAATGGAAAAAATTTTTCAAAAAAAAAATTCTTTCATTTCTCACGTACAATAATCTTATTCTTATTATCATTGTTACTGTTGCTATCGTTGCTGTTATTGTTAATTATTATACAAGGATATTTGATCATTTATTATACAAGGGTATTTGATCATATGAGTGTTTTAAGTTTAACTAATTCATGATATATAGTCTTACCAAACTAGCAAATGCATCCCATTTGTTTAATTCCATAAAGTGTGTATATATATATTGTTCGTGTCATCATTTTGATTTTTAGGGGTTATTGCACATAGTAGTTAACCAAAAATGCTAGTTTTTTAGGGGTTATTGCACATAGTAGTTAACCAAAAACAATAGTTGATTGTCTAAATATATTGACCTACTAGCTCATTGGAGGGTTGAGTTATTAATTTGGATTTTCAAGATTTGGAATCTAAGTTGCTCCATAACTCAAGCAATAAAGTTGACCAAAAAATATTGATATATATTAAGTGAAGATCTAATAATAAAATAATTTTAAGATGATGTATCATTTTATTAAGATGGTGAATCAGTGAGTTTATGGTATTGGTGCACAATTTTTAATAATACATCATTCATTTTTTTTACTGTTAATCGTATCTTATATTATTTCGTCTCATAACATGTGTGTAACGTTAAATTAACACGCATATTTACTATGTGCTGAACAAGAGAAAAATGTTTGTGTTTTCTGCTTGTCAACTATAAAACTATATTTTCATATCAAACATAAGAGGTGTTTTTCCATGGGCATTATGTTTGGTTTTAATATAAAAAAAAACATGTTGTTTTAAAGGTTTTTACTGGTAGACTATATCTAATGTCATTATCAAAAGGTTTACTTTGTGCAAAAAAATAAATATTTATGCATCATCTTGCCTTATTTGATCGCCACCTTATGTAGTTTGACATTTATCCGTGATGGTGAGCAAACTTAATTTTCATATTTCTATGAATAATGTGTCACATTCAAATATATAGATTTTGTTTGATGTCTACATTTGTGACGTACACACAATAAAAAGAACTGCATGCGGTAAGGTTTGAAATCTATTATTTAACTTCCAATATACAAAAGACTCCATTTTATTTATGAAATGATAATTTAAAAATAGTATTATGCTAACAAAACTGAAAGTACACAAAGAAAAAACACAAGAATTGATTGTATGTTACCTAGTGTGAGAGACAAACAAAATTATGAATGAGCAAGTAATCGAACATGTATGTATTGTTTCAAAATGTGTCACGTGTCACTATCATAATCGCTCTTTTACTTTTATCTTCTACACTAGTCTAATTTAAATGTCACTTTTTAATTCCAATAAGATAGAAATATATATGTTAAATCCTTATATAATATCTTTCTTTATCCCTATCTTTTCTCTATCTCTGTATTATTAGTTAATATTTATTTATATTTATTATTATAGCTTATACCTAATAATAATAATAATAATAATAAACACAAATATTAAGGGACGTATGGCACAATTATAGGAAATCTTATTTTTTGTTGTTCGCTTAAACCGTATGTCCATTTAACTTACACGTGGATTCTTAACTGTTTTATATTTATCCGGGGTTTCTTTTTTTCAATATTACATTTAATATATTTCGTATTTCGTTTTCATCAATCTCACATGTTTTTCATTGTTTAAACTTTACCATTTTTATAATAAAATTTAAGAGTTATGATTCACATTTTTCCTATTTTGACTTTTATGATCTTACATATTTAGAATGGCAAAAATAAAACCAAATAATACACGGAGTTTAATCTAGTATATTAATTAAAAACTAAAAACAAAAATGTGAATCACAAATAATTGGCGGTTGATAGCACATCATGAATCAAAAGTAACTTACGTGTAATTGATAAAATCACGAATAGCTAAAAACGAATAAAAACTATTAATATATATACATAGTTACTGTTTTTTTCTTTTATTTTAACTTTAGACCCATAAGAGAGTAGGTCATGTATGCTCTTTTATCCTACACATGGCTCGAGCTAACCTAAATGTATTATAATTATCTCAAATAAAAACCACTAATATTTAGAAATCATTATGAAATATTTGATTAACAATAAATACAAAAAAGGTATCAGTACGTTAACCAATATATGACAAAGAAAATATACATATTTTTTAATGTACGCCGTTCAAAAAAAACATATTTTTAATGATTTTAGTAAATAATGTATTACGATATATGATTTTATTATGTGTATTTGGCGTTGAATAAATGTGCTTACATATTCACATGTTTAGTAAAATTTAAATCTATTCCCCCTCGGTATTCGTAGGTCAACGAACCAAGACTAAGTTAGATTTACAACCTTCAACTAACTGTGGACATTAATCCAGTGTTCACCCTATACTCTCCCCCAATAGTTGTTTTTTTTTTTTTTTTTTTTTTTTTTTGTAAGGAAAGCTTCATAACAACACGGCACCAACCCAAAAACGGAAAGACCCAAAAGCGAACAACCAAATGTAAAGTAGAGTCAAAGTAATATTTATCATAATAAAAAAATCTATAAAATACAGTAAAAGTAATATTTACCATTTAAAAAAGTGAAAAAATACAAACTTACAGGTTACATGCATATTCACTTGTCCTTTATGACTCGTTAGGTAAAAGTGTGACACACAAGTGAAAACATATGAACTAATACACATTATATTAAAGTTTTAATTATTAAACTCACAAAGTTTTAATTATTATTTGACTCTTTGTGTTTTTTTAGTTTAAAGCATATATTTTGTGTTAAAATTGCTAGAAGTTATTTAGAAAATAATGTTGTATATATGTTGAGCTCAAATAATCCAAAGGGCAAATTGTGTAATTATAATTAGATCAGGGTTGAGACTGATATACATACAACCATGCATCTAATATTTTATAATTTCCAAGAAAATCAACTCTACCATGTTCTTGTTGCTTACATGTTCTGCACTGTCACACGCATCTTTTATTAACACTCGAACAATCTCGGTATTTGACTTTGATTTTTCCTTCATTAGACTTTCCACTTGTATATCTGTATAATTATATATTTATATATATATATACACACACATACATATGTTATTGATGTCAAACCCTTCACCTACAATGGAGATGGGGAGATCAAATCATGATTCAGAACTGGAGTTTCCTCAAGATTTCAGATGTCCCATATCCATGGAGCTCATGATAGAACCAGTTATCATCTCTACGGGTGTCACGTACGAACGAAAAAACATCGAAAAATGGTTCTTTAGCTACAAGAAGAAGACTTGTCCAGCCACAATGCAAACCATAGAAAATTTTGGTGTTACCCCTAATCATACCCTCAAGAGACTCATTCTTGTATGGCAAAATAGTCATTCACCATCACCATCTTCATCTTCTTCCTCTTCTTCGTCACCTTTGCCATCGTATAAGCGCGATGAAATGGTGTCATTGCTCAAGACCCTCGGCTCAAGTCCTTTTAAGGTAAACTCTCTAAAGAAACTTAGAGAAATTATTGAGTTAGGGGATGAGATGAAGCTTGATTTCATTATATTAGGAGGGTTAGATGTGCTTTTTCAGTTAATTGTTCAAATATTATCCGATTGTTCGGATTTCATGGTGTTTAGAGCGTGCGAGGAGGCGTTGGGTGTTCTTCAACATCTCCCTATATCCGAAGGAGACTACGGTATTAAAGTACTTGAGTTATTGTCGAAGCCCGAATGCATGAAATCAATGTCAATTATTCTTCAAAGAGGAAGTAAGGATGCTAGGGTTTATACAATAACAATACTCAAAAAACTAACACAAACCGATTTCAATTGGAATGTTGTTGTAAATGAAGAAGGGATCGGTATGTTCAAATCAATGTTGGAGCTTGCATCAGATGAGATTTCAATGAAGGCAAGTTCTTCTGCTTTACATGTCTTGATAAAGATCTTAGACTCGTCGAAGAAAAGCCGGTCAAGGGCCATAGAGGCCGGAGCAATGTGTACCCTAATCGAGCTACTACCTGACTCGAATAGGTCCAAGTGTGAGAAGATATTGCATATAATCAAATTATTGTGTGAATGCGCGGATGGAAGGGTGGCATTTATTGAACACCGTCTAGGGGTTGGTGTGGTATCGAACATATTGTTTAATAATAATGTATCTGAGTTCGCTTCAAAGATTTGCGTGAAGATTTTCTCGTTAATATGTTGTTTCCATCCAACGGAAAAGGTTTTGGAGGAGATGATGATGCACGGGGCGGTCAAGAAGCTCGTGGTGTTGTTGCATATGAGTGGACCATCGTCGATTAAGAACAAAGTGTTGGATATGTTCAAGAAGCATGGTAATTCATGGAGTCGATACCCTTGTTTTCCTAGCGAGTTGAAGGAATACCTATGATAGTCGTCATTAAGAAGGGAGATAGATTACGTTTGATCATAAGTATAACCCTTGTTTATTAATTGACACAAAGCATAACAAGTGTATGTGGAAAAAATTATGAAAATTTAGAATATACAAAACATTATTTGCCACGAGTTGATACAAAATTAGGGTTTTGTCTGATTTCAATTACTGTTTAATTATATTTTTTGTTCATGTTGGTTTGAACTTTGAAACCATCTTGGGTATTGTAATGTATAATTTTGTTCATAGAAGTTATATATGAATTAATGTATGATATAAATACACAAAATATATAAGGGTTTCTCTTCACTTTTGTTGTTTTTATTTTATATGGTAGAATCTAGAAAAAATCTAGGGGGTGTCAATCAATATAACTAAGTTATTACAAAATCACTATTAAGAAAAAGAAGTTAAAACGGCCACAAATACTATGAAAGATCAATGCCTACCGTCACTTAAAACCCGGAGGCAAATGACTTCAGTGATACCGTTTGCTTGCTCCTTTTTGTTAGAAAGGAAAGTCTGACCTTGGAGATAACCGCAGCAAATCAACAGCAGGACTCGATGCAGCAGCTAATCAACAGCCGGACATCCAGCCATCCAGCCATCCAGCTAATCAACAGCAAATCAATGACAGCTAGTAGTCAGCTGCTATCATCCATGTTTAGATTACGGTTTTGTGTATAAATTCAATACTTTTCATTGTAATCAAATATACAGAAATACATACCTCAATTGATAGTTCTGAATCAACCTCTATCAACTTTTAACATGGTATCAGAGCAGTGTCGTTCTTGACCTGTTCATCATTTACCTTGTTCACCCAAAACCAAATCATCCTCTCAACCAAGCTGCCATGGCCGAAGCCGGTAACTTGGGAGAAGATTTATCCATTCAAATCGCCAATCTGCTCAAGAATGGCCTTAACCCACAAAATCGAAACCCGAAACTATCCGATAACCTTCAAATAAACCTCAAGCTCAACAGCCAGAATTACGCCTTATGGACCCGGATGATGAGGGTAGCCATAGGCGGTAAATCAAAAGCCTTTCTAAATCATCTATCAACCAACCCGCCAAACCAAACCAGCGAGGAATATGAGCAATGGGAACAAGACGACCTAGTCGTTTTCTCATGGCTCATACAGAACATCGAACCAATCCTTGCCAGCAATTTAACCGAATTCCCAACAGCAAAATCGCTGTGGGATGCCCTAGCTATAACATATAGCAGTGGGCGTGACAAGCTCCAGACTTTCAACCTACATGTCAAGGCTAATGAAATCAAACAGAACAATCTCTCCCTAGAAGAATTGTGGATTATACTCCAAGGAGTATGGGGAGAAATTGATCGGATTGACCCAAACCCTATGACCTGCCCAACCGATATCCAAGTATATCACAAAATCAGGACGGAGCAGAAACTGTTCCAGTTTCTAAACGCCCTCAACCGGAAATATGACCCTATAAAGAGGGAAATACTCCGGTTAGAACCCCTCCCAACCGTAGAAACTGCATACGCCACTATCCGCAAGGAAGCCGCTCACCAGAACATTCTGGGAACACCTCTCAGTGACACACAGGGTATCACAGTGGGTCTAATGGCCTCTGAAACTGACGGATTAGGGTTTGCATCAAAGGGATACCGACGGGCCGAGGGAAAAAGAATCGGAACAAGTAACAGAGACGACAAAGCTCACCTCAAGTGTGATCATTGCGGTATGACAAAACATACCCGGGAACAATGTTTCAAACTCGTTGGATATCCCGAATGGTGGTCTGATGGTCAGAAGAGAGGCACAAAGACTGCGGAAAAGGGGAGGTCATCCGCCACCAGCAGCCGAGATGTCACCAGAGATGAAAGCCGGAACACATCAGGGTTCGGCGGAATGGCCGAGGCAACAAGTGAAGGAGATGAATGGCTAGGTAAAGGCGGAGAAGAAGAAAGAAAAGCGGACGGGTTTGGGGCGGATGGGTTTGGGGCGGGTAAACCGAACCCATTTAGTCAAAATGTGAATATGTCACATTTGGTCCCTGAAAAAAATGGGAATGCTAATATGGCCCAAAAACATTATGGTAAACAAAAACGATGGATATTCGATTGCGGTGCAACCGATACAATGACTTATGAGTCATCGGATATTATTTCAACAACTAAACCAGAAAAAACACATATTCAAACGGCGAATGGCGGGATAATGGATGTAAAATCGGGAGGGACTATTGAGATTTCACCCACAATAAAAATCTCTAATTGTCTTTATGTCCCCTCGTTATCACATAAGCTGCTTTCCATTAGCCATGTCACAAAGGAACTTAACTGTATTGTCCTAATGTACCCTACGTTTTGTATTTTACAGGATATCAGGACGGGAGTGATCATTGGGCGTGGCACTGAAAGTCAAGGGTTGTACTATGTGGATGAGGTGACTCAAAGTGGTGCTGTGATGCTGACTCATGGGACATCGGAACGAGAAGCTTGGCTATGGCACCGAAGATTAGGTCATCCTTCTACAAGTTATTCGCATATTTTATTTCCAAAACTATTTCCAGCTAATTCTATGTCACATTGTGAAACATGTGTTTTAGCAAAAAGCCATAGAAAAACCTTTAAACCCAATAACACTAAGGCTGCTTTGCCATTTTCATTAATCCATTCTGACGTATGGGGTCCTGCCCCAGTTCTTGGGGGGCAAAACCTTCGGTACTTTGTGATGTTCGTTGATGATTGTACCCGAATGACCTGGGTTTATTTTTTGAAAAACAAATCCGAAGTATTTGAAAAATTCACTATGTTTTATGCCATGATCCAAACCCAATTTCAAACAAACATCCAAATATTCCGATCTGATAATGGCGGTGAGTTTGTTAATACCTTGTTTAAATCCTTTTTCCAAGACAAGGGAATAATCCACCAAACTACATGCCCAAACACCCCAGAACAAAACGGTGTCGCCGAAAGAAAAAATCGCATTTTACTAGAAATGACACGAGCTCTCCTAATTGAATCCCAGGTCCCGAAATCCTTTTGGCCTGAAGCCCTTGCTACTGCTACCTATCTTCTCAACCGACTCCCAACAAAAATCCTAAAGCTTAACACCCCGTTACACACCCTTTCAAAATTCTTCAAACTACCCTCAGTTCTCACTCTTCAACCACGAATCTTTGGATGTACTTCCTTTGTTCACATACCTAAATCCGATCGAACCAAACTTGACCCTTGTGCTGTAAAATGTGTCTTTGTCGGGTATGGAATGAATCAAAAGGGATACAGATGTTATAATCCAAAAACACGTCAGATGTTCACCACAATGAACTGTGACTTTCTTGAAACCGAGTATTACTACAATTCCCAACTCAGTGGTCAGGGGGAGAAGGAATGTTTAGACACACTAAGCTGGTTGAAATATGTTCCCTATGTACCAACTACAGAGTCACCAACCACAGAGTCACCAGAGTCAAATTTCAGTGCCACTAACGGTCCTAATGTTCCTCCTAACCTGGTGTCCGAGGTAAGTAATACTCATACTATTCAGTCTGGTGGTACTTTTGAAGTTCCTAATGAATCTGAGGATACCAATACTTCTAACCACGAAACTGCCACAGAACAAACTGAAAATTTACAGGCAGATGAATTCAGACAAGAAGAACCACCATCGAGATATGTGTTACCCCCTAGAACAAACAGAGGGGTTCCTCCGAAACGGTATTCTCCTGAAAAAGAACCAAGAAGATCTAGTTATCCTATAGCTAGTGTGGCCGATGGAAACTTCACTAAGGAAGCCAAAGCATTTATCTCATCTGTTTATTCCGAAGAAACTCCTACAAACGTGGATCAAGCCTTAAAATCTAAACATTGGAAGGAAGCAATGAACACAGAAATGGAAGCTCTAACCAAGAACAATACATGGGAAAAGTGTACTCTCCCGTTGGGAAAGAAATCCGTAGGGTGTCGTTGGGTCTATACGATTAAGTATAAACCAGATGGTACAATTGAAAGATATAAAGCCCGACTGGTAGCAAAGGGGTATACTCAGACACATGGGATTGACTATGCTGAAACATTCTCCCCGGTTGCAAAAATGAACACAATCAGGGTTCTTTTTTCGATAGCTGCAAATGAAGGGTGGCCACTTCAACAGTTTGATGTAAAAAATGCCTTTTTACACGGGGACCTAGACGAAGAGGTATTTATGGATGCTCCTCCAGGATTCACAAAAGATTTCAAAACTGGAGAAGTTTGCCGTCTGAAGAAGTCTCTTTATGGTTTGAAGCAGTCTCCCCGGGCCTGGTTTGGCAGATTTACGGTAGCCATGAAAAAGTTTGGATATAAACAAAGTAATGCCGATCATACTTTGTTTCTCAAAAAAAGAGGAAAATTCGTAACCTGTCTAATTATCTATGTAGATGATATGATCATTACAGGGAATGATAAAGAAGAAATGGGAAAACTAAAAGAAGACTTGTTTGCCGAATTTGAAATGAAAGACTTGGGCAGGCTGAAGTATTTCCTCGGAATTGAAGTACTAAGGTCAAAACAAGGAATTTTCATTAATCAAAAGAAGTATGTCTTAGACTTGTTGGCAGAGATTGGAATGATAGATTGCAAACCAGCAGACACTCCTATGAGTGTAAACCAAAAACTCTATATGGAGGAAGGAGCAAAGTTAGCAAACAAAGAAAGATATCAACGGCTGGTGGGAAAACTAATATATCTCTCACATACTCGCCCAGACATTGCATATGCTGTAGGGGTGGTAAGTCAGTTCATGCACCAACCTCAAGAGACACATATGGAAGCAGTTTGGAGGATTATTAGATACCTCAAAGGAACGGTGGGTCATGGAGTCCTGTTTCAATCACATGGACACCTAAATGTTCAAATCTATACTGATGCAGACTGGGCAGGAGATAAGGGAAGTCGGAGGTCAACAGCAGGCTACTTCGCCCTAGTTGGTGGGAATCTTGTCACTTGGAGGAGTAAAAAACAAAAAGTGGTTGCCCTTTCAAGTGCAGAAGCTGAATTTAGAGGCATAACTCGAGGTTTAACAGAAGCCATGTGGATACAAAGACTCTTAGCTGAGATTGGTTTTCCGTCAAAAGAAACAAGTAAGATTATGTGTGATAATAAAGCTGCAATTCAGATTTCAGAGAACCCAGTACAACATGATCGAACAAAACACGTGGAAGTTGATAGGAACTTCATCAAAGAAAAATTGGAAGATGGTACGATTGAACTGCCATTCGTTCGATCAAAGGATCAGCTGGCTGACATTCTAACAAAAGCAGTTAACGGAAAAATTTTCAACGATTGTTTGGGCAAGTTGAATTTTGGAAATCCAACTATTCAACTTGAGGGGGAGTGTTAGAAAGGAAAGTCTGACCTTGGAGATAACCGCAGCAAATCAACAGCAGGACTCGATGCAGCAGCTAATCAACAGCCGGACATCCAGCCATCCAGCCATCCAGCTAATCAACAGCAAATCAATGACAACTAGTAGTCAGCTGCTATCATCCATGTTTAGATTACGGTTTTGTGTATAAATTCAATACTTTTCATTGTAATCAAATATACAGAAATACATACCTCAATTGATAGTTCTGAATCAACCTCTATCAACTTTTAACACTTTTAGCAGGCGATTCTACAACCGAACATACTAAATGATAACCGATTTTCGCCAGATAAACATGAGTTTAACCTCTTCGTTGTTTGATATATAAAAGAACTTATGATTACCTCTATCATGAAGTTATGTTGGATGTGACAATGAATAGAAGATATGATATATTTGTTTTATTATGCTTCTTAGATCTTAGATAATAAATACAATGAAGCGGAGGTTCTTAAAAGCATATGGGGTGTATATTTTTTTTCACATGAAGTGCATGGATAGTTATTATTCTGATGAGAGTAGTTGGGTTGCGACCCAAAATATGGTAGCTGAGTGGGACCATCCGGCTCCACCGACCTTAACCATTAACAAATAACCAATAACCGAGAGGGGTGGGAGAGTTGACCAAACCAAATTAAATACTGTGTTCAAACTTTGAGGGCACAACTTTTCATATTAATATTTAGTGATGTGAGACACAAAATTAAATAGTCAAAATATGACACTTGAATTGTAAGGTTAATTATAGTATAAAGTTGATCCATACTATAAGGTTTATTTATTTATTATTATCATTATAAAGTGTATATAGAGACACAAGAGAATATCAACACTTATAGAATGGAGTGAAGTTATCTGCAAAATAATTGCTTAGGGTATAAGGGGTTGTTTGATAACTTTTAAATTGTTAAGTGTTAAACCAGTAAAATAGCTGAATCATTAAGTGTTGAATCAGTAAAAGGTTTAATTCATCAAGAGCCAATATAATGCTTAACTGTTCAGAGCCAAATGTCTTACCAATTCAGATTAGAGGTCTTAAACATTCAAACTTAGTATAATGCTTAACCATTCAGACATTTGCTCGTAAAACAAACAGTCTGAACCATTAAGAGCCTCAATAAGAGTTAAAAAACCCCTAAAAACAAGTAAAGTATATTGTTTAACGTTTTATTTTAAATATCGATAATTTGTTATAATACTTATAAAGAAAACAAAAATGTATATTAAGTACAACTCTTAAGAAATTTGGTATAATTTTTTAGAACATATTATTAATTAACCAAGTAAACTCGATAATAAAATAACTAATTTTATATTTCTTAAAGGGTAATATAAATATATGGTGGTAGCATCATACAACAAAGATGTTCAACCTTAAATTTAATTTCTCAAGTTAGCTATCAAGACGTATAACTTTCCATGTGTAAACAAGTTGAACTTTTTGTATGCCATTTTAGATTAACTTGTTAAAAGTTTCAAATCTGAGCTTAAACAAAATAAGGCTAAGAATAAGTCCGCTTAGAGTATTCACAATGATTTAGTTATCCTTATTCATATAAGGGAAATTGGCCTGTAATAATCTCACCTACCTTATTGGGCGTTAATAATCCCACCTCAGAATATTCCCCCCACCAGACCCACATTCACATATTTTCTTACAATGGTCCCCTGTTAAAAAAACTTAACGTAGTTAAGCTTTTTTCCAAATTACAAACATACTTTTAGGGCTTTTGATCAGAACAATGATACGAGTCCATTGATGTAAAACTTACTTCGAAATGGTGCTCCAAGTGACTTGATTTTGGTTAATTGCAAATTTAAACACCCGAATTGAAGCGTCGTTTTCATTGTTTGGAGTACCGTGTCGAGGCAAGTTTTACATCAATGGACTCGTATCGTCGTTCTAATCAAAAGCCCTAAAAAATCTGTTTGTAATTTGGAAAAAAACTTAACGGAGTTAAGTTTTTTTAACGGGGGACCATTGTAGGAAAAATAGGTAAAAGGTGGGACTGGTGAGGGAAATATTCTGAGGTGAGATTATTAATGGCCATAAGGTCTATGTAAGATTATTACAGGCCAATTTACACTAAAACACATTGTGAATGCTCTTATTAATCAAACTTGAGCTTCACATATCAAGATTTGCTACGCCCGCCACTCACAAGCTTACTTTTTACATAAACATAATATCTTTTTCATTAAATGTAATAAGTATATGTACCACAAAACAAATATTACTGAATGTAGGATAATTAAATAAATAATAGCGTAAATTACATTTTTCGTCCTTTATGTTTGTACCGGATTGAGACAGATAGCCTTTAACTTCAATAATTACAGTCACAATCTTTTATTTGGAAAACTCGTTGCATGTTTTATCCTTTACCCCAAACCAGGTTAGAAATTTCAATTAACTCTGATCATGTGCTTAGCACGTGAGGGCATTTATGTCTTTTTACCCCTGATTCCTCCAACCTTATAAACCCCTCTTTCACCCTCCATCCAGATTAGGGTTCCAAAATCCATCTTGTTATCCAAGCCCCACCACCACAACCATATCCCAGCAACCACAACCATCAAGTCTGTCCACCCAGCCAACCACCTGCACCTACCACGAATGCCGCCCTCTTTCTCTCAGCCATCTCTTTCTCCCTCTTTCTCTTCAATAAACCATGGCCGCACGCCACCTTCAACCATCATTGACCACCGGCCACCGTCACCGATGGACGACCTCTATCTCTAAACGCACACACATACAAAGTCTCTCTTTCATATTCGCCCATTACCCCCAAATCCGAGTTCAGATGACCGGGTTTTAACTATTAACTGCCGTCTCTCTCCTAGAAGCCGTAGATGTCTAGATCTAGCACCGTCACAGTGGTGGTGGTCGGAATCTTTGGTCGGAACCGCCATCTCTCCTAAAAACAACTAAAAACCCATTCTTCTCAATCGACTAAAAAACCCATTTTGATTCGTTGTTTACCATCTGGAATTTGAGAGAGAGACATAGAGAGATTGGTCCTTGGAATGTGGGTTTTGAAAAGTCAAAAGTAATTTTCGTTGATAATTAGCAGGTTTTTTAAGATTGAAAGATAATTATGGTGGTTTAGTGGTGGCAGGAGGTGGTTGTAGATGATGGTGATGGTGGGAGAGAGATGGGGAAGAAAGAGAAAGTGAGTGAGATATGCTTATATAAATAGATGTGTATGTGTGTGTATATATATATATATATATATATTGGTTTTTAAAATTTACTTTTTTTATTTATGATAATAATTTTAAATAAATAGGTAAAAAGACTATATTACCCTTATGTGACTAAAGTTAACTTGAAAACTTAACCAAGTTAGTGTCAAATGACCTAAGGTGTACTGAGTTTTCCAAATAAAGGATTGTGACTGTAATTACTAAAGTTAAAGACTATCCGTTACAATCTAATACAAACATAAAGGACGAAAAGTGTAATTTACCCTAAATAATAAATGAGTAAAACCAATCCGACAAAAATAATAATCACAAGGTGAGCCCCACAGAGCTCAAAACAAGATAAATTCAATGTTTTTGATATCAAACAAACCGAACTCAAGTCTCGCTAATTTACACTCATACTTAAGGGGCGAGGCGCCCCCCTGATCAAATTGTATAACGCGTTGAAGACGTTATCGCCCACCGCCTGGAACATTTATAACGCGTGAACATTATAACTCATTGTAGCCATGACGCGTTGTAACGATTATTGTGAGTGGAGCATGATGGGTGTGGTGAGTGATGGGTATTTCCACTAAAATCCATCACTAGTGATTTAGTTTAGCTCGATGACATGGCGTATGGTGATTGGATGTTGTGAGTGATAAGTGAGTGGTGAGTGATGGGCACCCCTACCCCCTTATAATCAGGGCCGACGACTCTATAGTTTTTGATGTCAAATAAGCCGAACTCAAGTCTCGCTAATTTACAATCATCCTCATAATCAGGCCGACGACTCTATAGGTATAAAAACCTAGGCAACAGTCTAGAGACTTCAAAATTTGCGGGCCTATAATTATAAATAAAGTTGGTGAAAAGGTGAAAGAAATTTTTTCACTTTGTCGTGAACTCCAAAATATTAATTCGGTCCAGTTTATAATATATGTAAAAAGATAATACAGTATTGAATAGTTTGTAACAAATGGCTGATCTAACATCTAACCGTTGGTACTAAACTTAAAAATTATAATATTTTTTAAACGTAGTCAATCTTAGTTGGCTTCAATGGAATAAAATAAAACCACTTTGATTAGAAGTTTATAATTGATTAGTTGACTTATTCGCTAAAATAGTATAAGTTTTATCTTGTTACACATTAAAAACTATATTTTTGTGATGTTAATTTGAAAATAACGAGCCAATAGCTCGCTCACATGGAACATAATTAGTTCGTCAACGAATATATATTTACTTATCAACTATTTTAGCAGGTCAACTAATTGCACTTTCAACTATATCATTTGAATATTCAAATTAATATATTCATTAGTTTATTATAATTTTTTACGACACAAAATTTGAATTGATTTAGTTTAAACGATTCTCATTAGCTTGGAGACCACAAACACGTTTGGCAAAATGGATTGGATTCGTGAGTTCAATTGTTTAACAGTATTTATTGTTTTTGTTTATCTCCTAATGTTTAAGTGTTTGAGTCGGTTTCGACTTAGGGGCTGTTTGTTTACCTCTTAATGAGGTTCATAATGGTTCAGACTTCCTCTTACTGGTTCAGCATTTAATGACTCAGACTGTTTGTTTCGAGAGCAGATGTTTGAAGGGTTTACAGACGTTTGCCTCTGAATGGTTAAGCATTATACTGAGTCTGAATGATTAAGCATTATACTGAGTCTGAATGGTTCAGACATCTTACTTGTTCTACACTTAACCATTCAAAAGTTGCCAAACAACCCCTTACTTATTTAGCAAGATAGAGAATTAGTACAAATATCCATGTTGGGGTCTAGGTTGTGTATTCTTGTAATAAAAGGGTCGCACGGAATTGTGTAACTTGAGTTCGGGATCTGGGTTTGGGGTTCAGGTTACGGCGTCTTTGATTCAACATAAAAACGCATTTAGTTGTAAATATTGAGTCAGTTATATATAAATCCGGTGTTGTAAAAATCGCGACTATTGGCGATTAATCGCTAGTCGGGCCTAGTTGGCAGGCCAAAAATTGATGATTTCGGCCAGATTCCAGCAAAAAAACATGTATATTCCGGCAAAATCCTCTAAATTCCGGCCAGTTTCCAACCAAGCCATGTGAATTCTACCAACTAATCTTGTATACTTAAAGAAAATGAGTTGAGTAAGAGTTAAAACCTGACCACTTAAAATATTTACCTATAAAAATAAAAATGTGCATAAGTATACATAAAACATAAAATTACATATAAAAACCCCGATCCATTTAACCCGAGTAGTCGCTAGTCCCCACCTCACCGGCTGACTAGCGACTCGCGAGTTCTTATAAATCTCTACATACAACTTTTATGTGCACCCGTAAAAATGGACCACGCGATTACCCACCATGCCCCTGGCCAGGGCCGGCCCAATTTGATAATATGATTATGAAAATGGGACATTTTGGGAAGCCCAAATGTGAAATTAAATGTGTCTCGCAGTAATTGAGTGGTGGAATTTGGGTTGGTACCTTGGCTTTTGGGCTTTTGAGTTGGGCTGACATTCACATTTGTATTTGTTTAACATTTGAATTGGGCTGACCTTTTCTTTATACTGTCACTTAATTTTTTTCGTACATTATTAATTTCGTGTTTTTTTAACATTATTTTAACCTTTTTGGTAATTGGACTAATGAGGGTATTAGTCGTTAAATTGAATAATTTTTTATGGTACATTAATCATATTCTTTTGCAATGCTATTTGGTTGCGATTGGTTACAAATAACCAGTATCGAATTTGATTGAAGAAGCTTTTGAATCCGGGTTTAAAGAAACAAAACTGCATTAGTTCATCAGTATTCATTTTTTAAGTACAATAGTTTCTTGTTGTTACGGCATTCCCCATGAATCTATGTCTCAAACGAAGGTCAAAATATGTAACTTATCTTTAAATGTGGACGTGCCCATACTTATTTGTTCTTCAAATAAAGTTGATGATTTGTTGAGCCCAAGCTACTAGAAATTAGGGAATTAAAGCGGTGAGTTTTGTTCATGTTTAAGGTTTGGTTATTGAAGGGGTATGGTCCCAAAAACCTTGCGACAATCAAGGAAACCATACCCATTATTAACTTCTAAAAAAACTGCGCGCAGACTTCTGTGCCAAAATAAGATTTATTAGAACCCTGCGCCAAATATCCAAGAGAGGAAAGGATCATATAACTACCTTACGCGGGCTCGCGCAAGGTTCAAAGTTAAAAGCCTAAACATTCTCTTTGGATAAATGCTTCATTTAACTACATTGTGCGGGCTCGCGCAGGTTCAAAGTTAAAAGCCTAGACATTCTCTTTGGATAAATGCTTCATTTAACTACCTTGCGCGGGCTCGCGCACGGTTCAAAGTTAACCTTGAACATTCTCGTTTGATAATGCTTCATTTAACTACCTTGCGCGAGCTCGCGCAGGATTCAAAGTTAACCTTGAACATTCTCGTTTGATAATGCTTCATTTAACTACTTTGCGCGGGCTCGGGGCAGGGTTCAAAGTTAACCTTGAACACTCTCGTTTGATAATGCTTCATTTAACTACCTTGCGCGGGCTCGCGCAAGGTTCAAAGTTAACCTTGAACATTCTCGTTTGATAATGCTTCATGCGCAAACCTTGTGCAGATATCAAAGCAAGTATCCACCAAACGTTGCGCTAAGCAGCAAGGAGAAGAAGGAAGATCAGTTAACTAACTTGCGTTTCTCGCGCAAGGAAACAGTAAATCCTGAAAACTTTCCCTTAGCAAAATCCTTGACTTGGTGCAGAAGCAAAGGGAATCTTTTCTGTTGTAACAGAATGTACACGTGGCGAATAATAGATGGGTAACAGCTATGAAACCTTCTAGAAGCCATTAACACCCAATCGTGCAAGCATCTTTTCGGTTATAACCAATTACCACATGGCAGCATCTGGACGGCTGAGGAAGATCACGGTGATGGCATGCTCACATTTATAAGATATAGTGATCTCATGTTGACACGTGGCACCTCCCTAACCGCTGATGAGCTCACGATCCGTGTGCACTAACGGATTGCCAACAAACATTAACGGAATAGCAGAAGATTCCGTTAAAGTTAACAATCTCTCATGTTGGCGCCAAACACCGGCTATAAATAAGTAACTTGGAGTTCAAGGAAAGGTATTCACTCTCAACTACTCTCTCTTACAATACTTACTTCCGACGACCTGTACTTATTCTCACGCCGGAGGGTGGTCACGGAGAGAACCCCCCTTCTCCTCGTGGCGAGCTAACGGTGTTAGGTTTTACAAGTTTCGCCGAAGTATTGTTTTATTCATCATCCATTGTAAAATCAAACGAAGGATTAACCCTTTTTGCAGAGCCCATTCCATAGATCTACTTAAATTCCGGTCTAGTCGGTCTAGGGTTTCTTCAGTTATGAACTTCATGACACTCCTGGAGTCCACCCCTACTCCTGACAATGAAGTTTCTATTATACGACGTTGTATTTTCTAGCTTTGTCTAATGTGAAGACTCCAAAACGATAATTATTACATGTTTTGTTATGAGTATTGGAAATTACTTTGTTTTGTCTCGTTATCATGTTTAAGTTGCTAAGGCCAATGGATTGTGTATATGTACACAAGGACGCCTTGTGTGGGAGTTTCTAAAGCAATTGTTTTAGGCCTATGTTTTAAGAGGACTTAGTTTTATTTTTTTAACATTTAATTAAATGCTTATATCTACACATATAATTTCAAAACTATATTAATTTAACACGTTAATCCAAGTCAAGTGTGAATACTAATTATATGAGGATTGTTTTGTTGTTGACAGTAGTTATATAGTATTTAACAGTCTTTTAAGAGCGATAACTCGCACACCTATCTAACATGTGTCTAATTCCACTTACAATTAACAATGGGACTTGAACTCTCGATCTCTATGGAAGATAAACCATTTAACACATCCATATACCAATATCTATAAATAACATTTCTTTTTTTAACGACAATTTTTTTCTTCTTGTCGTCTGTAGGACTTGAACCCAAGACCTCCCTTCTATTTATTAACGAAATTAGACTTCAACAGTGTTTGTCCTATAAAAATACATTTATAATAGGGTGTTAATTAAGACACACCCTAAAATCTTATTTTCACCCCCTCTATACGGGTCATGTAAAATAAACAAACATGACAAATATTGGGTCGTAGAATGATGTACGGCTCGTATATATATGGAAAATATTACGCCGTATAACATTATATACGTGTCGTATAGTGTTATACAGCTCGTATACATGGACACAAAAGAACATTCTCCGACATTTTTTGTGCAACATTCCCTGATACAACCCGTATAACTTGATACGAGCCATATATATATATATGTGTGTGTGTGTGTGAAAATAAGATTTTAGGAGTTTGGAGATAATGGAAGCGGTGTAATATTGCGTGGCAAGTGGTGCTAAATACACTTCTTAGTGGTCAAAATTGTATATGCAATTAAAGAAAAGTTGGTGAAGGGTCGTTATCATCAACAAGGCGAGTTAGGGATACTCGTAGCCGACGTACGTACATAAGGTCGACATCATGGGTCATAGAAAGAGGGTCCGCCACCATGCTTCACTTGGGTTGAAGCATTTTGGAATTACATGCATATAATGTATCGTTTGAATTTTGAAATTTAACGTTTTTTCTTTTACTTTTCTAGACTTGTCAAAAGATCTTTTAACTTTTGTATAATTATTAACTTGTTAAACATAATTTTAAATAAGTATTAATATAGTTCACTAGTGGTATCCCCCGCGTGACCAATGCTACACGGTGGGAGTTCACATCAATATCACTAGTGGTATTTCCTCACACGACCCTTTTTAGACAACGAATTTCTTTTAATATCTACCACTGTGAGACTTGAATCCAAAACCTTCTCTCCCAAGCCCAGATGTTTAAAGACTTTGTTTTTGCAAATAAAACAACCTCATTGGTAATATTAAGCCCTGTTTTACCCATTTTCACCCTTTGAACATGTTCAATTACTTAATCATTGTACAAAAACTTCCCAAGTGAGTTCCCTCATTTTTTCTGCATGGACACAACCCAAAACAACCACAGGTAACCTTCTGAAACTCAAACTGAATACTATAGTTGTTCTCTCAATTTTAACAACTATAGAGACATACGAGTCTGCATCCATAACCTCTAGACCCACAATTTAGATCATGGACCGAGTTAGTAATAAAGATCATTTAACAAGTTGATGACAAATTTCAAGTCTATTTGAAGTTATTAATCATCCATTCAAATTCAGAAATGGGTGGTGACACAGCTTGTTGCCCGCCGACCTTCTGTTTTGATATAATTTGACAAGTTTTTTATTTGAATAATTTATGTAACATTATAACATTCTTTTCTTTAAATGGGAAAATCCTGACACGTATTGTTAAGGTCTTGGGCATAAGCTTACATCTACAATTGAACTATATCATTAGTGGCTACGAAGAGGGGGATTGTAAAAGAAGATCCTTAATGGATGAGGAAGTCAGTGCCAACAAATATTTGAACGTTGGATCATTAGCTTAAAAATATGTGCTCAAGGTTATCTTCAAGTGAAGGTTTTTGTTTATTTTTATTTTTTTAACAAATAGAGTAAAGACAAGGTTTTCTAAAAACGCAAACATAATCTTTAACAAACAGAAATTAACATTAGACCTTAGAAATCTTATCTATACATAAGTTTTAAAATTACAGCTAATGTGTTAGTAAACAAAATTTAAAAGGAACATTAGATTTTAATAATCTCAACTATTCGTTTGTGGTCGCCAATAGTCCCAACTTCAAAAATAACCACAAGCAGTCCCAACTATTGACATATTGGTCACCAATGGACCATAACTAACAGAACCCTAATGTCATTAGTCTGCAGTCGCTGGAAAACCGTTTTTTGGCCAGAAAAAAGGTTTCTAAAGGTTCGATCTAAGGTTACAAAAGGTTTTGGACGAAAATGTTGAGTTTTCCGGCCAAACAATTGAATTTTCCGGCCAAAAAGAAGTTTTCCGGCGAAAAAGGAGTTTTCTAGTGAATTTAATAATTGGGACTTTTACTACAAAAAAGTTGTTAAAGGTCCGTAATAATGTTACAAAGAAGTTTATGACAAAAATGTTGAGTTTTCCGGCTAAAAATGAGTTTTTCGGCGAGAAACATTAGTCAGGGTCCGTTTGTGACCAATATGTTGAAGTTATTTTGAAGTTAGAACTGTTGGCGACTAACAACGAATAATTGAGATTATTAAAATCTAATATTCCAATTTAAAATGCGTAAAGTATATTTATGTAATTAACATTAACACTAGAGATTATTTAGAAAATTTGGTATATCTTGGTGGTACAATAAGGCTTAAAAACCATTATTAGGTTCGATTTTTATAAAAAGGTTTTTTCAGATGATTTGGGGTTTTTTATAAATTTTTGTATAGTTATTATTCTTAGTAAAGATAAATCTTACCGGATGATAATCAAAATTTGCCATTAAAAAAAATATTAGAATGATGTGGTGTCAAACAAAGATGGGAATATGTGACTTTAAAGACCATTAAATAAATAGTTTTAGATGTCGCCCCTGCCTATTTGTTCACAACCTTAGGGGAGGCTGTCGGGTAGGGTCCTCCCTCCATAATAATAATAATAATAATAATAATAATTAATAACGTCCGCCTTTCATCTCATTTTCCATACGTTTGCTTCTTATTTGCCATTGTCTTCGTCCACACACCTACGGCACCTTCTTTCTAGACCCACATTTCACATCTCACGCGTTTGTCTTCCTCGTGTAACATGTGATTTCTTAAATTAATTATACATATAACTCGATAGATAATACATCCTTTCATATTTATTGAATAATAATAATAATAATAATAAAATAAGTTAACCATCACTAATCTTTAGAAAGTTGTGGTGATTAAGTTCAATTGAGAAAGCCTTTAGAGTGAAAAGTATAACCCTATTGTAGGATTAAGGGTTGGAGTCTTGAAAAAAAAACGTAAACTTTCAAAAGAAGAAGTAATATGTATAATGTTTAAATCAAATCAAGTTGGTTAGTTCAGACGGTTTATAGTATGTATTGTACGTAAGGTTAACGGTTGGAGTCTTGGAAAAACGTAATCTTTCTATAAAAAAAAGAAGTAATCTATAGAAACGTTTAAATCGAATCAAGTTGGTTAGTTCAGACAGTTTATAGTATGTATTGTACATTTTACTACAGGAGATGATTTTTTAAAAACCGATCCGACCTAAATTTTTATTTTAACATTTTCAAATAATATATGCCGACCTAATTAATTCATTTCGAGTATGTTTAAAGCTTGTTTAGTCGATCAATGTGAGTGTGTGGTAATATTCAAGTTGCAAATAATTAAGATTTTTTTGAACAACCAACAAATCAATCTCGAGTACTCTTGGGGCACCTACTGGACAAACGGAGTACTCCGAGAGTAACCCGAGTCGTCCACCACCACTTTCGGGGAAAACCCGGTAACCCACCCGCCCTTAGGCACGACGGTGAAATTACCGGTAAAACCCGTTTGGCTCAAGGATCGAACCCAGCTTTCTCTGAGTCTCCTATCGTTGCCCACCAGTGCCTCACTCCTTTTTGCACCAAGTGAGAATTGAACTTGAGTCTTCACAGAAGAACTCGAGCTCTCTTACCACTTGAGCTAGAGGTCAATGGCACAAATAATTAAGATTAAGATCCTTTTTGCAGCTTCAATTCACGGCCATGCACGCGAAGAACACTATTTCAACTTCAATTTAATGCCCAAAACGTTATTACCAAGTTGCTTTTGGTTGGTCTGACACACCCAACCGACCTTGTCACTTTAGTTTATCATTTTATCGTTTTTCAAAATCATAATCATCAATTTATAAATAGAACTTTAGCCGAAACTGCCCGAGTTCAACCTTAAACACCACTACTATATAACTAAACCACATGCTATCTACTAAATTTAACAAAGGCTAGCCCATGATGAGAAGAAACGTGAATACCATACATATCTATATTTTAACGACGACTTTTTATATTAGGCTACCGCATTTCTTAAATTGGAGAGAGTCTGTTGCCCCCCTCCGGCCAGACTATTTTGTCTTAAACAGGTCTACATTGGCTTCAGAGTTTGGCTTGGGCGTTCCCCTAGGAAACCATACCACTCGCTGCCACTTGACAGCTGTTGTGCCACCACAAGAGCAAAACTCTCTGATGTAACACACGGTGTGACAAAAAACTCAAGTTGGCTTAGGATGAAGCCTGACAACTCTGTATAGAGCCTGAATACTACCATACATGTCTACTTTGAAGAGTTGAGTTAAACATGAAAAAAAATAAGAATATATACATCCAAAGTCAATATGGTCCATTTGCTATCCTTTTTTTACTTTGTAAATAGTAAATACATCATCAAGTTGTACTGTACCATGTTTAAACCGTCTCATATGACACGTATTATTTTAATCACCAAAGTAAAATCAATTTACGAGTATGATTATAATATCGTAAACTAAAGAAGTAAAGATAAAGTAATTTCAAATCAAACTAAAAAAACAATATAACTCACTTTTGATTTTATTCAAAAGTTAGACCAAATCAATCATTATATCAACTTAGAGTTAAGAGATGTGATAATTTGTTTCAAAAGGCAACCGTGCTCAAACTTGATTTGGTACGTAATATATGATTATTCATCCTAATGTCATCTAAATCAAACACAATCAAGAACTTCCCAATAATGTCACACAAATCTAGCATTCAAGTAAACAAGTCTAACCAAGTTCTATTAATCAAATTTTCTTTGAAGGCCAAACAAAGTCAACATCTAAATGTAATTTCCCCAATTGTCAAAAGTTCTTCATACCAAAGATTCGCATTAATTTTTTTTGTAAACCATGTTAATGATAATTTAATTTTTAGCTTAGTTACAAAGTTGAATTAGAATCAAATACAAAGTATTCTAAAAACAAGTGATCATAAAAAAGTATCAAACGAACTCTGATTGATCATATATAAGCGGAATTGTCTTATCAAACTCTATGATTTGAAGTTTTAGGTTTTTTTTTAGATATTTAGCTTTAGATTTTACACTTTTTTTTACGTTATCGTGTCTTTCTATTGTGTCATTTTGTTCTTTTTTACTCATTTTGTTTGTTTTCGCCGACATTGTGTTACATTTTTCTATACTGTGTTATTTCTTACTCGAATTTATGTTATTTTTTTACGATTCCTTCGTTGTATCTTTATACACTTCGTATAATTTTTTAAAGTTTTTTAGAATAAATAAATATATACAAAGTTAAAATAAGAGTGTTAATCAAACGGATATAGTCATTAAACGCAAGCTTAAAGCAGATTCACGTGTGATGTCCGTACAAATAACAATAATGACATCACCAATACGCGCGACTATACCGGAAAACTGTCAATCCGGTTAAAACTGCAGATCTACAACAATTCAATACCAAAATGGCCTGAAAAATCCACAAAATGAGATTACAACTTGAGGAAAACGTTGCGAAACAACAATAGAAGAAATTACAATCAAAATTTCTCTAAATGTTGCAAAAAGTAACACAGATCCGATCAAAACTATTTACAGTCATCGGCGTTGATGATAACGTTTCAGATAAACGAAATTAACAGATCTTGCCGCTAAACTTCCTTCCGGTAATGTAATCAATTACTAATTTGAAGAGATTCATGATATCATATCGGAGATTAAAACTACGCCGTTTCAGCCGGTGGCGGAAAGTTGAGATCGATTCCGATGTGTTTCGGAGCCGGTGAAATCACCGGCTTCAGATCTACAACTGACGATGAGTTCGAGTCGTCGCTTAATGATTGCCGGAAAATAGCGCCGGAGTTGTGGCGAACAGGAAGTTGGCCGGAGAAGAAGACTCCGTCGTAGTAAAACATCTGGTTTGACTGCGGCGAGTAAAATCCGGTCACCGGAACGGGGTAATGGAAACTGAACGACAGACGGACTCGTATTCTTGTGGCGTAACGGAAACTGAACGGCAGACGGAACCGTAACGCCGTAAGATAAGTTCAGATCTAACGACGGAACAACTGATTCCGCATCTCGACTCGTCGACTCAACGGTACTACCCTGACTTGTAGTACTCTGACTCACTAAACTCGCTTTTTTAACATTTTCATTTTGCATCACCTTCAACAAACAATTATCATCATCATAAATAGGAAAATTAGTTTTGGCTTTAGCACCACGAAACTCACGCGCCGCCGCGTCGTAAGCCCTAGCGGCGGCCTCCGCCGTGTCAAACGTGCCTAGCCAGACGCGGCTTTTTTTGCCGGGATCACGAATCTCGGCGGCGTAACGGCCCCATGGACGCTTCCGTACGCCTCTAAAATGCGACTCTTTGGGTTGCAGGGTGTTGCCGTTAAGTTTAACCGCGGCCATGGGGGTTGTGTTTTGGGGCGACATGAAAATATTAAAATGATTGACGGCAGTTTAGGGAGAAAGGAGAAATGATAGGTTGATTATATAGGATAAATGGAGAGAATAGGTCAACGGAAGGAGCGTAGATGGGGGCAGCCGCCCGGGGGTTACGTGGCATGGCGGCATTGTGGATGGTGTTAATTAATATTATATGGACGTTGCTATTTACCACCTATTCACTTTGTCTATTCACACACCAAAAGTATCGAGCTGTGACCAAAGCGCTGCGTTTTGGTCCAGTTAACCAGACAAAGACTGACGGGTGTCTGACGGGTCTGTTTATCTGACCAAAACGCCGAACTTTGGCAGCGTTTTGGTCCTGTCAACCAGACAAAAGACTGACCGGGTGTCAATCTTTTGTCTGATTGACAGGACTAAAACGCGGCCAAAGCTCGGCCTTTTGGTCCGGTCAACAGACCCGTCAGACACCCGTCAGTATTTGTCTAGTTGACCAGACCAAAACGCCACGCTTTGGCCACAGCTCGACACTAGGAGGTGTGTGAATAGACACAGTGGATGTGTGAATAGACATGTCCATATTATATTTCTTTTTTCCTTGTTAACAAATTATGTGTGATGTCTAGGGTAGGGGTGTAAACAAGCCAGAGGCCTGAGAGTTACTCGTTATCGCCTTGGTTAATATCTCGAGCGAGCCAAGTTCTAACGAGCCCGAATGCGAGCTCAAGCCTGAAATAAAGTTCGTTTAGTTATCGAGTTCGAGCCTGAAATACATAGCTCGTTTAGGCTCTCTAGCTTAAACGAGTCCAAACATGATTTTATTTTTTATATATAACATAGTATAATGATGATGACGTTGGCGAGCCGAGCTTTGGCTTGTTTAAACGATATTGAAGCAAGCTCAAGCCGAGTTTTTAGCTTGCTTTAGGCAGTTCTTAAAATAGCTCGAACCGAGTCGAGCCGGGCTCGAGCTTTGGGTTTCATTCGCGAGCCGAGCTTGAGTTCAAATCAGTAGGCTCAACCGAGCCGAGCTCGAGCCTAGCCAGGCTCAGGTTCGTCCCGGCTCGTTTACACCCTTACCTGATGTCATACATGGTTACATCTTGTTGAATTGCAAGTTGCAACACCAATTTTCCTCATGTATGATTTTAATGCCTTTCTATCTTGTTTTGGTGATGTTGCAAGTTTTGTTGTTGAAAATCTTATTATTTGTTTGTTTTGTTATTGGTTAGACTTTGTCTCTTAAATAACGAGTGTGTATTCGCTTTAAAACACACGAACGGTTCTATGCTACGGTGATAGAGAAGTCGTGGTTCGAACACCCGGGAATGAGGAATAATGTGTATGCTTTAAGAAGAGATGTCCCGAGTTGAATGAGGAATAGACATCTAAAGTCCGGCGCGCCACCATATTTTCTTTTATTAATAAGTATAACCTAGGAGTGTTTCAAACAACAATTGCATTTTAAATTTTAAATAACTATATATATATATGTCTTAAAGTTGCAACATGTCACTACTCACTATGTCTTAAAGTTATGTCACTAGTTGTAATAAAATTTTGGTAACAAATGAGACACTCTGATAATGTTGTAGAACAAACTGAAAAACTTTCGGAAGATGCCATGAAGACGACAAAACAAGAAATGTTAGTGAAAGATTCAAACTTAATAATATATTAATTTTATAATAATACACTCGTATCGACAGTGGATGTCTGGATGAGGATATACTTATATAAAAACAAACAATAAAACGAATTAAAAATCAAAAGGTGGAGCAAATTGTGAGCGGCTGCGAAGGTGTTTTACGTGTCGGATTACGAAAGACAACAGGAGACTGCGGTGTGGTTTGAACTTTGAGACGGAGCCCACCACCCACACCCATCCCACCTTCCTTCACCCTTTCCACTCTACGTCTCTATTTACTCCATTTTTGCAATATTAAAATCATTACATGCTTAAACATATTTGTACAGCCAGCTTCTTTTTTTTTATAAATAGTTTCTTCATGCACTATATTTTATTGTTATTATATATTTTTTTGCTAATCCTATAGCTTTGTTTTCAATAGGAATGTTTTGTCTAGGGCTGTTCTATTTATCCGAAACCAGACTCCAATCTAAAGTCATTCGAATCGGAACTAGAGAATACCTTAATAACCCGAAATTGACCAACCCAAACCTTAAATGGGTCAGTTATCAGGTCACTTTATCCCAATAAAAAATCCGGACAACCAGACCCGCAAAACCCGAATATTTATTGTCTTTTTCTATACATACGTTTTGATTTGGAGTGGTTGTTAATTGCAAGATTATAATTTGGGATTTTTAAACATTACCATACCATAAAGTTAAATGATGTTTAAATTTTGATGATATTTTTTAGTATCATGAAGATATTTTGTGAAAAAAAAGTATTTTCTTTCATTTTACATATAAACCGAAAACCAAATAACCCGACCTGACTAACGTGAACCTGAATAAGCCAAACCCGAATGACCCGAAGTTTAAATGGGACGGTCATCGGATCACCTTTTCCTGACAAAAAATCGAACAACCCGATTCAAAAAACCCAAAATCCAAATAAAAACCCGAAGAACACCCCTAGTTTTGTCATTCAGGGTTACCTACCTCTCTATTATAATTAAGTCCTTTATAATAATAATAATAATAATAATAATAATAATAATAATAATAATAATCGTTATGAAGATTAATAATTTAAACTATAGAAGGAAATATAAGCTATGAAGCACAGAAACGGCATGGAGCAGCCGTCTCCCGTCCCGGGGACTGCAAGGGGACGGAAACGCGACGGGTACGCCTGGGAAACGTCCCCGGCGATTAGGAAACGTGGAGGAAACGGTCAGGCGAAGGGGACGGCCAAGAAACGTCAAACCGAAACGTTTCCTGCGCGTTTCCGGATATATTTTTCGGTTTTTTGCATGTGGAAATGATGGACATAACCTTTGAAGGAGTTCTTGAACGAAGAAAAGATTAAATTGGTGAAACAGAACAAACCTGAACTCAGCTTGAAGAAGCGAAACAATGAACCTTCGATTTGAACACGCGCGACCATCGGAAACCACCGGAAACATGTAAATAAAGATAAAATTAAACCCTAATTGAACGGAAAAGAAGCTAAAGAGAATGGAGCTTACGAGCGGCCGGTGACGGCGGTGGTTTCTTGCCCGAAATCGCCGGAAAACAGTCTAGTTCTCTTGACGGCGGTGGTTTCTGCCTGATGTGTCTTCTGGAGGGTTTTAGGGAAAAATGGTGATGTGTGTTTTATAAATGAAACCATCCTCAGGCTATTGCAACTAGGTTTAGTCGCCATAGCTAAGCAAAAATGAATTTTCGTTTTTTGCTTTGTTACATCAATATATAACTAATTTGAGTTTTTGTGTTACATTATCTTTGATATATATTTATTTTTTTATATGTTTTTTTTCCCGTACCCGTCCCGTCCCCGCTTCTTAAATTTTTTAGTTTTGCCGTTTCCCGTGCCCGTCCCCGTACCCGTCCCCCGTCCCCGTACCCGTCCCAGTGCATCCTAGAATATAAGTCGAATATCTGACATTGATACCTAGTGTGGCTTCTGATCAACTATTATGAGATTACTGATCACCACTATCAAAACACTAAAAAGAATAAGTCATTGGCCTTGTCACTGGAGGAGGATCTATCAACCCTTCGATGTAAAAATAAGCATAGACCATGAATGAGAGTGCAAGTGAATGAATTCGTTGTGTTTCCTTATCATATATCACTACAAGAAATCTGGCTTTTTGCGACTAACCCTTTAGCGACGAAATAATGTCGTCGCAACAGACAAGATGTAGCGACGAAAATTGATGGCAACAAGTTTTTCACAAGTTTTCATTTTCTGGACCCTGTATGGAATAAATTTCGTCGCTGTGGGTTTGGCAGGATGGAGGGAAATTATCCTGCTTTGGGGAAATATATGTAGCGACTAATTTTGGTTTCCATAAAGAAAATCATTTTTCTTTTCATTTTTATTAACCTAAATGGTGAGAAAACTGAAAAAAAAAAAAAACTATATCTGTTATCCTATTGCGACTAAATATGGTTCCTATAGGTCTGGGCATTAATTTTGATTTTATTAATAATACACCAAAAGGGAGTGGTCAATATCTGATTTGCAACTCCGGCCCTAAAACCCACCCATAATTCCCTTCCTCTCATATGGCGATTTTACGGCAAGAAACCACCGCCTTCACGCGTCGCATGTAAGCCCCATCCCTTTTTTTCGTCATTTACGTTCGTTTAGGGTGTAATTGTTCTCTCTATTTGCATATTTCCAGCAAGAAACATAACGCAACCATGATTTTTGTTTGTTTTGGGGCTATTAGGGTTCGTCGAGCGAGTCCATTGAGTTCAGTTGTAAGACGGCAAAAACGGTGGCGGCCACCGGTTCCTTTGACCTCCAGTCTCTTCGTATCAGGCACATCTCTCTGTTTAGGCGTCAATTTCATTTTGTACTCTGTATTCCATATACATTTACACACTGTTGATTTATCACGCAGATGACCTTGCTATACGATCCTTTGGCCTCCAGCGAAGATTCTATTGCGACGAAGTTATTGGCCTATTACGACGCAACTATATGGACGAAGCTATTGCCACAAATTTCGCCGCGATAGCCTATAGCGACGAACGTTAGTCGCGAAGCTTTTTTATTTCGTCGCTAAAAGCCTTGTTTCTTGTAGTGTATATCAGTTAGAATTATTGTTTTGAAATCACTGTCTTATGCTAACGGGCCCGAAGACATAACCGATTTGATAATAACATCTTTTAGCCTATTAGAGCTGATAGAGGTGTAACATGACTTTAGTTCAACCCAGATTTGTGAGTTGGGTTGAATACTATGGGTTTATAAGTAGAATGCAGGTTCATACTTTTTCAAACCTATATTTCGTTTTCGGTAATAGATTATTTTAAAAGTCAAGGTGCCTAAAAGTTTGATTTTACAAATAACCTTTTTAATTGGATTCTATACTATACTTATATGAACTATCTATGATACCAAAAGTAGTTTGTAAAAATTTTAATTAAAAAAAAGAAAGTAAAACAGTGTAGATGAGAAAGAAAAAGGTTTAGTGGGTGATTTGGTCCACCTAATAAAGCGTCAGCCATAGACGGCAGCCACACCTGACAGCTCCACTGGCTGCCAGACGGCCTGCCCACACTCCTCTTAATATTATATAGTTATTCACATAATATAAATTTGTTTAAACGCGTATTAAATTTATTTATTTATTTTTTTACTACATATACAATTCTAATTTGAGGGAAGAGAGCTGCCTGTCACTCTTCATTTGACCAACCAGTTTATTCTTTTTTACGTCTTTTAAAAATACGTTTTTGCACATGTCTAAAATTACGGCTTTGCCCTCAGTTTAAAATAAAATTATGTTCTTGTCCCAGCTAAAATTACGATTTCGCCATCGATTCAAATTTACTACATATACAATTCTAAGTTTAGGGAATAGTGTCAGGCAGCTGCCTGTCACTCCGCATTTGACCAACCAGTTTATTCTTTTTTATCCATTTTAAAAATACGTTTTTGCCCATGTCTAAAATTACGGCTTTCCCTCAGCTTAAAATAAAATTATGTTCTTGTCCCCAGCTAAAAATTACGATTTCGCCCTAGATTCAAAATTACGAATTTGGCCTCAGCTCAAAATTACTTTTTTGCCCCCAGTTCAAAATAAAACTATGTTATTGCCCTTAACTAAAAATTACGATTTTGCCCTCTGTTCAAAAATATGATTTTTCCCCTTTTAAAAAATTATGATTTCGCCATCAGTTAAAAATTACGTTTTTGCCCCAGTTAAAAATAAAATTATGCTTTTGCACCCTAACTCAAAGTTACGATTTTGCCCTCGGTTCAAAATAAAGTTGTGGTTTTGTCTCCAGCTTAAAATTACGATTGTGCATTTACTTCAAATTTATATTACGTTGTTACCCCAAGTTCAAAATTACGAATTTCCCCTGCGCAAATTTACAATTTCGCCCTGATTCAAATTTACAGTACTTCCATCGCTTTAACTTTTGGCAAATTATGATTTACCCCAGTCAAAAAATAAAACTTTCCCTCACTTAAAAATTACAATATTGCTATTGCTTTAGTTTTTTTATCAAAACTATAAAAGTGTTTTGTTTTAATTGGTTGACTCGATTTAATTGTTTTCCATGTCAATGAGCTGCCTAACACTCGCTTATTATTTGGCTATCGCCCCGTAACGCGGGCGGGGTATCAACTAGTTTTATAAATATATATAACACGGGAGGACGAGTCCCATGTTTTTTTTTCTTTTTTTTTCTCATTGTGTGTTTTGTTTTGTTAGAGCATTCACATATCATCCATCAAATTCAAATTTTGTGAGGAGTGTTGGGGTGTCTTTCTGTTAAGCTTGAGATTTTCGATCGGAGGTCGTAAGCGTATATACCTAAAAAGTTATAAAACTGGGGGTCGAAAACGTACATACCTAAAAAATTCTATACGAAAACTACATACCAAACTCTACTGAGTGAAAAGTTCGGAGGGTCGGACGCCCCTGGCAGCCCCTTCTATCCTGCACCCCCGTTTCTATTATAAAAAGGGACTGTGAGTATAGAGAAAACTTTATTGTTCATTCGTATATTTAAAGAGACGGTGTTTATCCTCTATAATCTTTTAATATATTAGAGTAAATTACGTTTTCTGTCCCTATGGTTTGTCAAATATTACTATTTCAGTCCATTAGTTTAAAAGTTGCGAAAACAATCCCCATGGTTTCACTTTCGTAACTACTACAGTCCAATCACACTAACGTCATCCAATTATTCCATTGGTTTACTTGAAATGACCATAATCCACCTGTTATTAATATTAAAATTAAAATAAATAAAGAGTTAGTTACGTTCGTCCTCGTGGTTTGTTAAAAATAACTATTACAGTCCATTAGATCTAAAAATTGCCAAAACAGTACCGGTATCCTTCACTTTACTCTTCACTCCTCATTTCTTCCGGCCACCTAATTTTCTCCATCACAATCGACGTCAGTATGCCTCAAGTTTTCCTATTGACGTCAATTGTGATGGGGAAAATTAGGTGGCCGGAAGAAATTGGGAAAGTGAAAAGTAAAATGAATGATACCGGTATTGTTTTGGCAATTTTTAGAACTAATGGACTGTAATGGTTATTTTTAACAAACCATAAAGACGAAAAACGTAACTAACTTTTTATTTATTTTAATTTTAATATTAATAACAGGGGCATTATGGTCATTTCAAGTAAACTAGCGGAATAATTGGATAACGTTAGTGCGGTTGGACTGTAATAATTACGAAAGTGAAACCATAGGGACTGTTTTTGCAATTTTTAAATTAATGGACTGAAATAGTGATTTTTGACAAACCACATGGACGGAGAACGTAATTAACTCAATATATTATAAAAAGTGGTTGTAAGTGATAGGGCTAGCAAATCGTGTCTTATCAGGTTTAACAGGTCTTTGTCGATGCGTATAACACAAGCATTAAACATGAATACAACTCGTTTAACTACTTTATATCTCATGTCTATAACACAGTTTTATGTTTTATGTACCAAGAATAAGAAATGATGGATCCTAACCTTATATTATATTTATTTTAAAGAAGTAAGAAATCACGTTGTGTACTTTTTCAATAAACAGGTCTAATCGTGTCTTATACAGATATCTATTGCTAGACCTAGTAAGTGGTCTCAACGTTCCCTGCCACCTCTCCACCTTTGGCGTCCTTCCTCCATTTCCTAGGCGCTATTCTTGCCTCCGCCAAAGAGATAGCGGGCGTAAGGGGCTGCATCTTGTGGGATCCATGTCTCTTGACCAATCAGATTTTGCTTATCTTTTTCTTAATATTTAATTACGGTAGCGTTATGAACTTGGTGGGGGCTTTATCCCACACCATCATTGTTTTATGGGCGCCATTTTTATCCCAAAATCCATTTAGCGCTAACATGGCGTGATAAAATCCTAGAGACTTTTACAACACCATCCCGCCTAAAGGTATAAAAAACATTATATAATTGAAAGGAAAAAGAAAATATAGTTGTTTTTTGTGTAATTATAGGTTACATTTTATGGAAGGAATGTGAAAGCTTTCTCCGAAACGAGTGAGATCTAATATAGTACGTTTTTGTGTATATTTGTTATATATGTTTCCAAGTAGTCTACGTTTTAATTTAGTTTTGCCGTATCGGTATAAATCCAATTTAGTTTTTTTTCTTTTTTACAAAAACTAAATATGCTATATAGTTTTTTCGAAAACCAACCTAGCCGATACCCACCCAATTTTTTTATTAAAATTAAATAACTTTTCATTTAAAATGTATTAAAAATCAGGTCACTCTGTCACGAAGCGATGATGTAACCGATTAGATGTTAAATCTTTCGTAATATGAAGGTAATAATATAACACTAAGAATAGCATAAAGCTAAATAAAAGTGATGAGTTAGTTTTTTTTTATTATTAAATAACACATATTATAAACGTAGTGTATTATAAGAAAGTGATATTTTTATATACACCTACTAGTTTTGTACTAATCGTCAATTAGTCTTTTTTTAGCTGGATAAAGATTTAAAACAACTTTATCCACAACGAATGTCTGAATTGCCTATATATAATCAATGAATTGCCTATATATAATCAACAAATAGAAGCACATGCATTACATCATCAACAAATAAACGGTCGGCTATTTGAATGGATTTTGGATTTCAACGCGTGCTCACGGCAACGCGTCAATTGTTCCACGCGTGATGATCAATGCTGGTGGGATGTATAACGCATCACCACACGTGATGAATTCCATCACGGTGGGCGCCCTGACTGCTCTAAGGCCAGCGGGTTAGTAAAGCTAGCACAAACCCGCTTGAGATGTTTGTTTTCTAGGTGGGTATTGACTTTTGAGATGTGTTGGTGGCTTGTGATTGGTTGGGGTATTTGACTCTATTAAGTATCCAAGCCATAACACCGCCGCCACCATTTACTAGTTAATGGGTACTTAGTGCACTTTTGAGTCGGCGAGTGGTTGGTCAGGGCTAGGGTATTTACCCTAGAGTGCCCCTACCTCCTTAAGGCGCCATCACCCAGCCACCTCAACAACTTTTTGATCGATAATGCCCCCCACATCATACCATGCTAACTATTTTAAGAGGAGGGGGTGGTGGATGAAAAGTGGAACTCACATCAATTTTAAACCTTTAAAACCAAATAAATAAATAAGAGGGCGCTATTATAGCGTTTTAACCCATACCATGATTGTTATTAATACGCCTACATGTCAATCATGAGGCTTGATGATGGTTTGTTAATTTATAATTTACAAATAAAAAATAACCCCATCATTAGTGATTGGCACCCATAGTAAAATTCATCATCAGTGATGGAATTTGGTTTTAGCGTATGATGATTGTATATTATAAGTGATGAATTCTATCATTAGTGGAGCACTCATACCCCCCTTACCCTAGGGGGTGGCGCGAGTGTACCGACACGGATACTTACCCTAAAAGCCCTACCTGCTTGGTGCCTCGTCCCCCCTTTAACCCTCCGGCCTTGTAGCATTGTAAATTTTGTATGCCTATGACTATGAACAAAAAATAAAGGACCGATTATGTCAACAATGAAAAGATAAAGATGTTTCAAGGAAAAGAAGAAAAAAACAAAGTAGAATAGTATAGGGCGTTAAGAGCAAGTGGGGGCCAGTTTGTAGTGAACTATAATATTATGAGTAGGTGACAAGAACATATCTAGTAATGGGGACCCCAAATCCACACGTGTCAATAGATAATGTAACGGGTGTCGACACATCACGAGGGCCGTCACGGCGGTCCTGCGACTTTTGTGGTTGGCTTGCTTTTGTCATGTTGTGGCGCAGAGCGGCGACGGTTTCCTTCTTGTCCTCTTCTTAGGATGCAACCTCCACTAACGGCGCCGTTACATTTATATACTTTTTTTTCGGCAGAAAATCACAACATTTTGTAACTTTTTAAAAAAATTACCGTGCTTTTTTTTTTATCAAAACACCTGGTGAAGAAAAGTGGTACGTATGTAAAGTTACGAGTTAAGTTATTCTAAAAAAATATAAACAAAAAATGTAAGAAAAAATCATAGAGTGACAAGTGTCCGTAATCTTCTCTATAAGAAAAAAAAGAACATACAAATGCAAAAACCCAAAAACCTAAACTTTAAAAAAAAAAAAACTATACCTCACCAACCCCCCCTCAAAAAAAAAAAAAAAACCTAAACATCCCCCCTCCTCCAACCCAAGCTAAATGCTACAACTAAACTCCAAAAAAACCTAAAAAATCTAAAAAAAATTAATATTGTTTATGAATACGCTACTTTAGAGTCACTAAAATTTTTTTAATGACGATAATGTTGCGATTATTTTAATAGAATATTAAAAAAAATTGTGTGTGTTTTTTAGTATGTTCGGTTGTTCCCATTGAAGAATATTCCTAGAATATTTTCCTTCTTAATATTCTTACAATAAAAGTTCTTTGTATTTGATCATTTCTTATAAAGTTATATAGTTTTTTTTCAAGCTCGTTCTAATTTGAAGGTTATTATAAGTATAAAAAGTGGAACTCTAAAATATGGTCGCATAACTTGAAATTTGCACTCCATTCTACTTCACTAAGTAGTAGTAAAGACGGGCATAATCGGTTCCTTTTTATGCCCGGAACCGGTTCCTAACTGGACCCGGTTCCTGAATGTGTGTCAATGGAACCGGTTCTTGTTGTAACCGGGTCCGGTTCCTACCGGGTTTTAACCATTAAAACTAGAACCGAGTGTACCCGGTTCCGGTCGGGTTGAAACCGGTTCCAGTTCCTTAGAAGAACCAGTTCCTAATGTTACAATTAAATGGAAAAGACTGCAAAGACTATTAGAAACCTATTCATTCGGTCAATTCAATGAAAAAAGCTGCAAAACTATTAGAAACCGATTGTAAATTCCTTGCCTTCTTGCCTCCTTGCATCCCAATATCAATAACTTACACTTTCAAACTTCCACAATTAAAATGGCGTGCAACGACGAGGTTGTGATGGTTTATATCATGTAGGTGTAAGTTAACGGTAGGGATGGGCATATCGGGTTTTTTTGTAATACCCGGAACCGGTTCCGGGTAGGAACCGGGTTCCGGGTACGCACCGGGTCCGGGTAGGAAGCGGGTACGAACGGATTTTATTTATAAAATGTGAAACCGGGTTGGAACCTACGAGTTTTTTGAACCCGGAACCGGTTCTACTATTAGCCGGGTAGGAACCGGAACCGGTTCCAGGTCGGTTCCACCGGGTCGGGTTTAGAACCGGTTATTATCCCATCTCTAAGTAGTAGTTTGGAGATTGTCTCGCTTCAAACATTCAATCGAACAAATATAACTCTTTTTTTCAGTCGTCTGTATTTCAGCCATAACTCTTCGTTATGCTTTAAACCTTCAATCATTTGTCGGGCTTTTTTGTGTGGCCGCCACTTGCCACTTTTATCTAATTGGATTTAAAAGTATGTAGTATAAAATAATATTGGGCTAATGATTTAGTTGGATAAATGAGTTTAATTGAATTATGGGTTTATCACTTTATCGTTTAGTGAGCATAATTAAATTAAAAGTTAATGAGTTTAACAAACAAATTGTATTCATTCTTTTAACTAAATCCACATATATGGTTTTCTTATTTTATTTGATATATGGTTTTCTTTTTTTATTTGAGCTTATCATATTATAGGTTTTTTTTAAAGTTTTTTACTTACACAACCTTGAAACACCATCAAACCTCAAATCGACCCGGTTCGTTTACAAACGAGCTTTCTAAGGAGCATCTGTAGGAATGCAGATCGTTATATAACTATATAAGTTTAATTAAAATACAAATGGGACAATTTTATCTAAACGCTTCTATTAGATTTGTCATTGAACTTACGCTATTGTTTACTCCTTTCAAGTTTTTATACTTTCAGTGATTACAATCTTACATTATTTATTTTAACAACTGTAATGAAAGTTAATTATTTACAACCTAAAATCACATGAATAAACATAGTCATTTACTTAAATAACATTTCAGATATTTCAACCTTTATAGAATAATGACTCTATCAGTTATAATTATTTTTGAACCTGAGTTTTTTTATAAAAAAAATATGATATATTGAAACTTAAATAAGATTTCTAAGAAAAGTTGCCAAAAAAAGTTAATTTTCTAATTATCAAGAAAATTCAACTTTCTCATATATATGGAACAAAAATACGAGAAAAAAGGGTTTTGTAGTTTTGGATTGAAAATTTTCTCGGTGGGCTTTGCCAATAGATGATTAATAATTTGCTAACGTGCGCCTTTTTATCATTATTCCTAGTGATTTTGTTGTCTAAATCCAAACAATATCTATGTAGGTCAGTTGATTCCACACATCCTTGAAAAAAAATAAGAAAAAGAAGTTGATTCCACACATGTATTCCATAATCACGATTTTAGGAAGGAACCTAGCTTTTGCTTTTTACCCACCTTTTTGCATGTCTCTCTTCTTTATTACTTTTTTAGTTTTTATATAATAATTTATTATGACTCAAAAATAATTTTGATACATAACAATGCTGATGAATTCATAAGTTTTATTATTATTGAATGTCATATTAAAAAAAAAAAGACAAAGATGCTTAACATGTCAACCGCTGCCAATCCGTTTAAACCCCATTTAAAGAAAAATATTGTAATTCGAACATCTCGTAACTCAAATATTAAACAAAAAAAAAACATGTTTATTATATTATGTTGTGCGAGCCTTTGATTGTACATAGTTGGACGCAAGTAGATACTTAGGGGCTGTTTGGCTCCGAATGATTAAGTACCGAATCAGTAAAGTGTCTGAACCATTAAGTGCTGAACCAGTAAGAGGTCTGAATCATGAAGAGCCAGTATAATGCTTAACCGTTCAGAGGCAAATGTCTGCCCAATTCAGATTAGAGGTCTTAACCATTCAGACTCAGTATAACGCTTAACCATTCAAAGGCAAATGTCTGAACCATTCAGATATTTGCTCGCGAAACAAACAGTCTGAACCATTAAGTGCTGAACCAGTAAGAGGCCTGAACCATTAAGAGCCTCATTAAGAGGTAAACAAACAACCCCTTAGACGGCTAAGAATAATAAATAACTATTAAACATAAAAGAAACAGGATAGACTATAATATGTTGTTGGGATTACGGTGGATGGCATTCCTTTCATCTATTCTAGCCTCCGTTTTAGTTCTGTATTGCCACATCATTTTTACACTAAACTATCTTTTAGTGAAATACGCTACACGAATATGTTGTTGGGAGTATGGTGGATGGCATTCCTTTCATTATCATAGCCCCAATGTTTTAAAAACCGGTTTAAACCGGCTGGTAGTACCGGTTAAACCACCCCGTACATTCGGTTGAACCACCTGATATACCCGGTTAAACCGTTTCTAAGCCCAATCCGGTATAGTATGAAAATCGGATTTTAAAACATTGCTAGCCTCCACTAATCTTGCGTTGTCATGTCATCTTTACACTAAACTACCCTACAACACCACAAAATCATTGACAACACCCATTTTAACAATTCTAAAACTAATTTTGACCTCCTAGCGCCAGGCAGGGCATACGGTTTGCCACTTCGCGACGTGCGGGGGCTTCCTAACCCGTCGAAACCGTTTCGTTTCATGTTTTTACGTTTTCAATCAGCTTATATGTTTACTGATCGTTTAAATGAAAATTGTATGATAGGTAACTAAGCGCTTAAGCCCCCGTATGAAGATCAAGTCACGTCAAGAACCGAACACCTTCCGAATGCTCATTTGCTTCCGATTTTGTTAATATGATTTTGAAACGTAAAACATGAGCTCTTGTATAATGAATTGAATTAATTATTCCTACTTTGTGTGGTGTATGCATTAAAACACGTAAACTTTTGATAAAATTTGTCCGATAAAATGTGAAAGTATATATATATATATATATATATATATATATATATATATATATATATATGAGTGGAGGCTTACATTATATGAAGGTTCCTACTATTCCTACACAACCCACCTTCTTAATTTCACAGCTTTTCCTCTATACGGGTCGTATAGAGTTATACGGACTTTATAGAGGAATTTTGCACAAAAATAAAGCCAAGAAAATGTTTTTCTTTGTCTTGTCCTATACGGGTCGTATAAGATTATATGAGTCGTATAGGCACCTATACGACCAATGTAATGTTATACGAACCAACTCTAATATTTTCTTGTATTATTTATCAGTTTTTAGGGTTTTAAACATTTACACGAGCCATATATGGTTATGCGACTCGTATAGATTTAAAGCTTTTTTTAAGTTAATTTGTAAAGTAAAAAACGTATGACGAGTTTTTATTGATATACGAGTTTATCTGTGAAAAACGTCTAAATGGTGAATGATATACGAGTTTTGTTGTATGTCGCCAATTGGTTTACCGAGTTTAGTTTAAATAATATACGAGTTTTGTGGTATGTCGCCAATTGGTTTACCGAGTTTAGTTTGAATAATATACGAGTTTATATATGAGTTTTAATAATAGCGAAAAATGTCTAAGTGTTGAATAATATACAGGCTTATATACGACCTTGGTAGACGTTATATTTTCAGATACAAGTTTGTAATATGTCGCCGATTAGTTTACCAAGCTTAGTTTAACAATCACAATACACAAAAACAATGTAATGCATAAGATAAGCATTACAATAACAATCATCAAACAAGATAAGATAAATAGTTACAATAAACATGAGATAAACATTTACGATAAACATAAGATAAATATTTACAATGACATATACGATGTTCCAAACCAAAAACCACAAAAGCAAAATACAAATAAGCCACTACGGCGGCGGTGGGGAAGCTGGTGGTGGTGCATCACCTGGTTGTGGAGGGAAGACGACCCCGGCTTGTGTCATCAATGCTATCAGAGCATTCATAATCCACTGCTAGTCATGTCGTATAACTACATTGATTGGAGTGTCACAGCCCGTAAAATATAATATTTATAGTCCCTAATTACCTCAAACAAATAGTTAGTGGCGGTCGAGGTGTCGAACCACGAAAAGTCTGTGGTCTATGTCAGGTTTTGGTTAATTATTAATTTGAAACGATATATGAAGCTTGCTTGTTTATAATTTCTTTTCTTTGGTTTGAAAAAAGGTGTCGGATTGAACCAACAAGTTTACGACTAGCTATGAAATTGGATGTGAGATTTTGGAAACAAAACTCAATTGCTTGATTAAAAACTATGAAGTAAAACAAGGTTCACACCTGGTTCGGTAATCGCAAGACGTGGGGTTCCTACACGGTCTTATACTTGATTTAGTTGAATTTAATTATAAACGAGTTTAGTGTAACGTGGCTTAGGTGCCAAAAGCTATCAACATCATAAACAACAGACGCAATGCACTTCGTTACCAAGAACATGTAAACTCTAACCTATAACAAAGCATAATTGAACATACTCATTTCATAAAGTCCAATTTAACAATTCACTTGAAAGTTTATGAATTCAATACAAATGCAAGACTTTTGTTATAAGCTTCAGACGTTTAACGCAACTAGTCACAAATCAAACACTAAATACATATGAGAAACCATAGAAATCTTACAAAAATCTACACCGGGGTTAAACCCGTGAGAACTAGTCGCTCATGATTGATGCAACACGAACATCGGACGATGAATACGAAGAACTAGCCATTAAAACTCGAATCTTGATCCTGATGATGATAGTTGGATTAGGTTTTAGGGCTTTGATGATTGTGATGGGACAAGGATGACTGGATGATGGTGAATGATGGATTGGTGATGGATTGGTGATGGATTTGGGTTAATGATTGTTGTAAGTGGTGAAGATGATGATTCGTGATGTAGAGAAAGTGTGTAATTTCCATAAAGGCTCTAAGAACTAAATAATGTGTTTCAAATTTCGTAACCTATAATAATCCCTAGAAAGCCTGGTCAAGAAAAGAAGAACAGCACATTGAACTCCGTTGTCATGTTGGCAATGCGATTAGTGCACCGATGCACTGCGTCATTGCCTACGGCCTTTTCTTGTCAACGGACCGCGTCGGCGACACGACCCTAGGTCGTCACGCACGCAAATATCAGCTTTTGCTCTGGTTTCCTTCATTTCTCGCACCCAGTTGGTCTTAATCGCATCCCGATACACCATAAAGCCTCCGAAGAGCCCCTTAATATTGACCAGCCTTGGACATGTGTTTCTGAAATGACTTGGATCGCCGCAATTGAAACAAGCCCGCATAGGTTGGCCCATAGGGTAATTGGGTTGATAGTATGTTTGGGCTAAATGTTGGGTGGGTGGAAATGGTAGTTGTTGTTGGGCTTGACCCATTAACTGTTGGTGGGTTTGGGTTATAGGTTGGTGGCGGTTTGTTCGTTGAAGCGTGCGGCAGTTTTGAACAGTGTGTCCGGCGCGACCGCAGCCGGTACAGTATTGGCAAGGATAATCAGGGGAGTGGTGATACTGACAACGGTTACATTTTGGTAGTGGCCCTGTGTATGGTTTTCTGTATGGCGCGGGTGGAGGAGTGGCTTGAGTGATGGGTGCAGCAGGAATAGGGGTGTTGGTTTGGGTGATTGCAAAGTTCCTGGTGTTACGCTTCCTCTTGTTAGCAAATTTAGAGGAAGGAGTGTGGTGGTTTGAGGTTTGTCCCTCAGCAGGGGCTTTCTTCTTTTCCTCTTTGAACTTCCCATTGCGAATTCGGTTTTCGGTCAGTTCTGTTGCCAACTCCATGGCAGCTTCGAGTGTTACCGGTGAAACGCTGAGGACCGAATCTTGGATTTTCGAGGGAAGTCCTCGAATGTAATGTTCGATCAGACGGTAGGTTGGAGTGAATAAGTTTGGAACCATTTGGTTCAACTCCAAGAACCTTTTGTTGTAAGTAGAGTGATCACTCTCTTTTTGCTTCAAGGCATGAAATTTCATCCTCCAATTTCTTAATTTCACTTCTAGGACAGAATCGCCTAGTCATGATTTCCCTTAACTCCTCCCAAGTTAAGGCCATCGCATCTTCTGTTCCCCTCTTTCCTTTCTCAGTATTCCACCAAGTGAGAGCTACACCAAGTAGTCTCCCAGTGGCGTAACGAACTTTGCGATCCTCAGGACAATCGCAGTTTAAGAAAACGTTTTCCATCTCCTCGAACCAATGTAGGAGAGCAGTGACTCCCTCAGTCCCTTCGAATTTTGGAGGATCACAGGACTTAAAATGTTTGTAGGAGCATTTGATGGTAGGAGGGTTGTCGATGTTCTGGTCCTGCTGTTGAGGAGGGTTAGTAGGATTTGCAGCAAGGGCTTGTTGTACTTGTACCACGATGTCCGGCAATATCGTGGCCATTTGATTCGCGATATGAGTGGCCAAACGTTCCCGAGACTTTTCCGATTTCCTACCCCTTCGATGCTGTCTAGACGACATCTACAGGATCATAAAATGAGAAGATTGTGAGTTTATGGTGTCTTTTTAGGTGTCATGTGTCTTTAAGAAAATGAAAATAACATAAATATCAATAATGCAACTACATCCAAAGGATGTCTTGGGTTCGCTCATGTTGGGCCTCAAATGTCCCCCATACCTTCACCTACATAGTCATGTGGGCCCCATGGCTATTGGCTTGGTAGGTTTCACATTAGTATTGGCAATTTAACACTCGCATCCCCCGAATGCAAACCACAAAATATGTTCATGAGATGTTTGGTCGGAACGTGTCCAGGTGTAGACACAATGACAACTCAAAGTGGGATTAGCTCTCACGACGTTTGGTATAGCATGCTTTGGCCTAATAGGTATTTCGTACTCTCATCGTTAGTCCCCAGGTAGGCAAACTGGTCCTTTATTTTGGATTTATACGAATGCCAGCCTAGACAGGACGTTCCGACTACCGGTACTAGTACCCTTCCAGTTACTACATGCCCGTCATGAGAACTCACTTTGATGAGATTTGAAAACACGAAAATCATTGTAAAATCAATCATGATGTGGTGTGTGCTTGCATGGATGTGATATGTTATGATCATACGATTTCATGATAAGCATTATTTGATAATACATACTTATGAACATGCTTGTACAATATCAAATGTAACATTTAACATAAACATATAAACATCATGAAATTTGGCATATAACACACAAAATTCTTATAAGTTTCTAATCGACTATAGTATAGGCTCTAAGGGTCTAATAACCTATCCTATATCCCTATAGTCATGGCTCTGATACCAATCTGTCACACCCCGACCCGCAGCAGAAATAAGAGTCGGGGCATAATTGGGTTATCACCAAAGCACATGACATTTACTATTATGTTTCATAATTAAATGACGTCAAAGTTACATTTTTCAAACCTCCAAACATGTTCATTCAATACAAGGGAAAATAACCAAACATAACAATTCCAAAAACTAAATCGTTTTATTCTTCTAATCCAGGTCCTATGTGTTCCTAGCTGCTGCTGGTTCACCTGTATCATGTGTAAAATGGGAGGTTTTGGGTCAACATAAGTTGGCGAGTGAACCTTATTAGATAAACATTTGATAATGATTTTATGGTTAGTTTATCAATAAAATATTGTGCATAATCATAAAAGAGCAAATGTAAGTAATCAAACATTGGCATATAGCAGTTACAATTATAACATACAATAACACATGGTAGCATACATGAATATACCAATATCATACGATAACTAACATAAATGAACTTGTGCGATCAAGGCTCAATCAAACGGAGCCGATCGTATTGCATGAACTGGAAATGTAAATTGAACTGTGCACTCAAGGCTCAATCAAACGGAGCCGAGCGTATTGCATGAACTGGAAATGTAAATTGAACTGTGCACTCAAGGCTCAATCAAACGGAGCCGAGCGTATTGCATGTATTGAAATGTAAAATGAAATGACAGATCAAGGCTCAAACAAACGGAGCCGATCGTGCGGGCACGCCACAGATCAACCGCATAATAAAATGGGGATCAAGCTCAACCTCGATGGATGGGGAGCTGCGGCCTCGGCAAATGCATGTACTGAAATAATAATTTGCATCCAATAATAACTACTTAACAGCAACAAACTAATACACATGTCATGTTATGATGTATGCACAATAATTTCGTTATAATATGTAAATAAACAAAGACACATGATACACCCCAAAACGTGATTAAAAAGGGGAATTTGAAAGGTTCACTCACATTGGGTGCGATGAATTGAAGATGGTGAGATGCGCACGAGTTAGATGAGCGGATCGACGAGGAATACTAACCTAGATAATAAGGGAAAAAATATATTAAATGGATGGATTTTATTAAGGATTTTAATGGGATTTTTAGATATATTTTTGTGAGTTTATGGCTATTTTCTATCTTTAAAAATGTTATTTTTAAGTATTTTTAATTGATTTTTAAATTAAAATAAACAAATAAGTATATAAAAAAAATTATTTTTTTTACTGTTGACCGTTGACCGGTTCGGTCAGCGGTAAATTGGCTGCCATTGCGACGCTTCGTATATTTTTTTTTATTTTAATGTAATTCATACTCTCTCTTCAATTGAATGTAATTTCGAGGCTTGATCATAATGGAAGTTCTCTTTTATATGATTTTTTTTCCCTAATTGTAACTTGCATAATGCATAAACACTCACGAATACGCATTCTAATTCAAAACTGAGCAACACATCGAGATTCTACTTCTTTGTAATGTTATTTCATAAGTGCTTTTATAATTTACCATGCTTGCATACATTTAAATACCCAAAAAAACATGCTTAATTATGAGTTTTTAGCATAAAATAACAAACAAAACAGCTTAAGGGACTAAAAAGACTTTTTGAAAGTATGCAGAAGTCCTTGCGGACCATTGATGTATTGCAAAATACATCAGTTTATCGTGTATAGTTTGTATATTTATTCGTTAGCTTTAGTGTCGTTTTCATTAGAATGTGCGTGCTATTGATCTAAAGTTGTTTTGCACGTCTTGTGAGCGTAAAGTAGCTGGAAAGTGCTGAAATTGAGAGAAAATACGAATTGATCAAGTCATGGAACGAGTTGGAGAGTTCAGGTGCTGAAAACGAATCGAAATTCTGGAAAATACACCTCTGGCGCCCCACGACAACACGAGAAGTTCCTCTCGCAGGTGGCGAGAGGAAAAGTCAACGAATATATGTTTTTCTGGCGGTGGCGGCCCGCTACAAGAAGGCTTTACCCTCTCGCGGGTAGCGAGAGGGTGATGTTTGCAGTATTGTTTGCAGCAGATCAAGATTTGAGCTGAATTGGGTATAAAAGCAAAATTTTATCATTAAGAAACCCTAAGCTACGAATTAAGGAGACTCTGGGCGAATTTTGGAGCATAGCTAAAGTAGTTTAGAGCATTCGAAATGTTCGGTTGAAGATCTAAAATGCAGCAATCGTTCGGGTCATCATCTCGTCGTCCGGGTGTTTTCGTTTGTGCTTTTTAGTCTTTAATTATGTTTTGTTTCCCTAAAACTACTTTGTTCATGTTTGTATCAATGACTTTAATTGGCTAAACTTATTAGACTACCTAGATTGGATGAATGATTGCGTTAAAGTTTTGATTTTTATTTGATTTATGGATTCTATTGATTGTTTATGAGTTGTAGGCGATTTGTTCTTTCGATTAGATGTATATGCATGCTTGTTGGTGTTTGATTATTATCAATTGCTTCGCTTGATTCCTGGTGACGGTCTATATCACATAATAGAGTCTTGTTAGGTTTTAGATTTTGGTGACTGTCTACATCACATAATAAATCTTTAATCTTTAGGGTTATAGTGCACAATTAACCTTAGGAGTAATATTCGGTAATCTTATGAAATCAAGTGTTCTACTAATCATCAATAGCTGTGAGGTGCGAGATTATTGTTAGGTCTAAGTCATTAAGCCGCAAGGTAGGAGCTTTCTTAGGAAGTAAACCCGTTGGCTATTGTCTAGCAAGTCCAATCGAGAGTCCAAGTTTACCTTAGATTTAGATCCTGTGAGGGAGTGAATCTTGCAAGGTACTTCCATAAACCCATTAGAGGTCTCGTGAAAGAGTCTAATAACCGGTAAACTAAACAACCTCTAGGGTGTGTCATCGTGTCTCTTGAGAAGGGTCAGGGTCCTTTAAATATCCCGAAAGGCGAGAACTTTATGATCCCGGTTCCATAGTTGACAATTTCCGAATAGAAATCATTACTTAAGCAATCAGGATTTCAGTCTAGGTAGTGCTTTCCACCATCAGAGTTTAAGTTCAGAGTAATTCGTTTAGTTAACTTAGTTAATTAATTTAGTTTACTTTAATTGCTTTCTTAGGAATTGTTAGAACCCCCCCCCCCCCATCAAATAAGCAAACATTTTAGTCCGTGTCTGTCAGATTCTTAATAGAGTAGTTAACGTAATTAGTAGAGTCTCGTGGGTTTAGTGTGTTTTAGTGAGTCTAGAGTATTACTTGGAGTCTAAAGTTAGGTTAATTTAGTTGTTTTTACTAAACTATTTTTGGCGCCGCCAGCAGGACTTCCATTCCTGTATCTAGCACCTCTTCGACTACTCGGGGGGTGAACCAAGTTGGCTTGGATTCATCGGTGGCTGCTGCTCTAGATCGAATGGAGAAAACTTTCACTAAGGAGCTGAATGAGATTAAGAAAAAGGTCGATAGGTGTGAGGTATGTAGAGGGGGTCACGACAACATAGATTGTCCCACCATTACGTTAGAGCAAGTAGAGTTCATAGCCGGTCAGAACAGGGGTCCGTTTAACAACAATTCTAATATAACTCCAACTGGCGAAGTAACAAGAATACCAACTTCCGCTCTTCCGGTAACCCCCTGGTTTTCCATCCGGTCAGTATCAAAACAGGGCAGGGTTTGTTCACTAGTTCAGATTCGGGTTAGCAGGGTCAGTTTGGTAGTTCGGGGTCGAATCAAGAGGGTCAGGGCGGTGATAAGGGTTCGGGGAGCAGTCTAAGTAGGATCGAGGAGATGTTTGCTCAGCTTATGGTTAGAGACCAAGCCACCCAGAAAACCCTAACTGAATTCAACGGTTTCATGAAAAGTCAAGATCAATTAAATAAAAATCAGGAACTTCACAATAAAAACCAACTGGTTGCACTCTTAGACCTTTAGAGACAAGTAGGTGGTTTTTCCAAACAGTTGCAAGAGAACCCTCCCGGCCAGTTTTCGGGTAACACTTACCCAAACCCGGCTAATCATTCAGCTAAGGCTATTACTACTCGTAGTGGTAGGAACCTAGGAGAGGTATTTAGGGAGAGTGTAGAGATAGAGAGTGAGGAAGAGGTAGATGAGGAGATAGAGATGGAAGCTCCCGGTAAGGTGCATGATAGGCTAGTCCCAGCAAGTACCGCACAAACCGAGGAGCCTCTAGTAGAGAAGAGGGTAGAGAAGCAACCAGTAGGAGTTAAGCCATCCCCTTTGGTTGATCATTCACGCGTTCCTTACCCCACCCGCCTAAAACATCAGAAATATGCTAAGGAATATGGGCACTTTTTAGAGATGTTTAAGCAATTAAAGATAAACCTTCCTTTCATCGAGGCCTTGCAACCTATGCCTAAATATGCCAAATTCCTCAAGGATCTTCTTAAGCGAAAAGATAGCTAAGTGAGCTCTCTAACATTCCGTTAACCAGCGGTTGTTCCGCGGTGGTTTTACACAAGCTACCGGAGAAACTAACTGATCCGGGCACTTTCACTATTCCATGCCTATTGGAGGGCGTCGTTTCCCCTGCTCATGTGTTAGCCGATTTAGGTGCGAGCATTAACTTGATGCTATTTTCCCTTTATGAGAGGCTAGGTCTAGGAGAGCTTACACCCTCGCGTATGTCATTGTCTTTAGCCGACCGTTCGGTCAAATATCCTAGGGGTATCATAGAGAATCTCTTAGTCAAGGTCGATAAGTTCGTATTTCCCGTTGACTTCGTCGTCTTAGATATGGAGGCCGATGAGAAAGTTCCAATCATTCTAGGCCGTTTAGGCCGTCCGTTCCTTCGTACCGCCAAGGCAATAATCAATGTCTATGATGGTAAAATTTCACTTCGTGTGGGTGACGAGATTGTCACATTTGAGATTGATCGAACCATGCAACACCCTAGTGGTAGTAATGATCATAGCGGTCCGTGTCATGCAGTTTACTTCTTAGATTCCTTCATATCGTGTGTTGATCAGTGTATTAGTTACATTAGTGGAGGTGATCTAGTTGGTAGAGATGAGATTGAGCTTGAAAGTGAGGATGAGGGGGTTGAAGAGGATCCGGAGTGGATTCCGGAAACATTAGTTATGTGAGGTTAGGGAGGAAGTAGAGAGCAAACCTTTAGAGTTGTCACCTTTAGAGCTTAAGGTTCTTCCGTCCCATCTAGAGTATGCCTTCTTAGGAGATGAGTCTAGTTTACCCGTTATCATATCTTCCAAGTTGACGGAGGAGGAGAAGTGTAGGTTGATTGAGGTGCTACGGAAGCACAAAGATGCCATAGCTTGGAGATTATCCGATATTAAGGGATTAGCCCCACGTTTTGCACACAATGGATTCTCATGGAGGACGAATTCAAACCGGTGGTGCAACCTCAGAGGCGTCTAAATCCTAACATGAAGGAGGTGGTTAGGAAAGAGGTGATTAAGTTAATGGAGGCCGGGCTAATCTATCCTATTTCCGATTCTGCGTGGGTTAGTCCCACCCAAGTCGTCCCTAAGAAGGGAGGGATGACAGTTGTCATGAACGCGAAGAACGAGCTTATTCCTTCCCGTACGAGCACCGGTTGGCGTGTGTGTATCGACTACCGCAAGCTTAATGACGCCACCCGGAAGGACCATTTCCCTCTACCATTCATCGATCAAATGCTCGAGCGTCTTGCGGGCCAACAGTTCTATTGCTTTCTTGACGGTTTTTTTGGCTACTTCCAAATCCCAATCGCGCCGGATGACCAAGAGAAAACCATTTTCACATGTCCTTACGGCACTTATGCGTACCGACGCTTGCCCTTTGGATTATGTAACGCACCGGCTACCTTTTAGCGGTGCATGGTAGCCATCTTCCAAGACATGGTAGAAAACTCTATGGAAGTCTTCATGGATGCTTTCTCGGTCTACGGTAGTTCTTTCGATTAATGTCTAGGTAATTTGGAGAGGATGATGAAGAGGTGTGTGGAAACGAAGTTGATGTTGAACTGGGAGAAGTGTCACTTTATGGTGACGGAGGGGATTGTGTTAGGACACAAGATTTCGAGAGTAGGGATAGAGGTGAATAGGGCCAAGATAGATACCATTAACCGATTACCCCCACCCACTAGTGTCAAGTCAGTTTGAAGCTTTTTAGGTCATGCGAGCTTCTATAGGCGTTTCATTAGAGATTTTTCTAAGATTACTCGCCCCATGACCCGTCTTCTAGAGAAAGACGTTCCTTTCACCTTTGACGAGGAGTGTCTAAAAGCCTTCGACTTTTTGAAGGAGAAGTTGGTGAGTGCCCCTATTTTTATCTCGCCTGACTGGAGCTTACCGTTCGAGCTCATGTGTGATGCGAGTGACTATGCCGTTGGAGCGGTTTTAGGACAAAGAAAGGACAAGCACTTCCATCCGATTTACTACGCGAGCAAAAGACTTAATGATGCTCAAGAGAACTACACCACCACGGAGAAAGAACTCTTAGCCGTAGTATTCGCATTTGATAAATTTCGCTCATACCTCATGCTTTCCAAAACCATCGTTTTCACCGATCATTCTGCGTTGCGTTTTCTTTTTCAAAAGAAAGACGCCAAACCCCGACTCATTCGGTGGATTCTTTTACTTTCCGAGTTTGACATTGAGATTAGGGACAAAATGGGGGTCGGGAATGTAGCCGCCGATCATCTTCACGGTTAGAGGATCCGAGTAGGGAGGAGATTCGTAAGGAGGCGATAGGAGATAGATTCCCTCATGAGTACATAGATTTCATAGACGCCGAGAGAGAGGGTCTACCTTGGTTTAGTGATCTTGCGAATTATTTGACCAATGGGTATGTCATGAAGGATATGAATGCCCAACAAAAAAAGAAGTTGTTTAGGGATGCGAGAACGTACATATGGGATGATCTCTACTTGTTTAGGATAGGAAACGATATCATTCTTCAAAGGTGTGTTAGTAAGGGGGAGGGGGTAGAGATTCTTAGGCATGTCCACGAGGGATTGACAGGTGGTCATCATGGTGCAAACACTACCGCACAAAAAGTCTTTGATTGCGGCTTCTGTGGGCCCACGGTTGTTGAGGATTCGGTAGAGTTCGTTAGGAGGTGCTGTGATGTGTGTCAACGCACCGGTAGTATCTCATCCAAGAATGAGATGCCTCAAAATACGATTCAAGTTCTCGAAATTTTTTATGTATGGGGCATCGATTTCATGGGACCTTTCCCTCTTTAGTGGGAATAGGTACATTCTTATGGCAATCGATTACGTTTCTAAATGGGTTAAGGCTCAAGCTTTGCCCACAAACGATGCCCGAGTGGTGGTGAGATTCTTGAAGAAGTTGTTCACGCGTTTCGGTGTCCCCAAAGCCCTCATTAGTGATCGAGGGTCTCATTTTTGCAATGCCGTGATGGAGAAGGCATTGGAGCGCTATGGAGTTACCCACCTTTTCTCCACCGCATATCACCCACAAACAAGTGGCCAAGTCGAGAATGCGAACATGGGAGTGAAGAGAATCCTAGAGAAGACGGTAGGGAAGTCTAGGAAAGATTGGTCGGATAAGCTTGATGATGCTTTGTGGGCGTCACCTACCTCCTATAAAACACCCTTAGGGACCACACCATTTATGATCGTATATGGAAAGGCTTGCCATCTTCCCGTAGAGTTAGAGCACCGAGCACTTTGCGCTCTTAAGACAGTTAATCTAGACATGACCGAAGCGGCTAGGCGAAGGTATCTCAAATCCTTGAGTTAGAAGCGCTTTAGGATGCGGCATATGAAAGGTGGTGGAGTATAAAAGAAAAGACGAAAGCTTGACATGACCGAAGGTTGAAGGGGTTGAAGGAGTTTAAGGCCGGTGATAAGGTACTTCTCTATAATTCAAGGTTCAAGTTGTTTCCCGGTAAGTTGAAGTCCAAGTGGACGGGTCCGTACATTGTGAGAGAAGTGTTTTTCGCATGGTGCAGTTGAGTTGTTAAATTAAGTCGATGGGTGCATTTGGAAAGTGAATGGTCATAGGTTGAAGCATTATTTAGGTGGCCCGGTCGATAACACCGAGAAGGAGGTAACTCCTCTCGAAGACATGCCCAATACCGCTACTTACTGTCTTGAGTGGAGGCTCAAGTGTAGAATTTGTACCGTTTGTAAGTTCGTATGTTTTGATTATTTCTCATGGCTAATGGTTGTTTTTGATAGTGTTTCGGTCTTTGTTTGTGTTTTCTAGTCATTTTGCAAGGATTCATTACCAAGGATGTGTAGGGATAGATGAGAAAAACGAGTTTCAGGTAAGTTCTAGAGTTAGAAAAATTTTGGGTTAAGTTTCGGGAGTTTGGTTGTGATTGAGAAAAAAATTCTAAGGCATAAAACAACTCCCATTTCGAAACTTACTGTCAAAAATGCCCTCTGGCGGGGCGCGAGAGAGTTAACACCTCCTAAACACTTTCACCACTCCAAAAACTCTCGCAAACCATCCATATCTCCAACTTTGGGGAGTGAATTCAAAGACCAAAAGACTTAAGAGTTTTGGCTTCCTTCTTGCATATTTCTTATTTGTTTTCTTCTTCCCCATACTTGGTAAAACCTCTAGGAGTTATACCACTTGTTTAATAAGGTAAATGAGAATGGTAAACCACCATTTTTGAGAATCAAGTTTCCATGTTAAAGAGCTTGTGTTAAGGTTATTTCCAGAAACTTTTTGGTTCATACGCCTCCATTTTGTATCTTTCAAAGTCTCTAAGTAACCCACCCAAATTTTGGTTCATACACCCAAATTTAAAATGAACCAATGGGATTTAGAAAAGTTATAGCGAAATTTAGTCCAGGCTCTTTTTTCTTATAACGCCCATTTGTTTCATTTATAAAACCCAACTATATGGTTAAATCTTTCTCTTCATAAAGTGTTATGTATTTAAAATTACTATCGAGTAACAATAATTATATACAAAACAAGATCCATCTATGAGATGTGTCTTTCATGCTCATGCGAGAACTTGATCATCAAACGTCAAATCCTAAAGCTTGACTCCAATGTTGATTCATCACTCCGGTGAGTTCTACCTAAAATTTTACAAAACCACAAATGGATTAGCATAACCAAGACATAATTAAGATTCAAGAAAATCGACAAACATAACAAAATGGGCTCCGACGTATGCAACCACATTCTCGATGTATCGTACGCCACACTAGCGTATGGTGCCGACATAAAGCAATGTCTGACTAGCATACACAACCCCAATCGGTGTAGCATAAATCCATCTTGGCATATCGTATGCCCAATTCTACAAAATGTTGATTTCTTTATCTCCAACCTTTTCTTGATGGTATTATATCATTCTTGATCACCTACAACTTATACACTTTTTCAACTTGTAGTTAATGTAGTAATGATGGCGTTAGCACGTTTTCTACTACTAGACATGCAAATCACCAAATCTTCCTTTCAACAATTATTTACCCCTTGTTGGCTTGTTTAAAGTGTTTCTACTCTAACTACTTCGAGATTCCAAATATATGATTAACCTTCATTTGTTACATAGGCATATACTACTTTTATGCAACTCGACTCGTTTGCTATATAACGAATCAGATAATTCCTTCAACTTTGATATAATGTCAATTCAAACTACCACTAATGCATCTTGACCCGTTTACAACACAAGGGTTGTTTTATTTGGTAACCTTGGTATATGCAACTTGAACTGTAACTACTAAATTAACCAAATAATACCCAACCCTTTTAGATTAATATTACTTGGAGATTGAGTAAGATGAACTTACCTCATTTATATACTTGTTCTTCTCAAGACTTTTATACTTCATCATCATTGAGGTCAAACCCTCATTAACAACTTTAAATGCAAATACTAACAACCCACAATAACATTCAATCATTTTAGACTAAGTCAACATAAGAATGTGTAAGATAAACTTACCTCTGCTTCGGGCATCTCTAGTACACACTTGTTATTTAGCTCTGACCCGTTGACTTCCAATCTTCAATACACCTAGCAAGCTTGCAAGTCCATACTCATCAATTGGCATATATAGTTATTCCCAAATCATCACATGGGTCTTTACTAAGCGAACGTATTCATTACCATTCCAGCATACATATATCAATCTCATTTCGAGTTCAATGCTCCAATTTAATCTTCTAGGATTAGTGACTAAAAATCTAGTTAGTGCTAATTATAAATAGCTTCAAATCATACAATGTTGCTAACTGGGGCATTTTATCAAACACCTTATGTGCATGACAACATTGACATTTTAAAGTTTGTCTTGCTATCATTATAATCCATGCTTAATGATTTAATCTCATCATAAGCAAACTCATATAAAAGAAGTTTCATTAACGATAAATGTAATAAACCAATAATATTCAAAATTGTAATATTCCCTACTTAAATTGATTTCCCCCAATTTGGTCATCTTTCATGTTACTAGCTAAATCAATCATGGACATGATAAATCATGTTTATGTATAATAGTGAAAGTAGAACTAATATTCGTCAACAACAATTCATAGAAATTGGCTTCTAATCTAGAAGACATATGGAACTATTTCAATTTACTCATGACTAACTTCAATAATGGGGTTTAGGTGTTCATAACACAATCGGAATATGTAAAAAGTAAACCTAACTTATAAAGACAAGGATTTTTAGATAACATTACCAATTAACACCAAACCCATTATCATTTCTAGGGTTCAAGGATTGGATATAAAGCTTACCACTTCTTTCTTTTGGTTAATTGAAGTTTATGCACTGGATTCTTGTTTTTGATCTTCAGTTTTTATCAATATTGATCTCCCCATCCTTCCTCCTTGTTGATCATCGATTTTACCCACAAGAACACACACACATTTTGGCTCTGGTTCTGAGGAAATACGTGTTATTTCCTGGTGTTATACACCAAACCAAAATCTTTCAACAATTGCAATATAGTCCTTCCAGTTTTCTTTTCTTTATATAATTATTAACTAAACTAAAGTTTAGTTATTCACATTTGGCTCACCAACTATGCTAATATTTTCCAAATCAACTTTATAAATGAATAAATAGTCTTTGACATTATATCCCAACAATTATTTACATTATAATTTATACCCGAAAAAGGATATTAATAATCATCAATATTTCATCTAACAATTATGCAATATTTTTATAAACATAATTTTTTGAATGTTACAAATCTACCCTCTTTAAATAGGTTTCGTCCTCAAAACCGAATCAAACACAACAAAATATAACTTTAAATGAGGCATCTTTTAGCCAAAGAAAATCCTTGTAATCCGTATATCTTCTCGTGGTCGTTCTTTTTGCATGCTATCGTGTATATTTAACATTAATTGTGTTTTCATTCTAATATTTATTAGCAAGGTTCACCACAAGAAAATGTTAGATATTTTAGTGTAATCGGGGATTAACTTGGTGATCAATGGAATTATAATATACATCGAACAAGTTAGGAGGTGCACGCTTGTTCGAGTTGTTATAATTCCAAGTATTCGGGCGAAGCCCCGAATAGGGGATTCCAAGGGGGCAGCGCCCCTGGGAGCAGGGTCCAAGGGGCGACAGCCCTTGGCGGGGTCCAAAACTGCCAGAAATTTTTTATTTTAATTAAATTGCTTCATGAAAAATGTCTTGGAGAAAATTTTTATTAAAATTTTCGTCAAAATTTTTAGACAAAAAATGAAGGCAGTTTTTTGGCAGTTTTTATTAAAAATTTGAAACAAAACTGCCAGAGGCAGTTATCTGCAAGATTATCCCCAAAATTTGAAACAATTTTTTTGTCACTTTCTCTGGTTCATACGGATTCACAATCATCATACTGGTGTTCTAATTCTCGAAAATCAGAGTTGTATCCGATTGAATTATTCGGGTGAACCACCGAAATAATTTGATCTGAGAGTGATTACACGCCTCTCTGATCGTCCGGTTATTACAAATTCCCCAACAAAGATCAAATTAATTTCTGTGAAGATGGCAAGCGGATCGATGAAGGATATGACGAGCAAGTTTGATAAACTGGAGAAGTTCGAATGGCAGGATTTCCGAAGATGGCAGAAGAAGATGCACTTTCTTCTCACATCCCTCAAAGTGGTGTACGTGTTGACAACTCCAATCCCAGAGGTACTTGTGGAAGGCAATTTGGAACAGGTCAGGAAGCGGTCAAATTGGGAAAACGACAACTACATCTGTCTTGGCCACATCCTGAATGGTATGAATGATCCCCTATTCGATGTTTATCAAAATGTTGAAACTGCAAAATTACTGTGGGACGCTTTGGAAGCCAAATACATGGCGGAAGATTCTTCTAGTAAGAAGTTTCTTGTGAGTAATTTTAACAATACAAAATGGTTGATGAAAGGCCTGTCATGGAACAATACAATGAATTGTTACGAATTCTGGGGCAGTATGCCCAACATGACATGAAGATGGATGAATGCATTTCTGTTTCAAGTATCGTTGACAAGTTACCTCCTTCCTGGAAAGATTTTAAACATAATCTGAAATATCAGAAAGGAGAGTTAACTTTGGTTGAACTTGGAAGCCACTTCAGAATTGAAGAAGGCTTGAGAGCACAAGAAAAAATGTTGGCCCATGATGAAAAGAAACGGGCTGGGACATCTTCTGTGAATATGGTTGAGACGGGTGAATCATCCAAGGGAAACAGTAAGTTCAAAGGGAAACGAAAGTTTCAAGGAAACAACAATTCGGGTCCAAACAAAAAGCCGAATTATCCTTGCTGGAAATGTGGTAAGGTTGGTCACTTTAAGAGGGACTGTAAGATGATGAAGAACAACAAGTTTGGGTCAAAGAACAAGAATGGGGCTGGTTCTAGAGGGTCCAAGGACCCGGGCAAGCAAGGTCAGAATTTAGTACAATTTAGTAATTCGGTTCAGAATTATGTATCACTAATTTCTGAAGCATTTTATGTGCAGGATGATAATATTGCTTGGTGGGTTGATTCGGGTGCAACAAGCCATGTGTGCAAGGATCTTCGTTGGTTTAAAGACTTTCAACCAATTGAAGACGGATCTATCATCAAGAAGGGGAATGTTGCAACTGAACCAATCAAGGGAATAGGAACCATGCATCTTGTTTTTACTTCTGGAAAATCTTTACTTTTGAACAATGTTTTGTATGTGCTCGGAATTCGAATAATCTGTTAAGTGGCATTGTGTTGAATAATTGTGGTTACAAACAAGTGTTGGAAAGTGACAAGTATATCTTGTCAAGACATGGTACTTTTGTAGGTTTTGGTTATCTTTGTAATGGAATTTTTATGTTGAATGTTGATGTTTCGCTTATGGATGAATCTGTTTGTGTTGTTTCAACTAGTAATATTAATGACATAGCTTCAACTAGTAATGTGAATTGCATAGCTTCAACTAGTAGTAGAAACAACTTTGATTGATTCGGAATTATGGCATGCTAGACTAGGACATGTACATTATAAAAGGGTTAAAGAAATGCCTAAAATGAGCTTAATTCCGCCTATTAACATAAACAATGAAAAATGTCACATTTGCAAGGTGAATAAGATAACCAAAAAGCCTTTCATGCAACATGTTCATAGGGAAACTAAAGTGTTAGATTTGATACATAGCGATCTATGTGATTTTCATGCTACACCATCTTTAGGAAATAAAAAGTATGTACTAACGTTTATAGATGATGCTACTAGATTCTGCTATGTTTATTTGTTGCATGCTAAGGATGAAGCTCTTGAAAAGTTTAAGATATATAAACAAGAAGTGGAGCTTCATCGGAGTGGGTTGATTAAAACCCTACGTACGGACATAGGTGGTGAGTACTTTGATCTGGTGTATTTCTAATCGACTGGAATAATACACCATACCACAACTCCTTACACACCGGAACAAAATGGTGTGGCAGAAAGGAAGAATAGGACTCTAAAAGAAATGGTCAATACCATGTTCTCCTATTCAGGCCTTAGTGAGGGCTTTTGGGGTGAGGCTATGTTGACAGCCTGCTATTTACTAAATAGGGTTCCAAATAAAAGGAACAAGACCACCCCTTTTGAGTTTTGGTATAAAAGACCGCCTGAGTTGCATAAACTGAGAGTTTGGGGTTGTAGCGCCGTGGTAAGGCTCACCGATCCTAAGATAAGGAACATTGGGGAAAGAGGTATTGACTGCATTTTCATCGGGTATGCGGAGCATTCATTTGCTCATAGGTTCTATGTTATAGAACCAAATGACTACGTGTCTGTGCATAAGGTAATTGAGGCAAGAACTACAGACTATGATGAGAACAGATTCTCTTCAATACCTAGGCCTAGGGACATGGTCCCAAGCTCCAGTAACTCTCACATGGCTGATCAAATGATTGATAGTCCTCCGGAACCCACGAGGAGTGGTAGAGCAAGAAAAGCTAAATCATTTGGTGATGATTTTCAACTATATTTGGTTGAAGGATCAAGAGATGAAATTAAAATTCAATATCAATATTGTTTCAATATTGAGGAAGATCCTAAAGCATATAGTGAAGTCGTGGCAACTCGGGATGTAGCTTTCTTGAAAGAAGCTATAAATGATGAGATGGACTCTATTATGCAAGACAACACTTGGAAATTGTCTGATCTGCCCCCTGGGTGTAAACCACTTGGTTGTAAGTGGATCTTCAAAAAGAAGATGAAAGTAGATGGTTCAATTGATAAGTTTAAAACCCGATTGGTTATCCAAGGCTTTAGACAAAAGGAAGGAATAGACTACTTTGATACATATGCTCCGGTCGCAAGAATATCTACTATTAGATTGTTGGTTGCCTTAGCTGCAATACACAATCTTGTGATTCACCAAATGAATGTGAAAACGGCATTCTTGAATGGTGATTTGGATGAGGAGATATATATATGAAACAACCAGAGGGTTTTGTTATGTCTGGAAATGAGCATAAGATGTGTAAGCTAGTTAAGTCATTGTATGGCTTAAAGCAAGCACCCAAATAGTGTCATCAAAAGTTTGATGATGTGGTTTTGTCCAATGGTTTTGTATTAAACAAGGCGGACAAGTGTGTGTATAGAAAATTTGATGATTCTAGGAAAGGAGTCATAATTTGTCTATATGTAGATGACATGTTGATCTTCGGTACTGACCAAGATCAAGTTGATAAAACAAAGAAATTTTTGTCATCCTGTTTTGACATGAAAGACATGGGGAGGCGGAAGTGATCCTTGGTCTAAGGATCAAAGGGAGAACAATGGCATATCGATCTCTCAATCTCACTACATTGAGAAGATATTGAAAAAGTTCAATTTTCATGATAGTTCTCCGGTTAGCACTCCAATGGACCCTGCTTTTAAGCTCTACCCTAATGAAGGTGTAGCTTTAAACCAACTTGAACATTCAAGGGCCATTGGATCCCTCATGTATGCTATGATTAGCACTAGACCGGATATAGCTTATGCTGTTGGAAATCTTAGTAGATTTACTAGCAATTCAGGTGCAAGTCATTGGCAAGCTATGAATCGAGTATTTAGATACTTGAAAGGAACCATGAAATATGCTTTGATCTACACTGGATTTCCTTCGGTTTTAGAAGGTTATTCGGATGCAAGCTGGATTAACAACAAGGAAGATCATTCTTCCACGACTGGATGGACCTTCCTGCTCGGAGGAGGTTCCATATCTTGGGCATCTAAGAAACAGACTTGCATAACTGATTCAACAATGGAGTCTGAGTTTGTAGCATTAGCCGTAGCTGGCAAAGAAGCTGAGTGGCTAAGAAACTTGATATATTAGATTCCATTGTGGCCTAAACCCATATCACCAATATCTATCAGATGTGATAGTGCTGCTACCTTGGCTAAGGCCTACAGCCAAGTGTATAATGGGAAGTCTAGACACTTAGGTGTTAGACACGGCATGATTCTTGAGCTCATCATGCATGGGGTGATATCGGTGGAGTTCATGAGAACTCAACATAATTTAGCCGACCATTTAACCAAAGAGTTATGTAGAGATCTTGTGCACAAGGCGGCTGTCGGGATGGGATTAAAGTCCACATGAGATTTCTCGTGTTAAGATACCCAATTCCCACCTAATATGACGTTAGGTGCTGAATTCAATGTGGAAAGCTTAACATCTAGAAATTAGAACACATCAGTACATCATCCCAAGGTATGTGTTCAGACCTGCAAGTTAAAGGAGGTTGAAGGTTTTCTTCTTAATAGCTCTTTGAAAAATTGCATATGCAGGTGCGAGAATAAAGAGCTACCTATATGAGCATGAAGTTTAGCCGCTTCAAGAAGCTAGGACTTGGCTTTGATATGTTCATTGAAGGATGGGACATAGGCTAGTAAAAATAGTGTCAAGAAAAAACATTAGAGTATGTAAACTTGTGTGTATATTATCTTCGTGTATTCACTGAATAGAAAGGGTTCAATCCTTAGCGACATCCCTATATTCGAATATTTGGAATGTGTAATATACTAATGTGAAATTCAATCGTCACGATATTTCATTTGTGCATAAGTTTGATTGTTGTGATTTTGTTTAAGTTGATCAAGGATTACGCTAAAATGGGGGAGGAATGTTAGATATTTTAGTGTAATCGGGGATTAACTTGGTGATCAAGGGAATAAAAATATACATCGAACAAGTTAGGAGGTGCGGGAGTGCACGCTTGTTCGAGTTGTTATAATTCCAAGTATTCGGGCGGAGCCCCGAATAGGGGATTCCAAGGGGGCAACGCCCCTGGGAGCAGGGTCCAAGGGGCGCAGCCCCTGGCGGGGTACAAAACTGTCAGAAAATTTTTATTTTAATTAAATTGCTTCATGAAAAATGCCTTGGAGAAAATTTTTATTAAAATTTCGTCATAATTTTTAGACAAAAAATGAAGGCAGTTTTTTAGCAGCTTTTATTAAAAATTTAAAACAAAACTGCCAGAGGCAGTTATCTGCAAGATTATCCCCAAAATTCGAAACAGTTTTTTTTTTTCACTTTCTTGGTTCATACAGATTCACAATCATCATACTGGTGTTCTAATTCTCGAAAATCATAGTTGTATAAGATTGAATTATTCGGATGAACCACCGAAATAATTTGATCTGAGAGTGATTACACGCCTCTCTAATCATCCGGTTATTAGAAATTCCTCAACAGAAAAATCCGTTGTAGGGTCACTATATAATCTTTCTATTCTTGCATTATTGTGTGATCTACATAAGGTTTCGAATTTAAAAATCTTTCCTTCTATCATTCCTGACCTCATTTAATAACCTCTCATCTACCTGAGCACACCATTCTATGTATTGTTAATGAGTTGCTCGCCCGTCAACGACTTAGTTGCTAATTAGTCTGTATTTGCTTTTAAGGCCAAAAAAAAAAAATTCAATATTTAATCATGCACTTTATGTCATATATCCATACACAACAGTTGTATGATCACTCGTTAACATGTTTTCAGCTAATCAAGATCGCCTACGAGATCATGCTTTGATATCATCCCAATTAAAGTATTACCCAGTTCACAGTTTCGAGTGTGCAAATTCAACTTCTACATATCATTTAATCTTCTATTTCTAAGTAACGCTTCAATTTAATCATCTATTATATAATCCTTGAATCGTAAGATTCACATATATCAGTAAGAGTTGCATAGCAACAACCTTATTGTTCTTATAAGCAACTAATGGATAACAAGGCAACTTAGTATTTTCACTACTCACTTATGGATCACATATATAAACATAACCGAGTCTATTGATTATGAAATGGCTGGTTATATATCTTATGGCCTATAAACAATCTTTCCCATAGTAAACCCGTGATTCGAATTATGATCATCACTATTACAAGGTGACCAACTTATAACTTAGCGACAATTATAATCCTGTTGTTTATGCCAATTATCATAAAAAGCAAATCCTTATGCAACATATTTTACTATAGCTTCTTCATCTACCACAACCTCTTATTGGTTATTGCATTCAGTTAATCACATTTTCTATTAAGTGACCAATGTTACAACTTAGCTCACAATACAATCTTATCAGCCTTAACAACTTCTTATATATGCAATAAGCAATAATCATGTAAATGTAAATCGTTCTATAACACATAATCCTCAAATCGACATGGATTTGTAATTATTCCTTGAAGAAAAATGATAGACACTAATACTATTATTTTGTATAAATATCAACATTATGACTCAAGTATCAGTCATTCTTAACCCATTAATAAGTTAATGATTTATTAGAAACTTGTGAGTCTATCATCAATCAATCTTTCGAGGTACAAAACTTTCAATAAAATCATTAGTTCAATCTCGTGATTCTAAATCAACTTTTGTCGCATTTTAACTTAGTGGCTTTTGGAAACTCTTCCACTACTGGTATAATGTATAATCTACACTTCTTCCATTTACCATCATTGAGTTTAAATTGCATCAAAATGAAACTATTTTTATTATCTTATTACATGCATAACTTCAAAAGTAGCTGGTAGGAATTGCTTTCCTCATCTTAGAACCCATAAATGCATTGTCCACACGAGCATCATTCCACGATTGCATTTGTAAATAGCATCACCATGCTCGTGAATCAGTGTGGAATCTATATTTATTTTATGAATCAAATGCTATACATAAGCACAAGGGGTTATATATAATTATCGACATTATTGACACCAAATCAATGTCTACACCTGAGTAAATCATAAGACAACTCATAAATATTAAACTTCTTTTTAAGTCACATAAGCTAGATTAACAACTTACTCTATCAACATAGTGGTATATGACTTTCAATAAAATCATCATTTCGACTTTGTGATTCCAACGTAACAACATAGTGATTTTTTTTTTTTTACTACGATCACATCAATAACATAATCTTCATTGCTAATAATAAAACCACAATAGAACTTTAATGAACGAGCAACAAAAATGCACTCTTTGTTATATATAAATCCTAAGGCTGTAAGCTCGTCACTAAACCATACTCACACAACTTGTGGTTCATCATCTTATTTAAAATTCACACCAAGTTTATTAAAAAAAATGTTCACTAAGATCTTGGTCACGTCGACTACATTAAATAATCTTCCTTCATACTTCGTATATGTTAAATATACATACCTAATTAACCACATTACTCATCAAATTCAGATCTACAAGAAAACATGGCACTTACACATTTTGTTATGCAATCAATAATACAACTTAAATCACAATATAAATCCTGTGATTTCTAACAATTCTTATAAGTGCGACAATAGCACCCCTCTTGTATTGCCAATAGGTCTCTTACATATTTGTCATGAATCAAGTTTTTTCCAAATCGAACGTTTATTTCGTGATGGGTCATAATGACATCTTTATTAACAAGTGTCAACGACTATAAACAAATCCATGGCACCAATTCATTTATCAAAATCTACCATGTTTTCTTACTTTTCACTTTAATCCACAAAATTATGATCACGTCAAAATCATGTTAGTATCATGCGCTCATAATTTCACTCGTTCAGGTGAAACTGTCAATACATAATCATTCTGGTGTATCCTTGTAACCACACCATGTTTCAAGTCATGATTTTATTCATGTTTTCTTTAATTTAAATGAGCAAGACTAACAAAGTGCAGTTGATTATTATACCAACCATTCTACTCGATTTAATAGATATATGTACTTCAACATAATTCATATTAAACAAATTATTTCAATTTACTTGTGAGGCCCACAATCTCTGCGTACCATGCCTTCTTTGTTGAGACATCCGACTCTATAAATGTTCAATCTTCTTGAATCCAGAAAAGTTTTTTTTACTTCATCAGTTACGACGAAATCTAAAATATTCTTATACCAAAGTATTTATCATTAACCTTGCAAGCCTCCCTTAACATGTATAACGATATAAGATTAGCACACTGCCCCGTTTTGTAGGCCATTGTTAAGTTATTCTATTCGGCCATATTTGCTTCGGTGATAAGGATATGCTAGTGCCAAACTTTGGACTGATTATTAGCTTTTGCATGCTAGTATGATACACAATTTAGTATACTATAAACATGTGGATTTTAGATTTATTCTTATATATGCTATGTAACAAACTGTTATTCTCACTGACATATTTATGTGTTGATGGATATTTTATACATGTTGCAGGAAACATTTGAGATGCTATCACAAGAAACTACTTAGGGTGGATTTAGATACTCACCTAATCTATATATGCAATTATGATGTTTTAGTCATGAAATTTCAGATTGTTGTGTTTCCGATTTTGAACAATGTAATGTTTTATTTGATTATATGACGATGAAAATTTTAAATCTTAATATATCTCAAATTTAGTGCTATGATGTCTTTGAAACAATCTATTACGTCTCGCCACGATATTTTCGCCATCGGTTGGGGTGTGACAGCCACTCTGTGCGGCCCCCATCTAACAACCATATAGCCCACACCTTATCCAGTAACACCCCATGAGCAATCTTCATCGATACTGGCATTGTTCTACCTTCCGAATCAACCTGATGTGTAACAAACATCACACGTGCCTTCTTCAGGCTCCACGCGTGCAAAGAGAACGCCAAATGGGAGACGTAGGCCCCGCAGGTAATGTGATTGGAAGTCCCGCGAAACCCGTACTCGACGAAGTACACATGTATATCCCTGCTATCCCCCTTCCCTGCTACGCAATACCCCGAGTAGGTATCGGTGCAACTGGCCGTAAATGCGGCTGACGCGCTGCTTCGAGGAGGGCTAACCAGGCTCCCTAAACTCCCTAGCCCTCATAGTGTGCCACCAGGGCAATAAGACGTTGCTCGACGTGGAGACCAACGCATCATCAAACATGTGAGACATGGATTCCTCGAGGGAGTAGTCACATTGCCACCACAAACTACCGGGGGAATCACTTCACGACGCTCCCCCACAAAGTAAAAACCATAGCTAGCGTACTATGGAAATTTTTTAGGCCGCCCGACTGGGTATCCATAAAACTAATGGTCGAAAGAAACTCTATTGTGATATCCCTGTGGGCCTGGTGTCACACCCCAACCGATGGCAGAAACATCGGGGTAGTGGCACTAGGCGACCAGATTGTCTCACGAGAATTCCATAACAATTATCTAGCAACATTACTTAACATTTAACATCCCATACTATCAAACATAACATTTCCAAACAATTATTACAGAAACTTGTTTTCTCATAAGCACTAATCAGGTTCGATATCCGCTAGATTTAATACATGAGTTTCCAAATCAGACAAACTAAAACAACTAAACTAAGCAAAATCCAATGCACCCAAAGCTAATCCTCAATCTGCCACATATGTTAAAATAAACGTCAATACAGTTAAGTAAAGATGAGCATACGAGTTTTGCACACAATATAGATATAAAAGTGTTTAGCATACACATACGTAATAGTTGTGAATGATGTAACTACTTAGATTCATGCAACTCAACAAACCGCGATTGATCAAGGCATGCGAACAAGCGTTCACATCCTAAAAGAGAAAAAAATAAATGCGAAATAAAAATGTGAGCCTTAACAACCCCGAGCCTCCGGGTGGCGGGTCAACCTCTAGTATACTATCATGTTAAGGGTGGCGTACAAGCAATCAAGCAGTACATACAATTCAGCAGATTTCACGTATAATCATGTAACAGCGGGTTGCGAATAAGCATTTTGAGATTTGTGTGATGTGATTTGGTATAGGAACATATGTGACACCCAAAAGTGCGTTAAAGCGTAAAAGGGTTCAAGTATACTCACAGTTGGTGCATTTCGGGAGAGACGAGGAATCTATTAACAGTCGATGAGAGCGCCGGATCAGCCTGTAAGCGAATAGAAGTGCATCAGTCTTCTGAATTGATGAAACGGTTAAGTCGGGGTTGGGCAGAGGACAAGTTCGGGCGAACTTGTATGTTTCCATACAAGTTCGGGCGAACTTGTGAAACCTGATGAGTGTGAGGCAAGTTCGGGCGAACTTGTTAACTTTCTTAGAGAACTTGACAAGTTCGGGCGAACTTGTGTGTCTGGTAGTTGAGAGAGACAAGTTCGAGCGAACTTGTGAAGTTTCCTAAGAAACTTGACAAGTTCGAGCGAACTTGTTGAGTTCTGATGAGGATTTGGCTCAAGTTCGAGCGAACTTGGCTCTTGAGCTGCACAAAAACAGTTAAATCTCGAGCGAACTTGATGTTTTCAGGTCCAAAATCTTGTGTTTTCGCGTCGTTTGCTGAGGAAATCGAGTGCCCATCCCTCCAACCTTAAGCCACTGAGTAAAACTTAGGCTGTAGAGGTCTTTTGGAGCGAGTTTAGCCATTTTACAGAAACTCGGGCTAATCCGGGCGAACTTGAAGGTTCGTACGGGTTAGTCCAGCTTATGTAAAGTGACGATTTCGTCCTTGTGCTTCCGGATCTGAGATCTAGTTCGACAGCGCCTTGTTCCACTTCAAAGTGAACAAAACATACGTCGTTTAGTCCGAATATTGTGTAAAAATCGATGTTTTAAAGGTTTTACTCGGATCTAAGAGTAGATCTGAGGGAAAAACATAAGTTAGTATAAAAATATGAAGTTTTCGTAAAACATAAGAGATTTAATGAAAACGAAGGTAAAGCCTTGTGCAAAATCGTTGTAAAACGTTGTTGAACATCATAGTAGTTGAAATCGGGTTGAATCTTACTTAGAAAACAAAGGGTTTCGGGTTTTGAGAGCTCTGGGCGAACTTGCAGCAAGTTCAAATGAGAGAATGGAGCTGAGTATTTATAGGTGAAAGCAAAATGTGAGCTATTGGGAGTCAAGTTCGGCCGAACTTGTACATATTTGTACAAGTTCGAGCGGACTTGTAAGATATTCAGGAGACTCTAGTCAAGTTCGGTGTTAGTTGCATTTTTAGGCACGCTTTTATAGCATATTAATATCAGAATTTCACCACATATCATGCATATTTCATAGTCTTATCTCATTATTTAGCAAAACGTTTGTTTTTGTGAAATGGAATCTACTTTGGTTGGTTTTTGGTTGATATTGTAGATGCGGAGCGCTTGCTAAGGGCAACAAAGGAATGATACGACTTAAATGAGAGAGAGTTCAACAAAATACATAAGCTATTGGTGGTTTAATTTGTTCGAAAGTGGGCTGCCACTCAACCAAAATAATATGGATATTATGGTTCATTGCATGTAGGCTTTAAATTCAATTATCTTGTTTTGTGTAATTGGGACATGTTGATGTGGGCTGTGACGTATGGGGGCATGATCACCAAAAACAATTTATACTACATTTTTGGCGAGAATTTGGGACTTATCAAAAATAATCACCAACACGAAAAAGGGATATCTTTGGACGGCATCATCTCTGGACGGCTTGGACTTCCACAGGCTTGAAGATCGAGAGAGGCAACAATTAGGATTTTGGGAAGTATATTTCATGTTTAATTTCTTATTTGACTTAATTGTTTTAGCCATCATGTCTGGCTAGACTTTTATAATTTCGACATTCGGTGTATTTTCTTTGTTTTGGTTCATGAACTTATGTGAAACGGTTATGTTAGATTCAGTTATTTTAGTGGTTCGTTTGTGTGATTCTTGTTTTTAATACGGATTCAATCCGGAAAATATTAGACGGTTAATAAACCTGATCAACTTATTAATTTTTCTAACAAAATTCATCATGATTTAAAACTCTAATCAGTTTTAAGTTTTGATAAAAAGGAACAAATAATGGTTCAAGTTTGTCTATGAATTTGGATTTATTATAGAATCATACAATATAGTTAAACATTCCGAACGGCGTGAGTGGTTAATTATAATCGATACTTCTATCACGCAACCCGCACGCTAAAATCCGAACGGCGTGAGCTTAGAGTAGCGGGTTGGCTCTAACTGACGAACTGCGCTTGGTTAGACATTAGATAGAGTGGATGTCCGAACTGCGTGACGTCTAGTATTGATACAAACTATTATATAAAAAGAATCATTGCACCGTGATCGTTAATGATCGTAAGTCGAACCGAATCAAGAAATTGCCCTGTTGTTGAAATTAGTTTTTAACATTTGAACTTCACAACCACTTTAATTAGCATTTCTATAAAATTTTCGTTCTCATAAATTTTACATCTAAATCAAAACCCCCTTTTTAGAAGATACGTATCTGAATAAAATTGTTTTGGCATAACTAATTAATCTGTATCCCTGAGGACACGAACCTTACTTCCATTCATACTATTTTTAGTGTGTTTAGTGGGTTTATATTCTATTTATTTGCTGGATTCGACACTCAACATTCGGGCGAACTTGCTGATTCTGTGAAGAATCAAAGCAAGTTCGAGCGGACTTGGGGCAAATGGAAATTTGTGTTGGCCAGTCAAGTTCGGCCGAACTTGGATCACCAAGTTCGAGTGAACTTGACCCAAATGTTGGGTTTTCTTCGTTTTTCGTTCGTTCTTCGATTTGTTAAGACGATCAACGATCACCCAAATGCTATCGTGACCAGATGAAGTGTGGGGAAGTTTCGTAATAAAATCCATAGCTATACTCTACGACTTCCACATCGGGATTTCGGGTTGTTCGAGTAAGCCATAGGGCCTTTGATGCTCGGCTTTAACCTTCGAGCAGGTTAAGCACTTTGAGACGTAAATGGGGGATATCCTTTTTCATGCCCGGCCACCAATACTTAGGACGAAGGTCCTGGTACATTTTGTCGGCTCCGGGATGAATGGAGTATCGGGATTTATGAGCTTCGGTCATTAGCAATTCACGAAGATTATCACGGCTGGGAATCCAAATGCAATCAAGATAGTAATGGATACCGTTAGGTTTGACAATGAGAAGAGTTTCGGCACCACATTTCATTTCTTCATGTAGGGTATTCTCGTTAAAACAAGCGAATTGGGCGGAACGAATCATGATTTCGAGATCATTCAAAGCTTGAGAGTCACGAACACTATACACATAACTTCGTCGACTTAGAACATCGGCGACGACGTTTGCTTTGTCGGGATGGTAGCGTATCTCGCAATTGTAGTCGTTGAGAAGCTCAACCCATCTACGTTGGCGCATATTTAGTTCCTTTTGATCGAAGATATGTTGTAAGCTCTTATGGTCGGTGAAGACCGTACACTTAGTACCGTAAAGGTAGTGTCGCCATAGCTTCAATGCAAAAACAACTGCACCGAGTTCGAGATCATGGGTTGTGTAGTTCTTCTCGTGGATCTTGAGTTGTCGAGATGCATACGCGATAACCTTGTCTCGTTGCATGAGAACACAACCAAGACCAAGGTTTGAGGCATCACAGTAAACAACGAAATCGTCGTTTCCGTCGGGTAGAGCGAGTACGGGAGTGTTTCATAGCATACGCTTGAGAGTTTAAAAGCTTCCTCTTGCTTGGAATCCCAAACAAAAGGTTTGTCTTTATGAGTTAAAGCGGTAAGCGGAACGTCGATTTTCGAGAAGTCGGAGATGAATCGACGGTAGTAACCCGCCAATCCAAGAAATGAACGGATTTCGGAAGCATTTTCGGTGTAATCCAACTCTTGACAGCTTCAATCTTTGTAGGGTCGATGTGAATTCCTTGACTATTAACGATGTGGCCGAGAAATTGGACTTCTTCGAGCCAGAATTCACATTTAGAGAACTTAGCATAAAGGCGATTACCTTGAAGAAGTTCGAGGACTAGCGGAGATGGCGCGCGTGTTTGTCTCTCGACTTTGAGTAGATGAGGATGTCATCGATAAACACAATGACGAAACGATCTAGAAAAGCTTTACACACACGGTTCATCAAATCCATGAAGACCGCGGGTGCATTGGTAAGACCAAAGGGCATATCCACGAATTTAAAATGGCCATAACGGGTACGAAAGGCGGTCTTCGGAATATCTTCTTCCAATACGCGTAACTGATGATAACTAGAACGAAGATCGATCTTATAAAAACAAGTAGCACCTTGAAGCTGATCAAATAAGTCGTCGATTCGGGGAAGGGTGACGGTTCTTTATCGTGAATTTGTTAAGTTCACGATAATCGATGCACATTCAAAACGTCCCATCTTTCTTTTTCACGAAAAGAACGGGTGCGCCCCATGGCGAAGTGCTCGGGCGTATGAAAAATTTATCAAAAAGCGCTTGAAGTTGGCTTGATAGCTCGCGCATTTCGGATGGTGTGAGACGATAAGGAGCTTTAGCAACGGGAGTAGCACCGGGAACTAAATCGATACGAAATTCAACATCGCGAATAGGGGGTAAACCAGGTAAATCGTCGGGAAAGACTTTTGGAAATTCCCGAACAAAAGGAACGTCTTTAAAAGTCTTTGTTTTCTTTCTTTGGGTTCACGATATGGGCTAGAAAAGCAACACATTGCTTTCTCAAACATTTGTGTGCTCGAGTACATGACAAAAGTATCAACTTCTTTGAGGGAGTTTCACCATAGACATGGAGTTGATCACTGTTAGGGAGAGGAAAGCAAACAACTTCAGCATGATTCTTATGAAGAAAATCCATGCCTACTATGACGTCGAAGCTTCCTAATTGCATAGGTATAAGATTGATCGAGAAGACATGATTGTTGAGATTGAGAGAACAACCACGTAGGACAGAGGTGACAGTAACGGATCTTCCGGTGGCGACTTCCATATCGAAAGTCTTTGGGAGTTTAGCGCGCTTACATTTTAAAACCTTTTCGAATTCTAACGATACAAAACAATCCAGTATCAAATAAACATGAAGCATAAATACCATTAACGAGGAACGTACCATTGACAACATTGTTGTCGTTCTGAGCATGGCGATGGTTGAGGTTAAAGGCTCGTCCACGTGCAGCCTGTTGTTGCTGCTGCTGAGGATGTGGTGGCTGTGGCTGCTGCTATTGTTCCTGCTTCACAGGTTTGTTTGGGCAAACATTGCTGAAATGATTTGGGTCACCGCACGTGTAACAGGAACGTGCCCTTGGAGCTGGCTGGCGAGGGCCTTAACGGCAACTGACAGTAAAGTGGCCGTAGATGTTACAGTTGGTGCAGAAGCGACAGTTACCTCCAACTGCATGATGATAGGTGCATTTTGAGCACAAAGGATGCGGGCCAGTATACGCACGCTTCGCCGGCGGTGCATTTGGTGCTGCAGCTTTGAGCGGCTGAGGGTTTGCTGGAGCAGTAAGATTAAAGTTCTTGCTCGGGTTTTCTCGCTTGCGACTTCGGTGACTGTTCTTTGCCTCTCGGGATTGATCGGATGGAGCTGCTGGTTCGGTGATGGCCTGGTTTGCGACCTTGTTGTTCTTAAAGTAACCAGACTGAACCCTTTTGTCCTTGATCTCTGCGGCCAGCTGGTAGGTCTCCTCGATTATAGTAGTGCGTGTTGCTTGAACAAAGTCAGCGACGCAATCGGGCGGAGCACTGATCTACTTCTTGATTGCTTTCTCGGTCGTGTCAACTTGACCGGGACAGATGATGCTCAACTGTTTGAATCGAGTCGTTAAACTAGCATTGTCGGGACCATCTTGCTTAATTCCCCAAAATTCATTTTCCAACTTCTGGATTTCATGAGGTGGACAGAACTCTTTGATCATTATTTTCTTAAGTTCTTCCCATGCGAGTCCGTAGGCTTCGTCGTTTCCCCTCCTGTTATGCTCCGCACTCCACCAGTCGAAAGCCCTGGACTGGAAAACGTCGGTAGCTTAGTAGTGCGAAGGGGTTCAGTACACCCACTCTGACGGAATGTGACCTCAATAGCATCAAACCAGTGGAACATAGCACTCGGTCCTTCGATGCCTGAGAAAGTGAGGGGTCCACAAGCTTTAAACTGCTTAAAACTGAAGGATGTCTTGGGTGGGTCGGCTTTGGAGTCCACAGAAGTGTTGCTGCTGTCAGCTTGAATCTTGCTGACGATTTGAGGGATCACTTTGGCCATTTCCTTAGCCACTAGTGATGCGATGCGCTTGTCAGCTTGGCTGCGCTGATGGTATCTTCTGGTGTGCGATCCCACTGAAGACATCTACATTGAAGGATTCGATCAGATGAGATTCGATTGTAATCGGTTTATGTTTAAATATTTATTATTATTATTCATACGAGGCACATAACCACATAGGCAAGTAAACACGTAGACAGGCAAACACGTAGGCACATAAGCACATAGCACCCGTAAGCACGTAATCACATAATTCACATAAGCATATACTTTTCAAGTATTCACCTTCTTATAATAAAGCGTAGCGCGTTCGAGATGCGATATATAGGCGAGATATAAGCGATATATAAGCGAGTAATACCGCGCATGAGGCACACATGTCCTCATAGGCGTAAGCGAGTTAAGCGATTAGTTTGGTTGGTGTATTAATTAGCATTTTAGATTACGTGAGCTGTGCGATTAGTGCATAAATCGATGGAGCGTAAAAGCGATAAATCAAGAAATTGATTAAGCGAGAATCGAATAAAGCGAAAATTCTCAAAATTTAAACACACAAATAATAGTTAAACTCGATGATGTGGAAAATCGATGATAATAGGCTTAAATCAATTAGGAGCGTCCTGGGTTTTGAGACGTTGACTACCCAAAGTGATTCGAAAATTATCTGAGTTCGGACACACGATTTGGCCTAATAGGCAAATGCTCTCCCCGTACAACGGTTAACGGGAAATTTATCCTTTCAGTTACGTCGTGTTCCTAGTCATCGAAATAATCGAGACTTTGGTGAGATTGAAAATCGAAGAGTGGGATTAGTTATTAAGATGCGGGTTTCACCCCTAACTTAACAACATCATTCCTAGTTGTTGTTATGCTCACCGATCAAATCGGGAGTTCCACTAGATAGAGGTGGAGATTTTCGTCAGGTTTGGATATCGCTCTAACTCAACGAAGGTATCTCGTGCGAGGGAGAATGTGGGGAGTGAATGATCTTATCGAGAGTTCTTGGTTTTCACACCTATTCTCGACTTGATCACTCGTTTTGTGTGATACGAGCGTTCTTCAGCGTGTGTTGTGGTTGCTTTAGGAAAAAGCAATTTTAGAAGTTCGTGCCGAAGATTCTGGTCAAGTTCGAGGGGACTTGACTAATCCCAGCGAACTTGTTTAGTTGAGAGGGGACAGGCAAGTTCGAGCGAACTTGGTCAAGTCCGGGATAACTTGGTCAATCCGGATAATTTGGTCACGTTCGGGCGAACTCGATCAATTTCGAGCGAACTTGTCAACCCAAGTTCGGGCGGACTTGTCTGTTAGTAGTCGTTTTCAGCGTTAATCGATGCGTAACAATCTGATTTGGTATCCTAACTATAGTCTAAGGCAAAACATGTCAATTCTACCTAATTTCCTATAGTTATGGCTCTGATACCAATCTGTCACACCCCAACCGATGGCAGAAACATCGGGGTAGTGGCACTGGGCGACCAGATTGTCTCACGAGAATTCCATAACAATTATCTAGCAACATTACTTAACGTTCAACATCCCACACTATCAAACATAACATCTCCAAACAATTATTACAGAAACTTGTTTTCTCATAAGCACTAATCAGGTTCGATATCCCCTAGATTTAATACATGAGTTTCCAAATCAGACAAACTAAAACAACTAAACTAAGCAAAATCCAATGCACCCAAAGCTAATCCTCAACCTGCCACATATATAAAAATAAACGTCAATACAGTTAAGTAAAGGTGAGCATACGAGTTTTTCATACAATATAGATATAAAAGCGTGTAGCATACACCGCATGACATACATAATAGTTGTGAATGATGTAACTACTTAGATTCATGCAAACAAACAAACCGCGATTGATCGAGGCATGCGAACAAGCGTTCACATCCTAAAAGAGAAAAAATAAATGCGAAATAAAAATGTGAGCCTTAACAACCCCGAGCCTCCGGGTGGCGGGTCAACCTCTAGTATACTATCATGTTAAGGATGGCGTACAAGCAATCAAGCAATACATACAATTCAGCAGATTTCACCTATAATCATGTAACAGCGGGTTGCGAATAAGCATTTTGAGATTTGTGTGATGTGATTTGGTATAGGAACATATGTGACACCCAAAAGTGCGTTAAAGCGTAAAAGGGTTCAAGTATACTCACAGTTGGTGCGTTTCGGGAGAGACGAGGAATCTATTAAGAGTCGAGGAGAGCGCCGGATCAGCCTGTAAGCGAACAGAAGTGCATCAGTCTTCTGAATTGATGAAACGGTTAAGTCGGGGTTGGGCAGAGGACAAGTTCGGGCGAACTTGTGAAACCTGATGAGTGTGAGGCAAGTTCGAGCGAACTTGTTAACTTTCTTAGAGAACTTGACAAGTTCGGGCGAACTTGTGTGTCTGGTAGTTGAGAGAGACAAGTTCGAGCGAACGTGTTGAGTTCTGAAGAGGATTTGGCTCAAGTTCGGCCGCACTTGACCAAAATGGTGCAAGTTCGAGCGAACTTGCCTCTTGAGCTGCACAAAAACAGTTAAATCTCCAGCGAACTTGATGTTTTCGGGTCCAAAATCTTGTGTTTTTGCGTCGTTTGCTGAGGAAATCGAGTGCCCATCCCTCAAACCTTAAGCCACTGAGTAAAACTTAGGCTGTAGAGGTCTTTTAGAGCGAGTTTAGCCATTTTACAGAAACTCGGGCTAATCCGGGCGAACTTGAAGGTTCGTACGGGTTAGTCCAGCTTGTGAAAAGTGACGATTTCGTCCTTGTGCTTCCGGACCTGAGATCTAGTTCGACAACGCCTTGTTCCACTTCAAAGTGAACAAAACATACGTCGTTTAGTCCGAATATTGTGTAAAAATCAATGTTTTAAAGGTTTTACTCGGATCTAAGACTAGATCTGAGGGAAAAAAATGAAGTTTTGTATAAAAAGATGAAGTTTTCGTAAAACATAAGAGATTTGATGAAAACGAAGGCAGAGCCTTGTGCAAAATCGTTGTAAAACGTTGTTGAACATCATAGTAGTTGAAATCGGGTTGAATCTTACTTAGAAAACAAAGGGTTTCGGGTTTTGAGAGCTCTGGGCGAACTTGCAGCAAGTTCAAATGAGAGAATGGAGCTAAGTATTTATAGGTGAAAGCAAAATGTGAGCTGATGGGAGTCAAGTTCGCCGAACTTGTACATATTTGTACAAGTTCGAGCGGACTTGTAAGATATCCAGGAGACTCTAGTCAAGTTCGGGCGAACTTGCTGATTCTGTGAAGAATCAAAGCAAGTTCGAGCGAACTTGGGGCAAATGGAAATTTGTGTTGGCCAGTCAAGTTCGGCCGAACTTGGGGTCACCAAGTTCGAGCGAACTTGACCCAAATGTTGGGTTTTCTTCGTTTTTCGTTCGTTCTTCGATTGTTCAGCGATGTAATCGAGTTATAAAGTGACGTTAAGCGATTAAGCGACGCGATGGCGAGTGTAATTATAACCATAAACACTTTTTTTATTATACGTTATAAGGAAAGGAAGACAATGGACTTACCAGCCTTGACCGTTACAAAGGCCGATGCTATGCAATTGACATAACACATAAATAACATAAAACCACATAATTAACTGCGTTTTGCAATGCGATGGCACAAGTGTTTATTAAACGATAACACACTCGGCTCGTATAATAGCGTATTTAGTTGTAATTGTGATTAGATTAGCGATGCGTTTGATAAGCGATTTCATACGATATTCATTATAAACAAACATAATTTATTAACATAACTTTCTTATAATTCGAATCTAGGGATTACAAGAGATAGATACAACGAATATAAAAGAAAAGATAACAACGAAATTCGGAGTTGTTACACCTGGTGTCGTTCGGAGTTAAATAAACGGGCCACAGGTAGATAGCTGGCATGAACCCCAATACCCGGTCGAGTGCCCCAACATATCTCAAAAAAGTCAAATCAATAGTACAATGCGTATAAAAAACAATCTCCCTGAGCCTACCGAAATACACGTGCACTTGTGCACTTCTATGACGCGAGGGATCAGGGTGACATATGGTCCCACCTCCCCTTAATCATCTGCAATCGCTTCCTCCTATATCACATGCCCCCGCCCTCGTCTCAACCACCTTGACCCCCTCGAGATAACCCACCCGCACGGGCTGCCCACGCTTTACACGCCTCAGCCACAGAAGACTCTGCCATATCGTATGTAAACAAGTATTGTGTCCCAACCTTCGTCGTGTCAGATGATTTTATATGGATCGTATAACCTTATACGGCCATATATAAGGTGTGAAATTAAGATTAGGGGTAACACCCTTGTATAAATAATTTTGAATGAGTATTCATCCACTTCATACGTTTCGTATGAAAAGCCAGGTTCTTAGCCAGCTTCTTTCAATAATTTTGTTACATTAAATTCTTAAGGTAACAAAAACAAGACATTCAAATTGTTGAGTTTTTTAATTAGTGGTTCATATTTTTAAAAAATTTAACTTTTGTATTTTTTTTCGTTACACACTTAGGTTTTAAATATATTATGTTCTAATTTTGTATTGTTTATCCACAGGATATATATAAATAAACAATCAAACTTATATGTTTTTTAATTTGTTAAATAAATAATTTGTTTTGAAAGTCGAAAAGAAAACAACATTAAACAAGAACAGTCTTTTAATAACAAATTAATCCTCCTAAGTTAGTTACACCCCACCAGTAAACACGAACAGTTTTTTAATAACAAATTAATCCTTCTAAGTTACACCCCACCAGGATCGAACTTGGCTTTCTCCGAATTTAGCCAAATGCTTAATAGTTTACACCAGCTGGTGTTTATATAAAAGAAACAGGGACGGATCTACATAGAGTGGTGCGGGTTCATGTGCACACTGAATTCAAAATTTAAACAGAAAGCAAAATTTTAATAGAGCGTATATATAACTTTCGAGTGAACCCATATGTAAAATTGTAAGATGATGCAAGTGGAGAATTGTGTTATATAGTGATGGTCACCGGTTCAATTCCCGCTTCAACTATTTTTAATACATATGCAAATCACAAGCACTCCATTTTACATTTAGAGTCGAAAGGTTAAAGAATATTTTACGTTTTTCTTCTGGATTGAATCAAGGCTTGCCTGCATTTCACTGACGTAAATTCAATTTTTTTCTACAACATGTCATATTTCCTTTATTTTTGCCATAATCTTGTTTTCTTCTTTTTTTTTTGAAATGGTATTATGTATTATTTTTTTTTATAATATGTCTACCCTTTTCGAAAGAGATCTAAATTGAATTTTTAAAATGCCTATGATTGTGAGGGTCTATTCAAAATTGTAGAATGCTACTTAGCTGATAAAAAGTTTAAAGTGAATCTGTAAGTAATAATACAATGTTCTTTTGGTTATGTATAGGGTTAAGGTTTTAGAGGGAGAGGGAACATATTTGTCTTAATTGTGGGTATGATATTTGTTGTTAAGGGAATTGGCTTGTAATAATACTAACCAGACGTTATTGGTCACTACCACTTCCACCTTTGAATATTCTTCATGCTTATTTTTCCTTCACCAGTCCTCGGTTAAAAAAAGAGTAAACTGTCATTTTGGTCCATGAGGTTTGGGCTTTTGCCATTTTAGTTCAAATCTCAAACTTTTTGTCTTCTAAAATCCTGCTATTTTGTCCTTTTCCTCTGAGACAAAATGGTCATTTTAAGCAGAGTTTGAGATTTATTTTATATATATAATATATATTAATGCTTAAAATGACCATTTTGCCCCTGAAGAAATGGACAAAATAGTAGGATTTTAGAAGACAAATATCACTTTTGGACCAAAATGGCAATAAAACTGAAACCATAGGGACCCAGATGCAAAAAGTTTGAGATTTGGACTAAAGTGGCAAAACTGCCCAAACCTCAGGGACCAAAATGGCAGTTAACTCGTTAAAAAAATTAACGGAGTTAATTTTTTTTCCGAATTACAAACTGACGTATTTGGGCTTTTGATCAGAAAGAGAATAAGATTTTATTGATGTAAAACTTACATTGAAACGGTGCTCCAAACGACTTGATTTCTTTTAATTGGAAGTTTAAACACCCGAATTGAAGCACCGATTTCTTCGTTTGGAGCACAATTTCAAGGTAAATTTTACATTAATCGACTCGTATCCTCATTCTGATCAAAAGCCCTAAACCGTCAACTTGTAATTCATAAAAAAAAACCTTAACGTCATTAAGGTTTTTTAACTGGGACCAGTGAAGGAAAAATAAGTGAAATGTGAGACTGGCATGGGGAATATTCAAAGATTAGACTGTCAATGGCCAATGGCGTCTAGTTGAGATTATTAAAGACCAATTCTCCCTATTTGTTATAGGATACTATGGTTATAATATGACAATATACCGAACATATCACTTGTATAAACTTACTCTAGGCCTCTATTAACTTAATTTTTTTTAAGTTCAATTTTAGGGCTAGCTAATGAAAATTTGATAATAACGGTGGGGTGAGTTTTGAATCTGCATTCATTGATTGAGAAGTGATGGGGTAAAGTCAAAAGTATAAACCACTAGTAAATAACGTATTATTTTTTTTATTTTTTTGGACGGTACACAGCTCACCTGGCTAGGACCGTGGCCAGCGACCTAGCCCCCCCGAGTTCAAATCCACGCGCATACGAGTTGTTTCGACCCTTCGTCCGGAGGCTTTGCATAAATTTGTATATCCCGATTCGAATTAAAAGGAAAACCTTCCCACAAACCAATTGGTCTGTGGGTCATTGATTGTTTATTTTTATCAGACAATTTTTTATGAAGGTTATCATCCGAAAATCAAGAAGGTAAATAAATATTCCGCGATACTACGTTTTATTTATAAAAAATTATAGAAAAAAAAACTTTAGGGTCAAGTGACCCAACACCCACACGGCAGTGACGGCACACCATAGGTCTGGCCATGATTATAAATAATTTATAAAATTAATAATTATTAAAAGATATTCATAGATACTAAATTCTATATTTATTTATTTAGTAATCACAAAAATGTTTATAAAAACTAATAAGAATTTAGTTTTCTTTGTATAAAATTTGAAAAGACCACTCAACTGTGGTTTAGCTTTATTCTTACATTTAGTCTGTGTATATGTTCATCAAAAGGATTCTTCTACATTAAATAATTTTGAAAAGACCATTCACCTTAAATTACCTTTTACTAAATTTTTACATCGTCAAGACTTTTAAGATACTGTGTACCATCTCTCTTTTGTTATATGTTATATACGAGTTGTACCTCATAGTATATACCAAATGATTTTAATAATATTTGGCATATCTTATAAAAAACACTAAAAAATTGTAGTCAAAATTATATGGATTATGCTTTTAGACACGGGGGTGGTTGTCCATTAATTTAGTCAAAGCCTTTATTTTAAACAACTAAACTTGTAAAAAAGAGGTTGGGTTCATGTCTCACATACGATAAAAATTAAAAGAAATTTGTCACTGTAAAAAAAAAAGACATAGTAATTGACAGGGGTTGCTTTTGATACTATCAATTTGATATAAGACTGTAAAACAACATCCTATCTATGTTTGCCGTGACAGATTCAAAATGTATTTCTAAGGGTAATTGGAAGGAGGTGGTCCGGATTTTAGCTAAAAATACACTAAAGAGTTAATTACTGTTTTCGTCCATATGGTTTGTCAAAAATCACTATTTCAGTTCATTAGTTTAAAATTTGCGATTTCAGTCCACGTGGTTTCACTTTCTTAACCATTTCAGTCCCTATGGTTTCACTTTCGTAACCACTTCAATCCATTTATTCTGTAAATACAGGGACTGAAATGGTTACGAGGTGTACTGAAATGGTTATGAAAGTGAAACTACAGGGACTGAAATCGCAATTTTTAAACGAATGGACTGAAATAGTGATTTTTGACAAACCACAAGGACGAAAACAGTAATTAACTCATACACTAAATCATTTACACCCTCCCCCCCCCCAATTTATAGTGTAGTACGCCCCTGCATGTTGTGTAACATTCGTCGAAAAATGGGTTTCCAAACCCGCTTCGTTTATTAATCAAATACTCAGTTATAATTTTTCGTTGCGTATTTATTGCTCAGATAAATTTTAAACAATACATAATTAATATATATATTAGAATTTTAAACCATAATTGTTAAATAACAAAAAAAATAGTGAATTAAAAAAATAATGGAGACGCCGGGTTTCGAACCCGGGTCACCCACAAACCCAAACACACAACACACCGCTCCGCCACACACTGCTTTTGTGATAAACACTGAAACAAATAAGACTTATAATAAAACCCGATAGTCAAAATCCGGTAATCAGCGCGCCCAGTTAGTCATCACCGGAAAAATCGGCAATCCGCGATTTTGGCCATATTCCTTTTGACTGAACCGCACAAATTGAATTCGACGTCGGTTATAACCGTTGCCGGCAATCAATTTCAGTCATAACCGACGGAAATCTTCAATCGCGAACCTTGACTCAATTCAAACCCAATTCAGTCTGTTTCCACTATAAATACCCACTTGAACACTCTGAAAATCCTTTCGCTCAGAACCACGATCGTTTCCGAAGCTTTATTCATCCCAAAACACGTCGCCGGAGATTTTTGCATTCGCCGGACTTTCACCGGAAAACCGAGGCTTTACTTCTAATCGGTAAAATTCTCGACTCTTTTGTTTGTAATCCATTATTCGGCATGTATTAACCTTAATCATTCAACCAGAATCTGTCTTAGACAACGTCGCCGGAAATACCCGCACTCACTGTCGATCGGTATAATCATCTAAACCCTCTTGATATCTCTTGCTCAGTGACTTAATTGCATAACACAATGATCTAAACTGTTAAACAATTCACTCAGCCGAGAGTCACAAATCAGAGCCGACGACTATTGCCGGAAATCTGAAGTAAACACTCTGTTTTGGTACATTTTATCCCTTAATTTCTTTATCTATTTCATTCCAACCAATTATAAGTTTTGATGATCGATTTAAACAGAACAGTCAGATTTCACTGTTCTGTATTCTTGTAAACGAAGAAGATGAAGTCGAGTATATGTATAAATATAATTAAAACTGGATATTCGAACGGGTTAGACACACAGTCCAGCGGTGGATTGTGTGCACAAACAATACATACATCCCGGGTTCGAATCGCACACGTTACCGACTTTCAGAAAGAAAACCAACATTTTTAGAACTTAATCAGATCAAGTCACAGAATGTTTATAAGAGTAATATAATCCATTAGTTAAACAGATTAGACACACAGCCCAACTAGTTGGGTTGTGCGCACTCGAACCGAAGAACCCGAGTTCGACTCCGGGTCTCTGCAACCGGTTCGGCCATATAAATAATTTTTAATAAAAACCAAATAAGTTAAAGGTTAATTAGTATATATATATAATTAAAACAGAGAATATTTCGGGTTAGACACATAGCTCAGTTGGTAAAGCTGGGTGCACGTATACGAGAGGTCCCGAGTTCGAACCTCACTCAGCGCATAGAAAACACAGTCTGACCGGTCAAGACCCGGTCAACGGTCAACGGTCAAAAAGTCAACTTTTTATTTCTTTTTATTTATTTATTTAATTGAAAAATTATTTAAAAATACTTAAAAATAAGATTATTAAAGTTAAAAAATTTCCTTAAACTCACAAAAATAAATCTAAAAATTCGACTTAAAGACATTAATTAAAAATATTAATCTCAAATAAAATTTATTTATTTATCGAATCATTTTATTATTATCTAGGTTAGTTCTTCACTAGTCGATTGAATCATAAATTCGTGCGCACTCATCGTCATCAAAGAACGCACCCATTTTGAGTGAATCTCTATCAATTCCCCGTTTTAATCATGTTTTGGGGTGTATCATGTGTCGCATAATTCTTTTATTATATATATAAACGCTTGTGCATACATCATATCCGTGATCAAATGTGTATCAATTGTTGTGTAGATTATATGTAGATTGGTTTTATCATTTTCAGTGCACGCATTTCATTAGGCCCATCAGTTCCCCGTGGGAGACGGGTTGAGCATCAGGTGCCTCATTAGATCGGCTCCTTTTGATTGAGCCTTGATCTCACATACATCATCATTCATGTCATATACTCATCTAAAGTGGTTTGTGTTTGTTTATCTATATATGTTTGCTCATATGTGATTATTGCACAATTTTCCTTATTAAATAAAACAAGAAATTAGTAACAATATTTTATCAAGGTTCACTCGCCAACTTTTGTTGACCCAAAATATCCCCCGTTTTACACATGATACAGGTGATCCAGCTGAGACAAGAACCACATAGGAAGGCCTAGAAGAATAAACAAGTTTAAGATTTGGAATAATTATGTAGTTTCATCTTCTTGTAACTGTATGAATTTTGTTATGGATATTTAAGTTGTAATTTAAATTTAATAAATATGAAACATTTTAGTAAACATCATGAGCTTTGGTGATAACCCAATTATGCCCCGACTCTTATTCCGCTGCGGGTCGGGGTGTGACATGTTGGGTCCGGTTTTTGAAATTGTATACCGAGACGACAATTTGAGATTTATATATTTATTTATTTTTACTGTAACAACATGAATCGAAAACCTTCGAATAAGCGTGTTTTACGGTTCTCAACGTGCGGTATAAAATTTGGTGAAACACATAGTTGTATTCGCAATATAGTATTTTTTGTGTACGATAAAGATACAATGACTAATCGAACCAATACAGGCAGAACAACATTCGTACCAATATTCATTTTTTTTACAATTTTCAATTGATTTAAAACACATGTTAATATGGTTGTATCTCTTTTGTTTGCTATACCGAGTGCATATATCATACCGGTAGTACAACAAACCAAACCGATCATGACTGAAAGCCCGTGAAACTTTCCTTTTTATGATATTTTTCGTTTTAGATCTCAAACGTACCCTTAACACATAAAACACGACATTTGGGTGTTTTCTTCTTTCTATTAATATATAGCTAGTGCAGTTTTGTGACAAACTAAATCCGACCCACTGAATTTAACACCGTAATAAATCAAATCGGTATCGATGAAATTCCCGTCTAGAAATTTGGAGGATACCACTAGCTAACGGTTTTGTTTCATTCATTTTATTTATATAATAAAATAAATATATTATTGGTAGTTATGAAGTAAGATTACGTTTTTTTTTTTAAATGTTCAAAAGAGGAGTAATCCGAGTCGGGGTCCGTTCCAGAGTCAAAGCGGGGCCTAGGACCCAACTAGCGGCTGTCTCCTGCACATGCAACACTTACGTTACTTTTGTACAATCCACGTGCCCATTCTGACACACTCGATTTAAACCTCAACACTCAATTCAATTACGTTAAAATATATACTTTCAGAATTAATATTTTTACTTTTAACCATATCTAATTATTTTTTATCGGCAAAATCTCTATATAAATTTAGAAACACAAATACATGCCAATGAGGTAGTGGTTGGAGAAAGAATTAGTATTTCACTGTTCTTTATGATCCAGGTTTGATTCTCACTGTTCTTATTATTTTCTGCGGCATCCAGGTGAATAGCGAAAACGGGTGGCGCCGGTTCGACTTGTAGGGGAGGCGAGGTTTTACAGTTTATTCCACCGTCTTGCCTTCAGGCGGGTGGAGGTCAGGTTTTCGGGCATCTGGAGAGAGACAAGGGGATGGTGGCGGTCGAGTATTCGACCTTGGCCACGGCGCCCGGTGTCACGGTGGTTGGCACGTCGTTAGTTGTCGTTAAAAAACATAAATACATAATTGCAAGAAACTAAAAAACGAAAAAAAAACAAGATAACGTCTCTTTTCTTTTTGACTGGTCAAAGAATCCTTCGATTGGGCTACCGGCGAAATTTACCACATCGTGATACACTCGCCTCTGAACCAGGGAAAACCCTAACCTAGGACCAAAGCCCGTGAACACTCGCCCAAAGACACGATAATGCAGTGAGTTAAGGATTGAACTAACGAACGCCGCCTACTCATATAATCTTCTATTATCACCAGGTGCCCCCGAAACTACATGGTGGGGCAGGAATCGAACCTGGGTCACTTGGAACATCAAGTCTCTCTCTTACCAATCCATCCAGTGGCGGATCCAGGAGTTTTTTTCACTGGGTTCACTTTTTAGGTGCTTAAGTTTCGGTCAACTCAACGTTCAAATTTTCGGGTCGGATCAGACGTTATCACTAAAGTCAATATTTTTCCTATCCCACTATCTATCTTTGTCTCTAAAAAACACATGAAGCATAAAAAGATGAATAAATAAGCACTATTTGATGTCGGTTCAACTACAAAAGTCTCTAAATGAACAACCCGTTCAACAACCAAAGCATCTAACTGAACAATTTCTATTGCTTATTAACTAAGAGATTAAGAAACAACTAACATATTAATAACTATTTCTAACTACCCACTAATCTAATTGATGAACTAAACAAATAAACAAAAAGGAAATACATTAAGAAACAACTAACATATTAATAACTATTTGTGATCGTGGGTTCATGACAAAGTGTGGGATGATTGTGAATGTTGACCAGAAAGTGTAGCACATCTCACCCTGCTGACTATACAAGGCTAGTATGGTCCGATACCCAGTGACGGACCCGGAAAAAAATTTAAATGGTGCGAATGAGGATTTAACCAAATTTTCAAAGGTTGCTATAATGATTTTACCATATAAAATACACTAATATTTTCTTTCAAGAGGTACACTCACTCGTCAAGGGCTCTGCAGAGGTCCGCCTATGCCGATATCACTATTGGCAGCTTTCAAGTGCCTCTTAAAAGATTTAAAAGCGCCTAAATGGCTTCACTACTAACTTTTGGCAGTAGATTAAGATAGCAAAAAAGTAATGGTATTTAAAAATTAATTGTTTTAATTGTTTTTTTTTTTGTGCCAGTGGGTTGTTGATCGAGGTCTTTTTCCCCTGTACATCCGTCCTTGCATATGATATTTTTAGTAATAAAATTGATTTGTATAATTTAATTAAACATTCTTAAACTTTATGTAGAAAACCGTAAGAAAAATACAAGATTTATATTAAAATTGTTTACAGTCAATGTTACCCAGTGGTGTTGAGTTGAAATTAGAGTAAAATGCTAAAATGGTCCTTGCATTTATGTTATTTTTTTCACTTTATTACAAAAATGAAACCTTTATATCTGGGTCCTCAAGGTTTCATTTATGTTATCATTTGCATAAAATTGTTAAGTGATTTACAAATTTCTGTTTCTTTTTGTTTTCCTAATTTATTGGAGGGTATAATCAGCATTTTATAACTGAACTCCATCATTTAAATGAGAAAAACGACAAAATAGTAAAAATTTCCAACCCAGATTAGCAATTTGATGGAAATAACAACAAAAATAAACCTTAAAACCTATATTCAAAAATTTTGTGTTATGAAACCTTAGAACCCATGTATAAAAAGTTTTATTTTATAATTGAATTGGGAAAGTAACATAATATACTAAGTGACTATTTTGTCATTTTACTTACTATTATTATTATGAATAAAAACACACACGCCACAATCAAAGTGCATCCAATTAGCAACTGACACACACAACCCATATTACGTCACCTTCATCCTACTCTACTATGCTGTCCCTGCTTACTAGCTCTATTGTCTTCCAATCGTACAGGCAGAACTCGTAAAAAATATCTATTTATTTACTTTAGTTTTAATATTTAACCGATATTTGTATGATAATATGAATTTTCACCCATAAATATTGTACTTTATAAAAACTTATTAGTCTTTTTAGATGGCCCATAATATAAAGGTTATAAAATAAATAGTCTTTTTAGACATTGCCCATCGTGTAATCGATGACATGACACCAATTGATAGATAGTGTGGTCAAATTGTAATGTCTATCTCTAAGCACGTTGAGTTAATGCGATACAACATGGTGCAATATAAATGAGTAGTAGAAAAAACATGTTAAATATGGGTTTACAACGTATCGGATTTGACTCAGGTGTATCGAACGGTTTAATCGGGCGTGGTTTAACCGGTTTTATCGGACGGTTCAACCAATACAACTGACTGGTTTGAACCGATTTTTAACACATTGGTTATTAGGATATTAATTGATATTTGTGATCACATCCCCGTTCCGCATAGCTAAATGCCTAGTTCTATTAATTGTTTTGGTTGTTCATTTATGTATTTTAGAATGACAACTCACATCCTGTCTAGTTAAATATTAATTTTACAAATGTGTCATACATCAAAGGTTGATCTCTAAACACTAAGGTCATAAATAGGGATCTTAATACTAATCACAGCAGTTATTTTCTGTTTGCATCTAATGAGTCAAATAAGGTGAAGTAGTACATGGTCTTTGTAGGAGTGTTATCTCATTAATGATGTTATGCATAAAAATTGGCCTGAACCTTGGCCATTGATTTCCCATTAGACGACTGGATATCCTGATATGTGTCATGTAGCTCACGCGCACTATCCCACTGAAGATGTTAATCTTGAATTAATGAGATATAGATAAAGACGAGTTATAGATAATTAAGTTGGATTATTTTAATGAGTCTTTATAGGGATAATTGATAGTTTAAATTAGATAGATTTATCTAGTTGGTTAGTTTATTTAATTAAATAGAGTTCGAGTCGGGTTAGGACTAGAATAAGTTTTAGTATAAATATAGGGTTAAGGTTAATGTATTTGGTGTTATCTCATTGATAAATAATAAAAAGAGTCGAACGAGTTCGTTCAACACCGTATTTGTTTGTTCGTTCAAGTGCCTCATTTCCAACACCCACATTGCTCATGCTTCTTGTTCATCGTGGCTTACATGTTTGATGCATGTTAATTGGCTTCTTGTTCATCGTGGCTTACATGTTTGATGCATGTTAATTGTTTTGTTTGTTTATTTTAAAACTCCAAATATAGCTTCTCGTTTATGTATATGGATTATGGATGAAAATTTAGAGAATAATCTTAAATATTTTTATAATTGTTTTTGGATCTTGACCTACTTAACGGGTTATCTATAATCTGATTAATACAAATCATAGACAACGGATTAGTTTACAAATTTATTAGCTTATGTAAATACAAAATTAATATCCAGACAACGGATTAGTTTACAAATTATTAATATATATGTAATACAAAATTAAATATAGTGTTGTGTCGTTACTCGTTTATGTTAATTTTGTTTGGTATAGATATATATTTTTGTATACGTAAGCGAGTGAGTAAAGACTGCGTTGAAAAGTCACGTGACGCTACTTTGATAAGTCATATCAAGCGGCGGCTGCCCCCGCATGGGATGGTCCCTCCCTCCCACTCACCTACTATTTTTTTTTTTACAAACTCTAGATTATTGCCAGATGGATGTTATATCATGATTATAAAAAAAAAACCATCTAATAAAGTAATTGTTCTTATTTATTACCAAACCATGTTTATTTTTAACACCCTTTGTTTCCATTATGTATTAAATGTCCCGTCAGTTGCGGTTGCGGGGCGTTACAAATATTTCTCAACCCATTAAATAAAACGCTATCATATTTTTGCTAGAAAAAAGTTAAAACGATGGCAAGACTTTTATTTTGAACTGAAGGCAAAACTATAATTTGTCAGGATCAGTGAGTGGTATGTAGCTACCTGGCATGAATAAAATTTAAATCAAGTCACCTAATTAAAACAAAACGCTTTCATAGTTTTGCTAAAAAAACTTAAAACGATGACAATACTGTAATTTTGAACTATGGTAAATTCAGATTTTTTAAAAAGTTAAACCAACGGTAATAATGTAATTTTGAATCAGGGAAGTTGTAATTTTAAACAAGGGGCAAATTTGTAATTTTAAAAGGTGGGTAAAATATTTGTTAAGGTTAATAGGGTATATATAATATAAATTTTCTTTGTGTAAAATAAATCATTTGAGAAATCTGTTTTTGGTTTAGCAAAGAAACAAAGCAACCAAGAGACATCGATAGACCTCAAATCATGGAGCATGTCTTTGATCCGTGTTACATATTGAAGGTGCTACCCTAATTATGTACGTACATGATGACTACATGCTTTACGTATATATAATTTAATAACCATTTAGCTCCATTGATAATTTTAAAAGATTTGACTTTTAACTTTTAGTAAAATGAGTCAGTTTTGATTATTATTTACTTTAGCAGATAAAAAATATAAAGTGTGTTTTGTTGATTCCTTGAAATTAAATTATGAAATTTAAGGTAGGCGGGGCTTCCGGCCTTCTAGACAATGGAACCCGGTTGGGTATATCGGCACCACCTATTTCGGCTTTGACGGGTTCAAAGAAGAGAGGTCATGCGTACATAGATGAATGGTTGCTAGTTAGACGTTGTCGATGATCACCCCTACCACCCTAGTTGTAACATCATGGAACACATTTTGACCAAAAGAGACGCAACGTAAAATGTCAACTAAAAAATTCTTTCTTTATTATCCATATGACATACTCGAAGGTTCGTTTATGAAATGTCAAACACTTTCTTTAAATGATTTACAACCTTCATTCTTAAACAACGTATCAATGTAATATATATGTATAAGTTATGTGACCGCTCCTCCCGTACAATCCTTGTCCTTTGACTCGATCCTCAACCACTTAAACTCCTTAGTGATAATAATAATCTTATGCAACCTGCAATCACTACATACATCCGCATCGTTAATAATGGTTACGTTATTCATAATTTTGAATATACGTAGTTAAATGACCACTCCATATTCTTTCTACTCATGTTAATCCTTTCGATTATCTTTCTAGGTACAATCTTACATCCCAATCGTCAAATCTTCATAAGGTCAATAATAGTATTGCACTTTCATTTCATTCTCAAGACACATGATTAGTAACATTAATACTCAAACATATTGAAGCCATGTATACATATACATGAGCCCTATTCTTTCGTGTACAATAAATCTCACTTCGTACATACGTACATACATACATACATAAATATATATATATTCATACACACACATACATACGTTCATGCCTACCTCCATAACCAAGCTCTTACCTACCACTTACAATCCCATACTATTACACTAACAAATCCTAGTCACAAACATACATATAAATTGGACACATACGTACAAACCTACGTACATGCGCATTCCAACTCATGCATACCTAAAGACTCCATTTTTAACATGTAGGTAAATCCACACCCATACCTATACATACCTCTAGACTCATTTCGTTCCCACACATACTTACGTACACACTCACCAATCCTCATAAACACTCTTCAATGAGTTTGGGGTGCATTTCGGAAGCTTAACAGCGAGTTTAATACTCACCCGTAGCTTACTAACCTATTGGGTAGGGTTATGGTACATTATAAAAGTTTAACGGGGCTTCAAAAAGGGTCCACGGGGTCTGAAATCGAAGAAAACGAAGAAAACAACAATGCTGGCTAAAAACCTCGTCGTAACCTACGGCGGCTGACAACTGTTGTTTCCGTTTACCTGCTTGGCCGTAAGCTACGGCTAACCTGTTGTAGTTTACGGCGGGTTCTCCCACTCTAATCCTTCTTCCATTTTAGTTTTTACTAGACAATCATTAGGTCCCCGAACTTCCTCCTTCCACACTTTTCATGCTTCCTAGGCTAACATGGCCATATTTCAAGCCCCATATCCTTCTACTACTTAACACCAAGTTCAAACCAACTGTCGTATCATGCTATGTTTCTTTCTATATTCCGACCCATTCACTTCTACCGTATAATTACATGCATAGATGACCACCTACGACTTACCACATTAATACTAACCTTGGTATTTATCCTTACCGTAATTTCTTACATGATTCTCTATAAAACAACATACCAACTTCATTTATAAACAAGAAGTGATTCCGGAAATCACTTACCTCGAGTTGCCACGTTCATGCTTGCTTCCTTGCCTCCTCTTGACCTGTTAGCCATCCATGCTTGAGTCCACATTGACATAATTCATATTCTTTCATGTCAACATGTTCACAACGCTATTAGCATACATGCTTAATCATATCAACAATCATTCCAACTCCTATGTCATATTGACTTTCATTAGTCAACCACTAACATACATAAGACATAGATCCACTATCACATTGTTCACAGTTCATGCAATTCAACTACCATCATTTATGCTACATAGATAATATATCATGTATCACATAATCTCCTTAATTTCATAATCATGTTAGGAACTGTAAGCAAGGATTTCCCAATGAAATTCCTTTATGTAAATACGGGGTTTCCCCATAGTTTAAGAAATGAAAATTTGGTGTTTTTGAAAACTCTGATAATTTTTCCTGACACCCGGTCCTGATGAAAATTTCGATGCGAAACTTATAATGAACACTGGTACCACTGTATCTTGTCACGGCTCCTGCCCAGGTTGGGGTCGGGGATTTGACACAAACCATGTTATTCACACATTGTTGGCTTTCCAGAAAGTCAAATGTCCAACATTTAAACTTTTGATTTATAAACATGTATATATCTTAATATAGCTAACCATGTTAATGATTACCATATGCACTTTCATGTTGTATGACACATACAACCACATGATCAATCAATTACATACATACATAATCAATTCAGCACATATTAATGCTTTCATGATCCTACAATAAACAACCATATTTAGAGTAGACAATCAACATGACTCTACCATCCTTACTTGCTATACAAAAACACCAATTTCATTACGTAATCCCAACTAAACCATCCACTAAGCACATATTGTGCATCATACGATGCAAGTAAATAATGCAAGCCACTAGTGCACATTTCTATCCAAACGCGAAATCAACAAAACCTCCACATGGATTCAGTCTTACACATATTCCTTGTGTAAGTTTACTAACAAATTAATCATTTTCATGTTATATGCATATTCATCCCCTACTTGCATACATTTTCACATAACATTGTTATTTAGGCATTTCATCAAACACTTGGCGTGCGTACTACTATTTAAGTATGATGTACAAGTAGTTCATGCCTAATCTTCCTAGTTCATACATAATTCATCAAATCTTCTTACTAATCAACAAGTATCATTCACACATAGACACCATAGCAAAATCTCTAGTTCATCCAACTCATTCATATTTAACCATAAACCATCAAAATCCCAAGTTTTTGAACATGGGCTCTTTCATGAAAACTCCTAATTGAGATGATTAAAACATTATTAACACTAAATTAAGTACTTCAAAACCCAAATTCAACCATCCTATTCTTTCAATTCATCCAATTAAGGGAAATTCCTCAAAACCCACCAAGAGCTTCATTCAAGAGATTCAAGAGATGATTTGGGTACTTACATGATTCACACAAGAACACACGCACTATGTGTATGTGTCGACCATGTTCCCCCCCAAAACTACTGACTAATTGTTTTTGTAACAAATGCCACACATTGAGCCCTCCTAAATGGATGAATTCCTCCTTTCAATCTCACATTCTACTTCTTTCTATTTAACACATATTCTATCTAAGTTAATTAGACTAGTTGTGCCACACCCCAACCGATGGCGGAAACATCGAGGCGGGACGAAAAAGATGATCATTGCTCATAATACTAATATCGAAAATAATTAATTAAACGGATTTCATTTCATAACAACTATCAAGTATAACATCATTTCAGAAATACAACAATACAACAAGTTTGAATAGTAACAACATTAAACCTAACTTCTAAATGTGTATATAGCGTCATTGCTACTTTGTTTTCATGGCATCAACCTTCTCAACCTGTAACATGTTTAAAATACGAGTTCAATACAAAAGCAAAGGCGAGTATACAAGTTTGAGCATAGCGTACGTATAAGTATAAGTTTAAACAAATCCACATGGCAACTAAGTTTACATACGAGCAAATACAAGGCATGCGATATTTCTAGGCAACCCTCTGTTTACGCAACTAGTATAAATAATTCAACATAACCACACGTTCACCGGCGGTGCGTTACTCTTATAGCGCTATACATGTCAAATGGAGGCTCAAAATAAGCCAATGACTATGGTATCACATACGTTCGGTCCTAGTATAAGCATAACATACGTATCAAAGCGTTTATGTATAATGGATTGTTCGTGCAAGTAATAAAGCATAAGTTTTGTGTTGTTTTATGATAATGTAAACATGTTACACCCCAAAAGTGGTAAACGTAAAAAGGGGGTTTGAGTATACTCACGGTTTTGCAAGCGTTCGACTTGGTAATCCGTGAAGATTGGTTAAGTTGAGGGATGAACACCAACTTATCCTATAAGAGGAAAACGTAGGTGTGAGCGTTGGAATGATAATGGAAGATTCGGGGTTTGGAATAATGCACACAAAGTAAAGTATACGAAAATACTCACTAAGGTATAGCGCTCGTTTTGACACTATGGGAACCCATTATGGTTTATGTGATTTCATAGGTTGTAACACCTATTAGAATCTAAATGAGAAACCATACTCTTTAGTGATTAAACTTACTAACTCGACACATGATTATGTAGTCATTATCAAGGTTTTGATTTTTAAGTATGTATTGTATATATTAATATAGTTATATGTATAAGTCCATTCATGGATATCATAGAAGTCATGTAGGAGGTAGGTGGCATAGCCATCCATTTTAGGAACCTCATAATAGTTCACCACTACATAAGTTGTCATAGACAACAAGGAGGGTCAAGAACAAGTACAAGAATAATAAAATGAAATACATACATTATTATACACTAAGTAGCCACGTAAGCTACAACCCTGTGAGCCGGCGTCGACCTGTGAGCCGGCGTCGACACACGTAGAAGGCTAGACGAGGTTGTGTTACTTTCAACTAGCAACTACTTAGGATGAATGGGAAAAGCATCAAGTGTTGTGTGGACTTAGGTGTAGGATAGCCCAAGCTAACCTTGTAGTAATTTCTTGACTTGGCAACACTTGTGAGCTTAAAGCTCTTCAAAAACAGAATGTTTAGAATGTTAAAACACTCCTATTTACATGTTAAACAACTTTAGTTAGTCTCACTAATCATAACTTTGACTAGGAGCTCAAGAACACAAAGTGGAATGAAAAAGAGATAAGTTTTGAAAGTGTTTTGAAACAAACAGAAAGTTTGGAGTCCTGTAGGTGCATTTTCAGGTCTGGATTCTCCATGGAGAATCCGTGGATTCAAACCTAAGGATTATCCAAGCAAATAGAAAGAAGAATCAAGTGAAATGGTTAAGAAATGAGCAAATTATGCTCACTTTTGTAAGAGATGATGAATCCGCCCGAATTCAGAAGTTGCAAGAGTTTTGAGAGTGATTTGAGAGATATTAGAGAGTTGTGAAAGTGTAAAAAGGCTTGGAGGAACTTGGTATTTATCATGGAAGAGTTTAGGGTTGATAGGAAGTGTTTAAATGAGGTTAGGATGTGATTGGAGGTTTAGTGTGTGGATTCGTGCCTTTCCGCGGCTGGAAACACAATCTACCCGCCCAGACACCTCATGCGGACCGTAACCACGATCCCATACAGTCCACATGGGCCGGGTCAGGGCCAATTTTTTTTTGTTTTGGTGGATTGGCCTTGTCTTAGGTGTTTGTATGATACATGTTTGGGCCATATTAAGACTTTTAAGCATAACAAGTATGGTCTAAGGTTTACATAAGTACGAAACAAATAAAATTAAGTATAAACATTGCGTATAAAGTATGCACGAAGTGTGTTCGTTTATGTATTTGCAAGTATGATCATCTTTTCGAGTAATGTATCAAGTGCACAAGTATATGAATAAGTATAGCATGTTTGGAAATAAAATGTGTTTCATTATGTTTCAATTCTCGAGATTACAAAGATTACAACGAATAACGATTACAAGATGCAAAGGTTTCCAAAAATAGAAATATAGCACGAGCTTTCTAAATACGGAAAGTATGAAAACGTTGGGCGTTACAAGTTGGACCACTTCATGCCATACATAAGAAACTTACTACCAAACCAAACATTCGGATTTTTGGGGCGTTACACTAGTTAAAGAACTATAATATTCCTCCGATTTTGTGAGGTCTTAGGGTGTATTCTAACTTAATTGGTGTGAAAAATGACATCACAAGTTATTACGTTTCTCAAACCACTCACTCCCCGTGTTAAGGGGTGTTAAACGTCCCTTAGTTAAGATGTTAACCTAGGAGAAAAAAGAATAAGAAAGTAACGTTATTTATTATCAATGTTTATTTAAGCTAAGAAGTTAATGAAGTATATTATTATTATTATTATTATTATTATTATTATTATTTATTCTATATTTAATATAAATATTTAACACTATAATGTAACACCTCGAAAATATTAGAAATTAATATTTATTTACATATGGTATATATGTTGGTTATAACCAAAGAATAATGTGACTAGGATTAATTAACCTAGTTAGAAATATCTAGTGAATAATAAAGAAAACTTGAAATGTTGGTAATTTAGAAACTTGGAAACCTTGAGTGACTAAAAGGGGTGAAACAAGAAAAATGTTTTAGATTAAACAATTAAAGACCAAAACACACACATGTGTGTGTTTGGTCGACATTTTCACCAGGAGCAAAAGAGGGTCTCTACAAGACCCTAAACACATAAAAATCCAACAAAATCAAAAGGAAAACGAGCTAGGAAATTGGGGCTTTTACTAAATTCGTGATCACTAAGACTAGGAGATCACAAGGTATGTCTAATTCCATCATTTGGTGATATCTTGAAATTTGGATAAACACTCATAATTGAAATTCATGCTTGAATGTTGAATGCATGAGTGATGTTATGTTAAATCCATGTCTAGGAGCGAACCCTAGTCGAAAATTTGGTGATTTAGTGATGGAAATTATGAAATTGATAATTACCCATACATGTGTTAAGTGGGTGTTGTAACTATGTGATGAACAATGAATTTCAATGTTGAAATTGTGTAGAATTGATGTTATGATGCAAGTCTTGATATTGTTTATGAATGCTAGCCATAAGGACTTGAAGTTTGATGATTGAAACTTGGTTAAAAGTTAAATATAAACTAGATAAATGATGTATAAAAATCATGCTCGTAAGGTGTTTGTTAAAATGCCTGAACGAATGTTGATATGTTGAAATTATGAAAGAAACACGTAATTGGCTAATTTGACTAATTACGTGTGATATGAATTAGTATGGGTTCTAACAATGATAAGTCGAATAGTAGTTTTGACATAAAATCCGTAAGATGGAATAGTCGTAAGTAAGGATGACTAATCTAACCGTCTTACTAATTATGGTGATAGTTTGACGCTTGCAAGCTAGGTGGAGGATTGGGAAAAAAGCGGGATAAACAGATCAAGCACGCAGAAAAAGTGCATAATCGGATACAAGGTAAGTAAAGCTTACACCCTTTTTGTAGGATATTATTTATTTATAAGTTATAAATACAACAAAGGTTATATTAGAAATACGATTCCAACACGAAATGATTCGGGTCGGAACATATCAAAAGATGTAAAACCATGTTTAATGGTAAAAAGGGTCGAAATGGTAATTTGGTCATGTGATGATATATATAAAATGAGTTTTCGAATGGCTACTTTATAAGTAAGCCTAAACGAATAAAAAGAGAAAACAGTGATTTAGTCACGTATAAATGGATAAAAGTCGAAGTATAAAACCACACCAGGTGGCATAAGCCATGATGAGTTAAACGCGTAAGAAACAGATTTAAGAGACATAACTAAATGGTGAGAAATCCGAAATGAGTTACTTAACGGAATGGTAAATAAATACCATTTATATATAAGCGCAAAATGTATGGTCGTTTAGACCAAATGGGTCAAATGGTAATGTTGATACCATTTGACATATAACGACTAATAAGTGCTTGTCGAGTCTTATGCTCACAGGATAAAACGGCTTGTGAATTAGCGATGCTATGAATTAGCAAATTATTGAGGCAAGGTATTAAAATGGGTCAAAATGTTGACCCGAGCCAGGTACGCATAAATAAGATTATAGTTAAACGAGCGATTTTGGTCAAATATTTAGTGAAAATCCTTCGTCGTAAAATGAGGGAGACAAATTGACCAAAACGCCCTTGATGGATAAATCGGGCAATCGAACCTTATGGGTTGTTTAGAAACATATATTATGGTAATTTAAACCTTAGATAAGCATAAAAGTTATAGACATAAGCTTTCTCGGGTCAAATGCCTAAAAGGAGCATTTTTCCGTAAAATAACTAACCGAAATATTCGTGATAATTGGTTTATTATATGAAATCCGTCACAATAGTAGTTGTGGTGGAATACAAGTAGATATTTGAATGTGAAAATATGATGCTAGAAATGAATAAGCTTGGTTATGCATAAAAGCGCTTAAATACCCTTAACGGGTCAAAATAAGCATTTAAGCACAAACGGGTTAATGATGCATAATAACCCACGATATGAACCTTGTGTGATAAAGAACTTTTAAAATATGATGATTATCAGAATATAAGTGCAACAAACAAGTTGGTTTAATAAAAGTATGAACGGGTCAAAAGCTATGTCAAAAGAAGTTTAATAATTAATTTATGCCGCGGGCTTAAATTCTAGAAAATTGTTAATCCGGATGTCAGATTTTAACTCCATATGATGGAGAATCAAATCACGATCGCATAGGAAAAAGAATCGTGTAAAACGGATCAATAACGAATAAGTTATGGACGTTTTCGTAACAGGGACTGAAAGTGTAAAAGCTGAAACTATGCTGAACCATAAGTTACGGTTCTGAGCCATAACTTACGGTTCAGACCTGCTGTTCTAGACAGAAAGGGGGTACCGTAAGCTACGTTACCCAACCGTAGCTTACGGTAGACCTTTAAAAAATTGTTTCTTGTTCGTGTTGATATATGGACTTGATTTAAACACGTTATAAGTTCGTATGACTAACCATTTCATGGTTTATGAAATGTAGGAATATCTTGGATGCCGGATGACGATCAAGCTTAACAAAGAACCGAACACAATCAAGATACAAGCTTCCGCACTACGTTTCGTCGTCATTTTTAAATGACAAACTCATTTACATTATGATGTGTTGTTTCAATATGAAAATGTTTTAAATAACCCAAACAACACAAAATGTTTTAAATAAACACGTATTTTCATAAGTATGTGTAATCATTATTATACATTTTTAGTCTAAATTTATAAGAAAACCGTTAAATATTGGTAAGGGTCTTACATATAACAATTTAAAAAATGGTAGGTAATGTCACACCCCAACCGATGGCGGAAACATCGGGGCGCGGCACTAGGCGAATCAGATTGCTCAAGAGAATCCATAACAATTATTTAAACGACAATATATAAGCGTTTAATATCCCATACTATCAAACATATAATCCTCAAACATTTATTACAAATATCAAATAATCTCTTAAACATAATCCAATCCGATCTTCCCTAGATTTCTATTAGGTGCGTTTTTAAAGATAGATCCTAATCCGTTGCAGCGAAAATCATCAACCTGCCACATATGTTAAAATAAACGTCAATACAATTAACTAAAGATGAGCATACAAGTTTGCGTACATAATAGATATAAAAGCGTTTAGCTTACACCGCATGACATTACGTAAGAGATGTGAACCATGTATCTACTTAGATTCAAGTAAACCAACAAACCGCGAGTGCAAGGCACGCGAACAAGTGTCCACGTCCTAAGGGAAAATAAATGCGAAATAAAAAATGCGAGCCTTAACAACCCCGGGCCTCCGGGTGGCGGGTAAACCTCTAGCAAGCTATCATGTTAAGGGTGGCGTACTAGCAATCAAGTAACACATACAATTTAGCAGATTTCACGTATAGTCATGTAAAGGCGGGTTGCGAGTAAGCGTTTTGATTTGTGTGTTGTGATTTGATATATGAACATATGTGACACCCAAAAGTGCGTTTAAGCGTAAAAGAGTTCAAGTATACTCACAGTTGGTGCATTAAGAGAGAGAGATGGGATCTGATGTAGGTTGAGGAGAGCGCCGGTTCAGCCTGTAAGCGAATAGAAGTGCATCAGTCTTCCGAATTGCTGAAACGTTCGAAACGTGAAGAAGCAGAGGACAAGTTCGGGCGAAGTTGTACCAAATCTCCTGGATTTGGTACAAGTTCGGGCGAACTTGCTTGATTTCTTCTGATTTTGTACAAGTTCGGGTGAACTTGGTACCTTTTCTTAGAAAAAGGTACAAGTTCGGGAGAACTCGACTAACATTTTGGGGAAAGGATCAAGTTCGGGCGAACTTGTCTGGTTTTCTTAGAAACCATACAAGTTCGGTCGAACTTGGTGGGTTTTCTTTAGATTTTTGACAAGTTCGGCCGAAGTTGGTCACAGATATGTGACAACTTCGAGCGAACTTGATTATTTTGGTCACCAATTCGTGCGTTTTCGTGTCGTTTACTGAGGAAATCGAGTGTCCATCCCTCCAACCTTAAGCTATTGAGCAAAACATAGGCTGGAGAGGTCTTTTGGAGAGAGTTTTAGCCACTTTACAGGAACTCGGGCTAATCTGGGTGAACTTGATGGTTCGTACGGGTTAGTCCAGTTCGTGCAAGGTGACGACATCGTCCTTGTGCTTCCGGATCTGAGATCTTGCTTGACAACGCCTCGTTCCACTTCATAGTGAACGAAACATACGTCATTAGTCCGTATTTTTGTGTAAAAATGGATGTTTTTAAAAGGTTTTACTTAGATCTAACACTTGGTGAGTCGAAATCATAAGGATTTCTAGCTTGGGAAGCCAAACCTAAGCCCAACTACACTCGTTTAGTGTAGAACTAAGTGAAAAACAGAAGTTTTGTAGAAAAAAGATGAAGATTTTAATAACAGAAGAGATTTGACGAAAACGAAGGCAATCCTTGTGCAAAATCGTTGTAAAACGTTGTTGTTTTCATGAAAACGGGTTGAATCTTACTTGGAAATCAAAGGTTTTCGGTTTTGAGAGCTTTCGGGTGAACTTGCAGCAAGATGTGCATGTAACATCCGTCAAAAACGGATTTTACCAAACCCGCTCCGTTTATTAACCGAACAGTCAGTTAAAAATTTCGTTGCGAATTAAATGCCCAAAATAATTTTAAACGATACATAATTAATTATTATATGGGATTATATAATTAGTTTTTGAAAATCTGTCAAAAATAAGAAAATAAAAATAGTTTGGTTCTGCCGGGTTTCGAACCCGGGTCAGTAACCGGTTCATCAAACAACTTAACACACAACACTGGAACCACTGCGCCATTGATGCTACTTGTTAAATGTTGGAATCATTTAATTCTTAACGCGTCTTTCCGAATTCAAAACCGGCGCCCAAAGTTCAGTCGTCGGAAATCCCGGCAATCTCGCGAAACTTAACGATTCTTTCCGTTATAACGTAAACTTTAACTACACATCGGTTATAACCGACATCTGAGTCCGCGACACAAATTATAACCGCCGGAGAAATTCAAACCGACGAATCAAGTCGGAAAACAGACCAAGTTCATAGATAATTTGCCCTATAAATACCCCCTCGAACCTCTGCAAACATTTTCGCTCAAACCGCACCCTTTCTCGGCGAAAAATCACTCGCCGGAATATTTCTGCTCATCACCGGAAAACGGGTTCTTCATTTCTGAGCCTTACTGAACCCCCTAAGCTTATACCGAAGTCACCCACATCCTTTGTAAGCTTTTTGGAGACTCGCTGCTGCAAGACACCCGACGCCGGAGCCTGTTGCTGTCGCTGGAGTTTTGCCGGAAAAACAGAGGAAGCCAGTCGGTATACTTCACGCCTAATTTCCTTTCTTTTTACTTATATCTCATCTGTAATTAACCTAAAAACGCTAAAGAAACCTGATGGAAACTTCGAACCAGTCAGTCATCATTTCTGGATAAAACTCAACGAAGAAGACGATGTTACGGTAACTCATAAGTATAATTTAAATCAAGAATTAACTCGGGTTAGACACACAGTCCAGCGGTGGACTGTGTGCACATTAAACACACAAACGTCTCGAGTTCGAATCCTGTTCCACACACGCTGCCTTAATAAAAATGATTTTTTTTTGTTAACTGAACCGGATTCATTTTATGTATATGTTAAGTATATTAATAACCGGAATAATAACCAAGTTAGACACACAGTCCAGTGGTGGACTGTGTGTATGTTTAATCACAGCGCGCGAGTTCGAGTCCGGTCTTCTGCATCGACCCGGACAATTATCTACCTTTTTAAATAAGTCAGAAATAAAAACACTTAGTTTGTATTTAAGTATAATAAAAATTGGATTATATAACATGTTAAACACACAGTCCAGCGGTGGACTGTGTGTTAGCGCAACCCACAGGTCCCGGGTTCGAGACCTGTGGAGCGCACCGATTCTTGGAATTAAAATCGTTTTTAGAAAATAAAAGGATTTTCTGTTTAATCTAATTAATATATATATATAATTAAAAACAGAAATATGTGGGTTAGACACGTAGCTCAGTTGGTAGAGCTGCGTGCACGCGTACGGGAGGTCTCGGGTTCGAGCCTCACTCAGCGCACAATTATACTAACGAACCGTCAAGTCAACAGTCAACGGTCAAGGTCAACGGTCAACTGTAGCAAAAAAAATCAAATTTTTTTATTATTTTTATTTATTTATTTTAATTAAAAATCAATTAAAAATACTTAAAAATAATATTTTTAAGGTTAGAAAATAGCCTTAAACTCACAAAAAATACACCCAACAATCCTACTAAAATGGATTAATAAAATCCGTTTACTTACCGAACCATAATGCGATTTATCTAGGTTAATCTCACTCGTGATTAAAACCACTTCGCGTGCATTCAACGTCATCAACCGAACGCACCCACTGTGAGTGAATCTTACAACTCCCCCTTTTAATTACACGTTTTGGGGTGTGTCATGTGTCATAAAAATAATTAACTCGTTTATTTAAACTTGTGCCATACCATATCATGATCTAAACTTAGATTGTTTATAATGTTGTGATTACTTATTTCATTTTGTCAAATTATATGAAATTCATTCATTAAGCCCATCAGTTCCTCGTGTGAGACGAGTTGAACAACGCGTGCCTCAAAACCAATTCATTATTGTTCATGTGTATATCATTGAGTTTATATTGTTTGTAGTTATGTTCTTTCATGTTATCATGTTTATGCAATTCATTCATTAGGCCCATCAGTTCCTCGTGAGAGACGAGTAGAGCAACGCGTGCCTCTAAACGTTCCATTATTGTTCATGTTTGCTTTATTTAATATCTAATGATTGTTGAATAAGTTTACATCTATTTTTACTCATGTGTGGTTGTGCACTCATTTCATAATCAACTAAATAAACTTGTTCAAATGTTTTCCATAGGATTCACTCGCCAACTTTATGTTGATCCAAAAACCCTTTTACACATGATACAGGTGAACAGGTTGAAGCGAGGAAAACATAGGAAATGCCTTAGAAGAGAACAAAGAAGCTTAGATTGATAGTTAGAACATGTTGTAATTCTTATTGTAAACTTCCATTAAATTGTATTAATGAATATGAAACGTATAATAAATGTCATGAGCTTTGATGATAACCCAATCATGCCCCGATCACCTTTTCCGCTGCGGGTCGGGGTGTGACAGTGCACGAATGGAAGTGCTGGGTATTTATAGGTGAAGGAGAAATGAGCTGGAATAGATCAAGTTCGGCCGAATACAACCATAAATCATAAAGCACACATAACACGTAAATAACATAATGTAACATAAATAAATGTGTTTGCGATGCGATGCGATAAGCGATGAGTTAGCGTTGCGTTTAATAAGCATTGAGATGTGATATAGTTGTGATAAAACGTAATTAATTAACATAAACCATCCTTTATTATCGAACCTTGGATTATAGAAACAAATACAAACGAAACAAGATAACAACGAAAATGCGAGTTGTTACAGTCTCCCCTACTTTAGGAAATTTCATCCCAAAATTTAAGTAGTGGTCGTAACAAAGAGATGTGGATATTTAGCTTTCATATCACTTTCCAGTTCCCAAGTGAATTCGACACCGCGTTTGCCTTCCCATCAAAATTTCACAATAGGAATGCGAGAGCGTCGAAGTTTCTTGGTCTCCCGGTCCATGATTTCTAATGGCTTTTCCACGAAGTGAAGAGTCTCGTTTATTTGCAAATCCTCGAGTGGAACATGAAGATTTTCTTCAGCTAGGCATTTCTTAAGGTTTGAGACGTGGAAGGTCGGATGTACGTTGTTGAGTTCAGCTGGTAGTTCGAGTCGATAGGCCACTTTGCCAATTATTTCTAGAATCTTAAAGGGACCCACGTATCGTGGCGCTAGTTTCCCTTTCTTTCCGAAAGGATCACTCCTTTCCAAGGTGCAACCTTTAAGAGAACTTGATCTCCAACTTCGAATTGCAGGGGCTTGCGGCGTTTATATGCATAACTCTTTTGACGACTCCGAGCTTTCAAGAGACTGTCTCTGATTTGGAGGATTTTGTCTGTCCTTTCTTGTATTAACTAAGGACCGGTGATTTGTGCTTCTCCGATCTCGTGCCATGCAATAGGCGATCGACATTTCCTTCCATACAGTGTCTCCAAAGGTGCCATTTGAATACTACTATGATAACTATTATTATACGAGAATTTTATTAAAGGTAAATGCGTATCCTAATTACCACCGAAATCTATAATGCACACACGAAGCATGTCTTCGAGGGTGCGGATCGTGCGCTCAGTCTGATCGTTTGTTTGAGGATGAAAAGCGGTACTGAGGTTAAGTGTAGTACCGAGAGCGGATTGAAAAGTCTCCCAGAGACGTGAGGTAAAGTGACCATCGCGGTTAGAGATGATGTCACGAGGCGTCCCGTGTCGACAAATGACTTCATCGGTATAGATTCGTGCTAATCATTCTACCTTGTAGTCTTCTCGTATGGCAATAAAGTGAGCTGATTTAGTAAGACGATCAACGATAACCCAAATGCTATCGTGACCAGAGAAGGTGCGAGGGAGTTTCGTAACGAAGTCCATGGCTATACTCTCCCACTTCCACGTCGGGATTTCGGGTTATTCGAGCAAACCAGAGGGCCTTTGATTTTCGGCTTTAACTTTCGAGCAAGTTAAGCACTTTGAGACGTATAAAGCGATATCCTTTTTCATGCCCGGCCACCAATACTTAGGACGAAGGTCCTGGTACATCTTGTCGGCTCCGGGATGAATGGAGTATCGAGAATTATGAGCTTCGGTCATTAGCAACTCTCGAAGATTGTCACGGCTAGGAATCCAAATACGACCGAGATAGTAATAAATACCATTAGGTTTAGCTACGAGTTGGGTTTCGACACCACATTTCATTTCTTCTTGCATGGTATTCTCATTAAAACAAGCAAATTGGGCGGCGTGAACAAGATTTTCGAGAGTATTCAAAGCTTGAGAGTCACGAACACTATACACATAGCTTCGTCGGCTAAGAGCATCGGCTACGACGTTTGCTTTGCCAGGGTGGTAGCGTATCTCAAAATCATAGTCGTTGAAAAGTTCAACCCATCTGCGTTGGCGCATGTTTAGTTCTTTCTGATTAAAGATATGTTGTAAGATCTTATGGTCGGTAAAGACCGTACACTTGGTACCGTAAAGGTAGTTGTCGAGACGCATACGCGATAACCTTGTCTCGTTGCATAAGAACACAACCAAGACCAAGATTAGAGGCATCGCAATAAACAACAAAATCGTCGTTTCCGTCGGGTAAAGTGAGTACAGGAGCGTTGCATAGCATACGCTTGAGAGTTTGAAAGGCTTCCTCTTGTTTGGAATCTTTATACGAAAGGCTTGTCCTTATGGGTTAAACCGGTAAGATGAACGGAGATTTTAGAAAAGTCGGCGATGAATCGGCTGTAGTAACCCAAAAATCTAAGAAAAGAATGGATTTCAGATGCATTTTTTGGCGTAATCCAACTCTTTACAGCTTCTATCTTTGCAGGGTCAACGTGAATTCATTAACTATTAACGATATGACCAAGGTGTCACACCCCGACCCGCAGCGGAAATAAGAGTCGGGGCATAATTGGGTTATCACCAAAGCACATGACATTTACTATTATGTTTCATAATTAAATGAAGTCAAAGTTACATTTCTCAAACCTTCAAACATGTTCATTCATTACAAAGGAAAATAACCAAACATAATAATCCCAAACACTAAATCATTTTATTTCTTCTAATCCAGGTCCTACGTGTTCCTAGCTGCTGCTGGTTCACCTGTATCATGTGTAAAATGGGAGGTTTTTGGGTCAACATAAGTTGGCGAGTGAACCTTATAGATAAACATTTAATAATGATTTTCTGGTTAGTTTATCAATAAAATATTGTGCATAATCATAAAAGAGCATATGTATGAAATCAAGCAATGGCAACATCGGTTACAATTATAACATACATTAATAATTGATAACATACATGATCATACCAACATCATATGATAATTAACATAAATGAACTGTGAGATCAAGGCTCAATCAAACGGAGCCGATCGTATTGCATGAACTGAAAATGTAAGTTGAACTGTGTGCTCAAGGCTCAATCAAACGGAGCCGAGCGTATTGCATGAACTTGAAATGTAAATTGAACTGTGCACTCAAGGCTCAATCAAACGGAGCCGAGCGTATTGCATGAACTTGAAATGTAAATAACCGATCAAGGCTCAATCAAACGGAGCCGATCGTGCGGGCACGCCCTGACCAACCACATAATAAAATGGGGATCAAACTCAACCTCGAGGGATGGGGAGTTACGGCCTCAGCAATTGCATGTACTGAAATAATAACTTGCAAACAATTCTAACTACTGAACAGCAACAACTAACACACATGTCATGATATGATATATGCACAATAACTTGGTTATAATAAGTAAATGAATAAGACACATGATACACCCCAAAAATATGATTAAAACGGGGAATTTGAAGGGTTCACTCACATTGGGTGCGTTGGATTTGAATTGGTGAGATGCGCACGATTTGGACGAAACGAGATAACAAGGAATCACTGATCTAGATAATAATAGGAAAAAAATATATTAAATGGATGGATTTTATTAAAGATTTTTAATGGGATTTTTAGATATAATTTTTGTGATTTTATGGCTATTTTCTATCCTTAAAAATGTTATTTTTAAGTATTTTTAATTGATTTTTAATTTAAATAAAACAAATAATTATTTAAAAAAAATAATATTTTTTTACTGTTTGACCGTTGACCGTTGACCGTTGACCGGTTCGGTCAGCGGTAATTCTTGCGCCGAGCGGGATTCGAACCTGTGACCTTCCGTTCACGCGCACGTAGCTCTACCAACTGAGCTACGTGACTAACCCGATAAAAATCTAGTTTTAATTATATTAATACACTTATTCGAATTTACCGAAAATTCCTTTATTTTACAAAACGTTTTATTCTCATCGAACCGGGTGTGGGACGGAACTCGATCGCGTGACGTGCAGTTTGTGTTGCACACAGTCCACCGCTGGACTGTGTGTCTAACCCGGTTATATCCTTGAATTATATTATACTTAACAACTACTCAATCTAACCCGGTTAGTTTTATGAATAAAAAGGAATGTTATTACGCAGCGTGTGTGTGTAGCAAGGATCGAACTCGGGACTCGTATATAAACTTTGCACACAGTCCACCGCTGGACTGTGTGTCTAACCCGTTAACTATCCGAATTTTATTTGTTCTTAACCCGCTGTTATGCTCGTCTTCTTCACTAATATTACCGGTTTTACACAGATCACTGGTTCAGGGTTCTACTTCTTAAATAACATGATTACTAGCTTGAATGAACAAACCGAACAATTTGAGGGGAAAGAATACCAGACAGGTCGTCTTCTTCAGGAAGTCCGGCGAGAACAGAAAACTCTGTTTTTTGAAACTTCGGCTGAGAGAGCTAATCAACAGAATTTAAGAGTTAAAATTGAAATTGAATCAGAGTACATGGGTTATTAGCACGATTGAATGTGTTTACCGTCAACTAGCGTGGTTCCGGCAATTTCCAGAATTTCTCCGGCGAAACCAGAAATCCAGCAGAGTCTTCTGTGACTGACTTTGAGTGACGGAATAATGTTAGTAGTGTCCCTACAATAGATTGAAACAGCAAGAGAGTAGAATCTTACTGGTTTGAGTTGGACACGGTTTTCCGGCGAGAGTTGCAGAGAATTCCGGCGACAATTTTCTTGAGCTCAAAAGACTTGAAAACGCGACGAAAAGGATTTGGAGTGTATTTGGGACAGTTCTGAATCGTATAAATGATTGGAGACGGAATTATTTGAGACTTGAATGTCTTTCGGTTTCAAACTCAACACTTGAAGTTTATTCAATCTAACCTTAATTAGAAACCGATATGCGTCGGTTATGAGTTAACTAAACGAACGAAAAACTGATTTGGCGATTTGGCTTACCGATTTCCGTTATTCAAGTACCAATAACCGTTCATCCGAGTTTGCGTATAAAGTTCAATTGTTTTCATAATATTAACAGAAAACAACTGGTGGCGGAGTGGTTTGGAGACGGAAGAATAAGTCATTAGAGGCAGTTGACCCGGGTTCGAGTCCGGTCAGCTCCAAACATTTTTTATTTATTTTATTTTAACTTTTTATCAAATATAATTTTTATAGTTTGGTTTATATATTAATTATGAAACATTTAAACTCAAAATATTCATAAATACTTAATGAAATTTTGTAACTTGATATTTGATTACAAAACGAAGCGGGTTTTGGAAACCCGATTTATACAAATGTTACAGTATCCCCTACTTTTAGGAATTTCGTCCCGAAATTCAAACAGTTGAAGTAGTAGGGAAAAGATGAGGGTATTTTTCACGCATTGAGTCTTCACGTTCCCAAGTAAACTCAGGTCCCCGTTTCGACTCCCAGCGTACCCTAACAATAGGAATGCGACTTCGACGTAGACGCTTTTCTCCATAGTCCATAATCTCTACTGGCCGTTCGATAAAATGCATGGATTCATCAATCTGAATATCCTCCAGTGGAATATGAAGATTCTCATCAGCGAGGCACTTCTTCAAGTTCGACACGTGGAATGTGGGATGAATTCTGTCGAGTTCTTCCGGTAGGTCAAGCTTGTAAGCTACAGGACCTACTCTTTCGAGTATCTTGAAAGGTCCTACGTAACGTGGTGCTAGCTTTCCCTTTTGCCCAAAACGAACTACTCCCTTCCACGGTGACACTTTTAAAAGCACATGATCACCAACGCTAAACTCCAAGGGCTTCCGTCGTTTATCTGCGTAACTCTTTTGACGACTTTGAGCCGCTAGAAGATTGTTTCTGATTTGATGAATCTTATCTGTTGTTTCTTGGATCAATTCCGGACCAGTAATTTGAGCTTCCCCAATTTCGTGCCAACAAACAGGAGATCGACACTTTCGACCATATAAAGCTTCAAAAGGTGCCATGCCGATACTAGAATGATAACTGTTGTTGTACGAAAATTCGACTAACGGTAGGTGAGCGTCCCAATTTCCCTTGAAGTCTATGACACATGCTCTAAGCATATCCTCAAGGGTTTGAATGGTGCGCTCAGACTGTCCATCAGTTTGGGGATGATAGGCGGTACTGAGATCTAGTCGAGTGCCCATTGCGGATTGTACTGCCTGCCACGTCCGTGAGGTGAAACGACCATCACGATCAGAAATAATACTTAATGGAACTCCATGACGGCTGACGATTTCGCTGATATAAATACGAGCAAGCTTTTCGTTCTTAAAATCTTCTCGAATAGGAATAAAGTGAGCTGATTTTGTGAGTCGGTCTATAATCACCCATATAGTGTCATACCCACTAGAAGTGCGAGGTAACCCGGTAATGAAATCCATGGTTATATTTTCCCACTTCCAGACAGGTATTTCTGGTTGGACCAGAAGTCCTGAGGGTCTTTGGTGTTCAGCCTTTACTTTAGAACAAGTGAGACACTTGGAAACAAAAACGGCAATATCTTTCTTCATTCCAGGCCACCAATAGGTGTACCGTAGGTCTTGATACATCTTATCGGCTCCTGGGTGTATAGAATATCGCGACTTATGGGCTTCATGCATGAGTGTTTCACGAAGATTGATATGGTTAGGAATCCATATACGATCTAGGTAATACAAAATGCCATCAGATTTAGTTTCCAGCTTTAGCTCGGCTCCACAGGACATCTCCTTTTGTACATCTTCCTCTGTTATTGAAACGTGTTGAGCTTCTCGAATTTGATCCTTAATATTGGTTATAATTTGCGAACATAGAAGATGAATAGAGTTCGCATATCCCTTTCGACTAAGTGCATCAGCCACCACATTTGCTTTACCAGGGTGGTATTTGATTTCACAGTCGTAATCATTTAGAAGTTCGACCCATCTCCGTTGCCTCATATTTAACTCTTTCTGATTGAAGATGTGTTGAAGACTCTTATGGTCAGTGTATATTTCACACTTCGTGCCATAAAGATAATGTCTCCATATCTTAAGAGCGAATACAACGGCTCCAAGTTCAAGGTCATGAGTGGTGTAGTTCTTTTCGTGAGTCTTGAGTTGCCTTGAGGCATAAGCTATGACTTTTCCTCTTTGCATGAGAACGCATCCCAATCCTTGCCCTGACGCGTCGCAATAGACTACAAAATCATCACAACCTTCAGGAAGAGTGAGGATTGGTGCATCACAAAGTCTTTGCTTGAGGGTTTGAAAAGCTTCTTCTTGCTTGGGCCCCCATACAAATGGTTTCCCTTTATGGGTTAAAGCCGTGAGTGGCACCGCAATGCGAGAGAAGTTTGAAATGAATCGACGATAGTAACCAGCAAGTCCAAGAAAAGACCTTACTTCAGTTGGCGTACGTGGAGCTTGCCATTCTTGAACTGCTTTAATCTTTGATGGGTCCACGTGTATTCCTTTGTCATTGACTACATGCCCAAGAAATTGCACCTCTTTTAACCAGAATTCACATTTAGAGAACTTGGCATAAAGCTTTTCCTTTTCTAGAAGTGCAAGAATAAGTCGCAGATGACGCTCATGATCAGCTTTGGATTTTGAATAGATAAGAATATCGTCAATGAACACAATAACAAATCGATCAAGGTAAGGTTTGCAGACTCTATTCATTAGGTCCATGAAAACAGCTGGTGCGTTGGTTAATCCAAACGGCATAACCATGAATTCATAGTGACCATAACGAGTTCGAAAAGCAGTTTTTGGGACGTCTTCTTCATGCACCCTAAGCTGATGATAGCCCGATCGAAGGTCGATTTTCGAAAAGCAACTAGCACCTTGTAGCTGGTCAAGAAGATCATCTATACGAGGTAAAGGATATCGATTTTTGATAGTTAACTTGTTGAGCTCTCTGTAATCGATGCACATGCGAAAAGATCCATCCTTCTTCTTTACGAAAAGTACCGGTGCACCCCAAGGCGATGAGCTGGGACGTATAAATCCCTTGTCTGTCAACTCTTGCAATTGACTGGCTAGCTCTTGCATTTCAGAGGGGGCTAACCTATATGGAGATTTTGCCACTGGTGTAGCACCAGGTATAAGATCGATACGAAACTCGACATCTCTGATTGGAGGAAGTCCTGAAATGTCGTCAGGAAAAACTTGTGGAAAATCTTTTACAACAGGAATATCTTCAAGTTTCTTTTCTGCGGTCCCCTTCTTGATGATATGGGCTAAAAACGCGACATAATTCTTACGAAGGTATTTCTGTGCTTGAAGGCAAGACATTAAGTTGAGTCCTTTCGCCGAGGTTTCTCCAATAATTCGAAGAGTCTGACCGTTTGAAAGAGGAATACGAATAAATTTCTCACGACATACAACTTCCGCATTATGCTGACTAAGCCAATCCATTCCGACTATGATGTCGAAACTTCCCAGCTTCATAGGAATAAGATCGACTGAGAAATCGTGATTGTTTAGGGTGAGCGTACAGTTGCGTAAAATAGAGTTTAACAAAACTGGTTTTCCATCTGCAACTTCCACTGTTATGGATTCCGCGAGCTTATCTCGATTTTTACTTAAGATAGGTTCAAACTCTAATGACACGAAACTTCTATCCGCACCAGTATCAAATAACATAGAGGCATATCTACCATTTATAAGAAACGTACCGTTGACCACATTGCCGTCAGCTCTGGCCTGGTTTGCGTTAATATTGAAAGCCCTTCCTCTAGCAGGTGGAGGAGCTTGATTTGCTTGGTTCACTGGGTTGGCTTGGGCCTGAGCATGAATAATATTGACTAATCTTGGACATGTGTTCCTGAAATGACTTGGATCTCCACAGTTGAAACATGCCCGCATAGGTTGACCCATAGGGTAGTTGGGTTGATAGTATGTTTGAGCTAAATGTTGAGTGGGTGGAAATGGTTGTTGTTGTTGGGCTTGACCCATAAATTGTTGGTGGGTTTGGGTTATAGTGTGGGTGGCGATTTGTTCGCTGAGGTGCGCGGCATTGTTGTACAAGGTGTCCAGCGCGACCGCAGCTGGTACAGTACTGGCAAGGATAGTCAGGGGAGTGGTGATACTGACAACGGTTACACTTTGGTAGTGGTCCTGTGTATGGTCTTTTGTATGGCGCGGGTGGAGGAGTGGCTTGTGTGATGGGTGCAGCAGGTACAGGGGTGTTGGTGTGGGTAATTGCAAAGTTCCTGTTGTTACGCTTCCTCTTGTTACCAAATTTAGAGGAAGGAGTGTGGTGGTTTGAGGTTTGTCCCTCAGCAGGAGCTTTCTTCTTTTCTTCCTTGAACTTCCCATTACGAATTCGGTTTTCGGTTAGTTCTGTTGCCAACACCATGGCAGCTTCGAGTGTTACCGGTGAAACACTGAGGACCGAATCTTGGATTTTCGAGGGAAGTCCTCGAATGTAATGTTCGATCAGACGGTAGGTTGGAGTGAATAAGTTTGGTACCATCTGGTTCAACTCCAAGAACCGTTTGTTGTAAGTAGAGTGATCACCATCTTTTTGTTTCAGGGCATGAAATTCATCTTCCAATTTCTTAATCTCACTCCTAGGACAGAATCGCCTAGTCATGATCTCCCTTAACTCCTCCCAAGTTAAGGCCATCGCATCTTCCATTCCCCTCTTTCCCTTCTCGGTATTCCACCAAGTGAGAGCTACCCCAAGTAGTCTCCCGGTGGCATAACGAACTTTGCGATCCTCAGGACAATCGCAGTTTAAGAAAACGTTTTCCATCTCCTCGAACCAACGTTGGAGAGCAGTGACTCCCTCAGTCCCTTCGAATTTTGGGGGATCGCAAGACTTAAAATGTTTGTAGGTGCATTTGCCGGTAGGAGGGTCGTTGATGATCTGGTCCTGTTGTTGAGGAGGGTTAGTAGGATTTGCAGCAAGAGCTTGTTGTACTTGTACTACGATGTCAGGTAATATCGTGGCCATTTGGTTGGCGATATGAGTGGCCAATCGTTCCTGAGACTTTTCCGATTTCCTACTCCTTCGATGCGATCTATACGACATCTACAGGATCATAAAATGAGAAGATTGTGAGTTTATGGTATCTTTTAGGTGTCATGTGTCTTAAAAAAAAAAATGAAAATAACATAAATATCAATAATGCAACTACATCCGAAGGATGTCTTGGGTTCGCTCATGTTGGGCCTCAAATGTCCCCCATACCTTCACCTATATAGTCATGTGGGCCCCCATGGCTATTGGTTTGGTAGGATTCACATTAGTATTGGCAATTTAACACTCGCATCCCCCGAATGCTAACCACAAAATATGTTTCATGAGATGTTTGGTCGGAACGTGTCCAGGTGTAGACACAATGACTACTCAAAGTGGGATTAGCTCTCACGACGTTTGGTATAGCATGCTTTGGCCTAATAGGTATTTCGTACTCTCATCGTTGGTCCCCAGGTAGGCAAACTGGTCCTTTATTTTGGATTTATACGAATGCCAGCCTAGACAGGACGTTCCGACTACCGGTACTAGTACCCTTCCAGTTACTACATGCCCGTCATGAGAACTCACTTTGATGAGATTTGAAAACACGAAAATCGTTGTAAAATCAATCATGATGTGGTGTGTGCTTGCATGGATGTGATATGTTATGATCATACGATTTCATGATAAGCATTATTTGATAATACATACTTATGAACATGCTTGAACAATATCAAATGTAACATTTTAACATAAACATATAAACATCATGAAATTTGGCATATAACACACAAAATTCTTATAGGTTTCTAATCGACTATAGTATAGGCTCTAAGGGTCTAATAACTTATCCTATATCCCTATAGTCAAAGCTCTGATACCAATCTGTCACACCCCGACCCGCAGCGGAAATAAGAGTCGGGGCATAATTGGGTTATCACCAAAGCACATGACATTTACTATTATGTTTCATAATTAAATGAAGTCAAAGTTACATTTCTCAAACCTTCAAACATGTTCATTCATTACAAAGGAAAATAACCAAACATAATAATCCCAAACACTAAATCATTTTATTTCTTCTAATCCAGGTCCTACGTGTTCCTAGCTGCTGCTGGTTCACCTGTATCATGTGTAAAATGGGAGGTTTTTGGGTCAACATAAGTTGGCGAGTGAACCTTATAGATAAACATTTAATAATGATTTTCTGGTTAGTTTATCAATAAAATATTGTGCATAATCATAAAAGAGCATATGTATGAAATCAAGCAATGGCAACATCGGTTACAATTATAACATACATTAATAATTGATAACATACATGATCATACCAACATCATATGATAATTAACATAAATGAACTGTGAGATCAAGGCTCAATCAAACGGAGCCGATCGTATTGCATGAACTGAAAATGTAAGTTGAACTGTGTGCTCAAGGCTCAATCAAACGGAGCCGAGCGTATTGCATGAACTTGAAATGTAAATTGAACTGTGCACTCAAGGCTCAATCAAACGGAGCCGAGCGTATTGCATGAACTTGAAATGTAAATAACCGATCAAGGCTCAATCAAACGGAGCCGATCGTGCGGGCACGCCCTGACCAACCACATAATAAAATGGGGATCAAACTCAACCTCGAGGGATGGGGAGTTACGGCCTCAGCAATTGCATGTACTGAAATAATAACTTGCAAACAATTCTAACTACTGAACAGCAACAACTAACACACATGTCATGATATGATATATGCACAATAACTTGGTTATAATAAGTAAATGAATAAGACACATGATACACCCCAAAAATATGATTAAAACGGGGAATTTGAAGGGTTCACTCACATTGGGTGCGTTGGATTTGAATTGGTGAGATGCGCACGATTTGGACGAAACGAGATAACAAGGAATCACTGATCTAGATAATAATAGGAAAAAAATATATTAAATGGATGGATTTTATTAAAGATTTTTAATGGGATTTTTAGATATAATTTTTGTGATTTTATGGCTATTTTCTATCCTTAAAAATGTTATTTTTAAGTATTTTTAATTGATTTTTAATTTAAATAAAACAAATAATTATTTAAAAAAAATAATATTTTTTTACTGTTTGACCGTTGACCGTTGACCGTTGACCGGTTCGGTCAGCGGTAATTCTTGCGCCGAGCGGGATTCGAACCTGTGACCTTCCGTTCACGCGCACGTAGCTCTACCAACTGAGCTACGTGACTAACCCGATAAAAATCTAGTTTTAATTATATTAATACACTTATTCGAATTTACCGAAAATTCCTTTATTTTACAAAACGTTTTATTCTCATCGAACCGGCGTGTGGGACGGAACTCGATCGCGTGACGTGCAGTTTGTGTTGCACACAGTCCACCGCTGGACTGTGTGTCTAACCCGGTTATATCCTTGAATTATATTATACTTAACAACTACTCAATCTAACCCGGTTAGTTTTATGAATAAAAAGGAATGTTATTACGCAGCGTGTGTGTGTAGCAAGGATCGAACTCGGGACTCGTATATAAACTTTGCACACAGTCCACCGCTGGACTGTGTGTCTAACCCGTTAACTATCCGAATTTTATTTGTTCTTAACCCGCTGTTATGCTCGTCTTCTTCACTAATATTACCGGTTTTACACAGATCACTGGTTCAGGGTTCTACTTCTTAAATAACATGATTACTAGCTTGAATGAACAAACCGAACAATTTGAGGGGAAAGAATACCAGACAGGTCGTCTTCTTCAGGAAGTCCGGCGAGAACAGAAAACTCTGTTTTTTGAAACTTCGGCTGAGAGAGCTAATCAACAGAATTTAAGAGTTAAAATTGAAATTGAATCAGAGTACATGGGTTATTAGCACGATTGAATGTGTTTACCGTCAACTAGCGTGGTTCCGGCAATTTCCAGAATTTCTCCGGCGAAACCAGAAATCCAGCAGAGTCTTCTGTGACTGACTTTGAGTGACGGAATAATGTTAGTAGTGTCCCTACAATAGATTGAAACAGCAAGAGAGTAGAATCTTACTGGTTTGAGTTGGACACGGTTTTCCGGCGAGAGTTGCAGAGAATTCCGGCGACAATTTTCTTGAGCTCAAAAGACTTGAAAACGCGACGAAAAGGATTTGGAGTGTATTTGGGACAGTTCTGAATCGTATAAATGATTGGAGACGGAATTATTTGAGACTTGAATGTCTTTCGGTTTCAAACTCAACACTTGAAGTTTATTCAATCTAACCTTAATTAGAAACCGATATGCGTCGGTTATGAGTTAACTAAACGAACGAAAAACTGATTTGGCGATTTGGCTTACCGATTTCCGTTATTCAAGTACCAATAACCGTTCATCCGAGTTTGCGTATAAAGTTCAATTGTTTTCATAATATTAACAGAAAACAACTGGTGGCGGAGTGGTTTGGAGACGGAAGAATAAGTCATTAGAGGCAGTTGACCCGGGTTCGAGTCCGGTCAGCTCCAAACATTTTTTATTTATTTTATTTTAACTTTTTATCAAATATAATTTTTATAGTTTGGTTTATATATTAATTATGAAACATTTAAACTCAAAATATTCATAAATACTTAATGAAATTTTGTAACTTGATATTTGATTACAAAACGAAGCGGGTTTTGGAAACCCGATTTATACAAATGTTACACAAGGAATTGGACTTCTTCGAGCCAGAATTCACACTTAGAGAACTTGGCATAAAGGCGATTTCCTTGAAGAAGTTCGAGAACTAAACGGAGATGTCGCGCGTGTTCGGCTCTCGACTTTGAGTAGATAAAGATGTCGTCGATGTAAACAATGATGAAACGGTCCAAGAAAGCTTTACACACACGGTTCATCAAATCCATGAAGACCGCGGGTGCATTTGTGAGACTGAAAGGCATGACCACGAATTCGAAATGGCCATAACGAGTAAGAAAGGCGGTTTTCGGAACGTCTTCTTCGAGTACATGTAACTGATGATAACCAAAACGTAATTCGATTTTAGAAAAACAAGTAGCACCTTGAAGTTGATCAAACAAGTCATCGATTCAAGGAAGATGGTAGTGGTTCGTTATCGTGAGTTTGTTAAGTTCACGATAATCGATGCACATCTGGAACGTCCCATCTTTCTTCTTCACAAAAACAACGGGTGTGCCCCATGACGAAGTGCTCGGGCGTATGAAACCTTTATCAAGAAGTTCTTGAAGTTGGCTAGATAGTTCGCGCATATCGGATGGTGCAAGGGGATAGGGAGCTTTAGCAACAGGAGTAGCACCGGGAATTAAATCGATACGGAATTCGACATCACGAGTAGGGGGTAAACAAGGTAAGTCGTCAGGAAAAACTTTAGGAAATTCACAAACAACGGGTACGTCTTTCAAGGTTTTCTTTTCCTTCTCCGGGTTCACAATATGGGCTAGGAATGCAATTGCTTGCGCAAATACTTGCTCGCTTGGGTACATGACATAAGCATCAACTTCTTTGAGGGTGTTTCATGTAAACATGTAGTTGATCACCATTTGAGAGGGGAAATCGAATCACTTTATCGTAACAAATGACTTCAGCATGATTTTCACGAAGGAAATCCATGCCTACTATGATATCGAAGCTACCTAATTACATAGGTATAAGACTGATCGAGAAGATGTGGTTGTTGAGATCGAGGGTACAACCACTTAAGACGGAGTTAATGGTAACGGTCCTTCCGGTGGCGACTTCAACATCGAAAGTCTTTGGAGTTTAGCGCGTTTACATTTTAAAAGTTTTCGAAGTATAACAACACAAAATAGTTATCGACACCAGTATCAAATAAACAGGAAGTATAAATACCATTAACAAGGAACGTACCGTTGAAAACATTGTTGTCGTTCTGAGCCTGGCGGTGATTAAGATTGAAGGCTCTTCCACGCGCAGCCTTTGGTTGCTGCTGCTGCGGCTGTGGTGGCTGTGGCTGAGGTTGCTGCTGGGGCTCTTGCTTCACAGCTTTGTTTGGGCAGACATTGCTAAAGTGGTTTGGATCACCAAAAGTGTAGTAAGCACGTGCTTTTGGGACTGGTGTTTGCTGATATGGGGCTGTTGCTGGTTCGTTTGAGGAGCACGAGGTGGAGGTGGAAGTGCTGCTGGTGCTTGAGGAGCTTGCTGACGAGGACCAGTACGGCAGTTGACAGTGAAATGGCCGTAAATGTTGTAGTTGGTACATAAACGGCAGTTGCCTCCAACTGGGTGATGGTAGGTACACTTTGAGCATAGCAGGTGAGGACCAGTGTACGCACGCTTTGCAGGTGATGCATTTTGTGTAGTAGCTTGAAACGGCTGAGAGTTCAATGATGCAACAGTTGCACAGTTCTTGCTTGGGTTCTCTCTTTTGCGACCTCGACGACTGGTCTTTGATTTTCGAGACGACTCGGTAGTAGCGCTTGGTTCAGTAGTAGCTTGGTTCGTGACTTTGTTGTGGCTCTTGAAGTAACTGGCCTGGACACGCTTGTCGTTAATTTCGGCTGCAAGCTGAAAGGTCTCCTCGATAGTGGTAGTACGCGATGCTCGGATGAAATCAGCAATGCAGTCAGGTAGAGCACGAAGGTACTTTTTGATTGCTTTTTCAGTGGTGTCCACCTGACTGGGACAGATGATACTTAGCTGCTTGAAACGAGCAGTGGGACCTGCGTTGTCGGGTCCATCTTGCTTAAAATCCCAAAATTCGTTCTCTAGTTTCTGAATTTCGTGGGGAGGGCATAATTCTTTCACCATAATTGCCTTGAGATCCTCCCATGTGAGCTCGTACGCCTCATCATTTCCACGCCTGTTGCACTCAGCGGTCCACCAATCGAGTGCCCTTAATTGGAACACACCGGTAGCGTTGATGGTGCGGAGATCTTCGGGGCATCCGCTCTGGCGGAAGGTGACCTCAATGGAATCGAACCAGTGAAACATAGCACTCGGTCCGTCAGTGCCGGTGAAGGTGAGAGGTCCGCACGCTTTGAGCTGTTTGAAGCTGAACGAGGACTTTGGTGCGTCGGTTTTGGAGTCTACCGAAGGGTTGTTGCTGACAGCCTGAATTTCGCTAACAATCTAAGGAATGACTTTAGTCATCTGCTTGGCTACTAGTGAGGCGATACGCTTGTCAGCATTGTTGCGCTGGATGTTCCTCTTAGTGTGAGATCCCATGGAAGACATCTACATGAAGGATTTGATTGAGTGAGATTCGATTATAGTATGTTTATGTTCAAAAGTTTGGTGTTCCATCATTATTATTATTATTATTTATTATTATTATTATTATTATTATTATTATTATTATCAAATAAGGCACAAAATCACATATTCACGTAGGCAAGTAACACGTAGGCACATAAGAACATAATCACATCATAAGCACATAAAGCACATAATTCACGTAAGCATATAATTTGCACGTATTCCCCTTCTCATAAGTAAAGCGTAGCGTGTAGGAGATGCGAGTAGTATAAGCGTAATAAGCGAGATAAGCGAGTAATACCGCGTATGAGGACATTCGCGTAGGCGGGTTGAGCGTTTTAATTTGGTTGGTGATTAATTAGCGTTTTAGATTACGAGAGCTGTGCGAGTAGTGCATATATCGATAGAGCGTAAAAGCGATAAATCAAGAATACGAGAAATCGATAAAGCGTAAAATTCATAAATTTAAACACATAAATAATAATAAAACTCGATGATGCGTAAAATCGACGATTGTAGGCTTAAATCAATTTGGAGTGTCCTGGGTTTTGAGACAGCGACTACCAAAGTGATTCGACCATCCTTTGAATTTGGACACACGCTTTGGCCTAATTGATAGATGCTCTCATCGCAAGCGGCTAACGACGTTATCCTTCCAGTTACTACGTGTTCCAAATCATCGAAATAATCTGGGAGATTGAAAATCGAGGAGTGGAACTAGTTATTAAGATGCGGGTTTCACCCCGAACTTAACAACTTCATCCTTAGTTGTGGTTATGCTCACCGATCAAATCGGGAGTTCCACTAGATAGAAATGGAGATTTTCGTCGAGGTTTGGATATCACTCCTAACTCCACGAAGATATCTCATGCGATAGAGAATGCGCGGACTGAATGATCTTATCAAGAGTTCTTGGTTTTCACACCTAGTCTCGACTTGATCACTCCTTTTGTGTGATATGAGCGTTCTTCACGTGTATTGTGGTAGCTTTAGGAAAAGCATAAGTAGTTTAAAAGTTCGTTTCAAAGGTGTATAATCAAGTTCGGGCGAAGTTACCCAACTTCGGGCGAACTTGATCCTTCTCAGGCGAACTTGTTGAGTTTTATGGGGACTGACTAACTTCGGGCGAACTTGATTTGTCAAGTTTGGGCGAACTTGGCCAATTTCGAGCGAACTTGCCCCAACTTCGGGCGGAGTTGTCAGTTCGTAACGTTTTTAGGCGTTTAATCGATGCGTAACAGTCTGATTTGGTATCCTAACTATAGACTAGGTCAAATATGGCAGTTCTACCTAATTTTCCCTATAGTTATGGCTCTGATACCAATCTGTCACACCCCAACCGGTGGCGGAAACATCAGGGCGCGACACTAGGCGAATCAGATTACTCAAGAGAATCCATAACAATTATTTGAGCGACAATATTTAAGCGTTTAATATCCCATACTATTAAACATATAATCCTCAAACAATTATTACAAATATCAAATAATCTCTTAAACATAATTCAATCCGATCTTCCCTAGATTTCTATTAGGTGTGTTTCTAAAGATAGATCCTAATCCGTTGCATTGAAAATCATCAACCTGCCACATATGTTAAAATAAACGTCAATACAATTAAGTAAAGGTGAGCATACAGGTTTGCATACACAATAGATATAAAAGCGTTTAGCATACACCGCATGACATTATTTAAGAGATGTGAACCATGTATCTACTTAGATTCAAGTAAACCAACGAACTGCGAGTGCGATGCACGCGAACAAGTGTCCACGTCCTAAATGGAAAATAAACGCGAAATAAAAAATGCGAGCCTTAACAACCCCAGGACTCCTGGTGGCGGGTCAACCTCTAGCAAGCTATCATGTTAAGGGTGGCGTACTAGCAATCAAGTAACAAATACAATTTAGCAGATTTCACGTATAGTCATGTAAAGGCGGGTTGCGAGTAAGCGTTTTGATTTGTGTGATGTGATTTGATATAGGAACATATGTGACACCCAAAAGTGCGTTTAAGCGTAAAAGGGTTCAAGTATACTCACAGTTGGTGCGTTAAGAGATAGAGATGGGATCTGATGTAGGTTGAGGAGAGCGCCGGTTTAGCCTGTAAGCGAACAGAAGTGCATCAGTCTTCCGAATTGCTAGCAGAGGACAAGTTCGGGAGAAGTTGTACCAAATCTCCTGGATTTGGTACAAGTTCGGGCGAACTTGCTTGATTTCTTCTGATTTTCTACAAGTTCGGGCGAACTTGGTACCTTTTCTAAGAAAAAGGTACAAGTTCGGGCGAACTTGACTAACATTTTGGGGAAGGATCAAGTTCGGGCGAACTTGTCTGGTTTTCTTAGAAACAATACAAGTTCGGTCGAACTTGGTGGGTTTTCTTGAGATTTTTTACAAGTTCGGCCGAAGTTGGTCACAGATATGTGACAACTTCGAGCGAACTTGATCATTTTAGTCACCAATTCGTGCGTTTTCGCGTCGTTTGCTGAGTAAATCGAGTGTCCATCCCTCCAACCTTAAGCTACTAAGCAAAACATAGGCGGGAGAGGTCTTTTAGAGCGAGTTTTATCCACTTTACAGGAACTCGGACTAATCCGGGCGAACTTGATGGTTCGTACGGGTTAGTCCAGTTCGTGCAAGGTGATGACATCATCCTTGTGCTTCCGGATCTGAGATCTTGCTTGACAACGCCTCGTTCCACTTCATAGTGAACGAAACATACGTCATTAGTCCGTATTTTTGTGTAAAATCGATGTTGTTAAAAGGTTTTACTTAGATCTAACACTTGATGAGTCGAAATCATAAGGATTTCTAGCTTGGGAAGCCAAAGCTAAGCCCAAATACACTCGTTTAGTGTAGAACTAAGTGAAAAACAAAAGTTTTGTAGAAAAAGATGAAGATTTTCATAAACATGAGAGATTTGACGAAAACGAAGGTAATCCTTGTGCAAAAATCGTTGTAAAACGTTGTTGTTTGCATGAAAACGGGTTGAATCTTAGTTGGGAATCAAAGGTTTTCGGTTTTGAGAGCTTTCGGGCGAACTTGCAACAAGAGGCGCACGAATGGAAGTGCTGGGTATTTATAGGTGAAGGAGAAATGAGCTGGAATAGATCAAGTTTGGCCGAAATTAGCACAAGTTCGAGCGAACTTGGCACAAGTTCGGGCGAACTTGGCCAGTTTGCTTGAACTTTGTGCAAGTTTGAGCGAACTTGCTGAGTTTGATGATAATTTGAGGCTGGTCAAGTTCGGGCGAACTTGGTGTGACCAAGTTCGGCCGAACTTGGCCTATTGGCGAAGTTTTGTTCGTTATTTTTGCGTTAAGTGTTCGTTTGGCGATTCCGTTCGTATTAGATAGATACGTTAAGTGTTTTAGCGGAGCGTTAAGCATTATATGTGATAAAATAAAGCGATTTAAGCGATTCGAATAAGCGAGGGCGATGTGATAGCGAATACAACCATAAATCATAAAGCAGACATAACACGTAAATAACATAATGTAACATAAATAACTGCGTTTGCGATGCGATATGATAAGTGATGAGTTAGCGTTGCATTTAATAAGCGTTGAGATGTGATATAGTTGTGATAAAAACATAATTAATTAACATAAACCATCCTTTATTATCGAATCTCGGATTATAGAAAAAATACAAACGGAACAAGATAAAAAGCGAAAATGCAAATTGTTACAGGTGAGGTAGAGTTAACAAGGTTAAACCATTTTCTTAAGATGAAGTGGAGTAAAAGGAGGAAAAACGGGTGACATGACGCTTATATGGAGTTAAGAAGGGTTACGGTATACTTTATGGCTTGAGAGAAACTCATTCTTCAACGTCATGTATAATTCAAAATCCCTTCCTATTTTGGATGTCTAATTGATGCGACCGAGTTAATGATCATGTTGGTACTCAAAACCTTAGCTTGTTGTCGCTAACCGTTCATTGACAAAGACAAAGCCTTTAAACACTTTGGAGAGGGAGGTCTTGGGGTCAAATCTAACATACGACTGGAATAAAAAGAAATTTGTTGTTCAGAAAAAATTCTCACTTTCTCGTTAAAGATACTTGACTTTTTCATATTTTGAACCGTTTAAATGCATCATTTTTCATTGTTGTGAAATATTTATAACTAAATAAAATTGAATAACTACATACTTATGTTGACTAAATCAATTCTTCATTTGCAACATAGTCAATAAACGGTAACTAAACTTTATTAGGATGTGCGGTATGCCACCACACTATTTTTAGGTTAAACCCATATACCATATCTAACCTATGTTTAAATTTAATTTAATATAAACTTATCAAACAAACAATACCACCACCATATCTAACCTATGTTTAAATTTAATTTAATATAAACTTATCAAACAAACAATACCACCACCTAAATTATTTAATATTGTTTTGTCTTTTAGACAATAAAATCACAAGTTAATTATAACCCTCTAAGCATCATACACAAACACTATCAGCTTTTTTGTTTTTTTCTAATGACGAGTTTTTTTATTAGGCTATCGCGCTTCTTAAATTGGAGAGCCATATTTTTCTACTTTATCCAGATTATGACGTTTTAACCGGCCTACGCTGGTTGTCACTTAACTACATACAGTATTCGCTAATGAGGTAGTGGTGAAGTGGTTGGAGAGAGAATTAGTGTTCCTTGTGACTCAGGTTCGATTCCCACTCTTCTCATTATTTTCTGTGGCATCCAGGTGAGGAGCGGATACGGGTGACGCCGGTTCGACTTGGATGAGAGGCAAGGTTTTATCGATTATTCCATGTCGTGCCTTCGGGCAGGTGGAGGTCAGGTTTCCGTGCATCTGAGAAGAGCCAAAGGGCTGCGACAGTCGAGTAGTCAACTTTCGTCACAGCGCCCAGTAAAACATCGGTTGGCATGTCGTTCCTTGTCATTCAGAAAAAATATATAATCAGTTGCACCGTATAAGTCACCATTTCACCACCTATATATATACACCACTTCTTCCATCCCCACCCCTTTTCACCTTCCCTCTACACCTTTTTCTCTCTCTAGAACCAAAACCCCTTCAACCTTCTCTCTCATGGCTACTCCAACCCACTACCGCGGCGTTCGTAAGAGGCCATGGGGCCGTTACGCGGCGGAGATACGCGACCCGTGGAAGAAAATCCGTGTATGGTTAGGCACCTTCGACACCCCTGAAGAAGCTGCACTCGCCTACGACGGCGCCGCACGCTCTCTCCGTGGTCCCAAAGCCAAGACCAACTTCCCATCTCCGCCACCGTCCCCGCCGTCGTTGTCACTCGACCTCAACCATGTTCCGTCCCATCACCAACAACGCCACCACCATATCAGGTGGGTTGCTGCTCCACCAACAAGACAGGTGTTTGTTGGAAGAGAGATGGAGTTGCTTCATCATCATCATCATCGTCGTCGTCATGGTGGCATTGTGGTGGATAATGGTGGTGCGTCCGGTGGGCTAGCGGTGGACGACGGTGGTGGGAATACGGTGGGGTTTTTTGGGATTGTGAGACGTGGGTTGGGTATAGATTTGAATGAGCCTCCACCCATTTGGCTGTAGAGGAGTGTAGGTTTTTTCCAATGTTTTAAAAACAGGTTCAAACCGTCCTGTAGAACTGGTTAAATCGCTTGGTACACCGGTTAAACCGTCTGATACATCTGGTTAAACTGTTTCCTTATCAAATCCGATACAGTATAAAAACCGAATTTTAGAACATTGGTTTTTTCAACTTTATTATTATTATTATTCTCCGTACGACACCGTTTGGTGACTTCTTGTCTCATGTTTGGTTCTTTTAAGGTGTATGACTTGTGACATATCAAGATCTTTGTTAATATGAAATTTGATTGGCGTTTAAGCCATATCTGGTTGTAAAGTGTAGTTTTATACTTTTATCATATGCTTTATGTTTCATGTTTCAGATTAGATATTATTGCACTAAAAGTCAACAAACTAGTGTTTTGGCGAAGATCAACCAGTTGGATGTATGTATTAATCTTGTTGCTTTATGGTACATGTTACTTCGTATCATCGTATGTTATATTTTTGTTTTATGGTACTAGTCATGTAAAGTGACACGTGAGGTCTGGCTATATGTTATAGAGTGTATAATGCACTTGTACATACTTATCAACATGTATCAGTCGGCCCAAGCTAGGCCTAGGCGAGCGATCGATCGATATTGGACCATTTTCACGGGGCCCCATATTTTATTTTTGTAGACATAACATATCACGTGTTAGGTTTATATATCTTTAGTTTGGATTTATAAAACAATTGGCTTGCTAGCTATCTCATTGGCGTGCCTTTGCCCTTTAAAACTTGAGACCCAAATAGAACAAAGTTTGATTACTTTAAAACTTGAGACCCAAATAGACCAAGAGTCGAATCGAAGTTGTTTTGAACTTTTTTTCAAACCTTTTAATTTGTTTTCTAGAATTCCATATATGGTCCCTCAACGGCTGGTTTATTTTAATTTTTTAGCCCTTAAGTTTTTATTATCATAAAACTAATTTAAAAATAATCTTTCAAATTTATGATCCAATAACCTTTTTAAGTTTATATTATAGTGGCCTACTTTTTTTTTTATAAATAAGTATATAATTTTGGAAACCATATTATTTTTGTTGCACGTGGCTTGTGAATTCTAATGGACGACACAGATAGATATAAGTGTAGATATAAGTGAAGTAGACGGTATTTATATAACCATCTTACTCTTCAAATTCAACCAAAACATACCATTTTATATGGTTTTTATGATTTTTTTACTTTAAACAGATTATACGACAAACGTGTCACATTTTTAATATTTCGTTGTAAATTTGAAGAAATGGTATTGATTCCTTGCTAGGCTTACCTAATTTGGGTCACATATGAATGCCATTGATTGTGAGTCATTTTCATACCATTCAAATAATAAGTACTTGCATATTTAAGACTATTTATTTCATGTCGTCTAAAACACTATAGCTTGTACACCTAACACGATAAATATATATAGAAATTAGTTATATGCACCATTAAACTTACTTTGGTTTACTACTAAATATGTTTAGTTAGTATTATTGTCACGGAGTTAGTCCCCGGAATCCTGTCGGTTGCGATCTGAATTTTAGGCGGGCTGTGACAATTATGCTCTACTAGTTATATCTAGTTAAACATCATCACATAGTTTTGTATGGTGTACGGATCATGTTCTTATTTCAATGTTAGATATCATAAGATCACACAGTGTGGGTGTTGTTTAGTGGCGTTTAGACCTTTCCATGTCGCACACACCACCCCGGCACCGTCGTGGAAGGTGGCGTTGAGGTTGGGGGGAGAGGATTTCCACCGACGTCGTCTCATTGGTGTGGCATGTAGCCGTTGGACCCCAATACATTTTTTTAGCTTTGAATAATAAAATAATAACAAAAAGTGAGTTTTACGTGTCGAATAACACCACTCTTCCATACCCCGTCCCAAACCCCCCTGTTTTTGCACCATGCCACTATTTTGACGCGTGCTGACGTGTCATCCATATGTCACATAACGTCTCATTTTATGCCCTCCACACTGTATCGTCTAAGCTTGAAAGATCCAACACGCATTTTATGCAGTTTTGTAAAACGCATTTTTGACGCGTGCTGACTTTCGTTGTGGCCCATCATATAATTAAGTGAGCTGAGAAACTCTTAAAATGATTAGTGGCCTAGTGGACGTGTTATTAATATTGGGCTTCTTTTAAGCTAGTGGAAGTTTGATAATTGGGCCTGACCTAAATGAAGTAGACTATTAGACGCTGATCTCATGAGCGTTCAATGTGTTGGGTCAGGTGTGTTGTGTGCGTAGTACTACATAAGGTAGTTATGTTATCTGTTCGTTTGGTGTGTGGATCGTATGTAATAGGAATACTTAAACTCGAAGCGAGTCCAAATTAAAATGTTCTCTTTAGTTTCAATCAATGATTTTAGCGCGTAAGCATTTTGTTTGGACTTCCTCACATAACTTCCTTTTCAATTTCTCCCGAGATAAAGAAATGATCACAACTAGTCTTCAAAACCATGAAAAACACCGAACAATCACCAAACCATTCTCCACAATTGATAGTTCAACTCTAATCCTTTGTAGTGACTACCCTCTAGGTGACGGATTCGTAAATTTCTAGATCTAAACTACACATAAACCTCCGCTACAACATTTGATGTTTTTGTGTTGTTTGATCTAGCGGATTTGGTTGTGTTATCACCTATGTTGTGAATAGATCTTCAATTTTGGAAGTCATTTGGAACAACAAAGGAAAGGATCTTTGTTGGTTTAAGTTGAGAGGATCTTTTTATTATTACGTGTTTCTTGTATTTTTTATACGTGAACTAATAAGTTAGATGAAAGTCATATCCACGTGTGTGTAAATATGTTCAGAACTTATTACGGTTGTAATGTTGTTTCATTGAAATTACTTAGCAAATAATCTACTTATTGTATTTATATGTTTTTATGTACATGTCTATGTATATGTTGTTATTTATGTTTTGAAGGTAGGCACAATTTCAGTATGTCTACACGTACTCATCAATATGTTTAGCCTTTTTTCTAGAATAATTTAGATTAAAGTATAATTTTCGTCCCTATGGTTTATACCGTTCTCACATACAGAGCCTATTTGAAAAAACGACCATTCCAGTCCTTGTGGTTGTCAATTGGAATCAATCAAGTCCCTAGTTCAAACGTCCGTTAGTTGACCGTCCATTTACTTAACAGTGTGAAGAGCAGTTTGATAATTTCAGCCAAAGTTGACCCCTCCTTAATCTTCTCTCGTAAGCATCATTTCGATCCTTGTTTCCCCCAAACCGTCCTAACTTGAAGAACACCATCGGTAACATCACAACTCCGACCTTCAACCCGAAATCAAGTTCGGTCGTCGTTAAGATGAGGCAATACGTTGTCATTCTGATTACTTTCCATGTTAGTGGTACGACATTGTGTCGGTTTTAGTTTTAAACTTTGTTTTCGTGATTCTTGTCTTGTATAAAATCTTAAATATAGTTTGTTTTTCATGGAATTCTAGTTGGAATTAGGGTCCAAGTGACCAAGCATCACATCAGGATCTAATAACGGGTCTTGATGAGGATGGGAATGGGCTTTCGCGTGACCAAGCATCACATCAGGATCCAATTTGGTTTGTTACAGTACCGGTATAAATATGTTATACAGGCACTAAGTATAACAACCGATAAAGATATGTTCGATGGATGTCAACACATGTTTTACATTGACAAAAGACTACAAAGATGAATGTTAATACTAACACCAATGTTGTTTGGTCGGTATCACCTCGATTCATTACGTTACACAACGTTACTACCAGCAATCGATATATAATATACCACCATGTCGAGACAACCATAAAAACAAATACGATATTGGTATCAGTGTTGTTCGGCCGATATAGGTTCAGTTCTCAAGATAAAGAAAAATGTAAATTGTTTATAAAATCGTAAATAAAAATAAGCACATACGGTATATTCGAAATTATAAAAGTTATATTATATTACTAAAATACGCTACGTCTAGAAAAAAATATTCACAACTCGTTTTTAAGTAAATTTATATCTAGCCATAGATCAAAATAAGTACGTCACAACGACATACTCGAAATTTATAAAATATTGAACCTTAAAAACTATAAGCGAGAAAAACATAATATGCTTAATATGATGTAGGGTCAAATTACAAAATACTAGTTGTCGTTTTAAAACCCAAGAAAAACATGAACGAAAGTCGGGATTAGTAAGCATTTGGGATGTTCGTTTTTTACATAGATTGATCTTCCATCTGGTGTCTCTTTTATAATTCACATACCATAAATTATTATTTAAACGACTAGTAATTTGATTGAATAGGCGAATACGTTAAAAGAAAACATTTTCACGAGTTAGTGTGTGCCCCACGTGTCGAAGAGGGCTTGCCTGACTCCCTCGCGTGGCGTGGGGAGCCAGCTTTGTTCACCGTGTTTTACCCAATTTGGCCTAAACTCAATTTGTCATAGTTAGGACTTTTCCTCTCATACTTTAAGTTTGAAATCCGCAATCCGACCCGATTCGTTAGCCAATTCATTCTTTCAGTCAGACGGTTATCGAAACCGACCCGTTAAGAGGCATTGAACATTCTAGCTCAAGCCTCCCAATTCCTTATAACTCTTCCATTCTTTTTAACCACAATCGCGATTGTGATTGGTACCAATGGACAATACCCTTAGCTTCTACGACCCAGTGGGTCCTTTATACTCAATTTTATATGTCCAATACATTGTTTTGGCCTTATAGACCGCGAACGACCCGTTTAGTTCGCCATTCATAGTCCTTTTCACATCAATGAGTGGTGACTATCATTTATTAAATTCTAACCCTAATCCATAACCATGGTTGGCCTTGCTAGGTAATACCTCTGCTTTATAACCACGTGGGTCGCTTGTACTTCGGTTTTACATGCCCTTTACACGGGTTCACTTAAAAATCCATTCCACATGACCCAAAAGGTTCTTCCATTCTACTTTTTGATAGTATTCTACCTGGCTTATTTCAACATGTTAAATCATAACAATTGTAGCTACGTATCTTAGAGGTTCCCTTTTTTACGAGCTTCCTTCCTGACTTGGCTTCTAGAACCTCGCTTGAATTGTCTATAGTTTATACCCAAATGATCATTAGAACACATAACCATGATTGACCCCTTTCATCAAAGGTCACTATCAACCATTCATGAAACTTTAACCAATGTATCAAAGGTTAATAACAATCAAATTTTACATAGGGATTTTATCAAACCCTTGGTGGACATTATTCTATAGCTATCAATTTAGCTTGATTTGCTAAATCACCATGTTATTGCTAATCAACAATTTCAAACATTCCTTAGCATTTACTTATCACAAAATTCAGTTATTAATGCCAACACATCAAAAGAACCATACTAGAATTGGGGCTTCATTCCTATGTCAAAAACCCACTTCATAACATGTACGGACATTCACCAAAATCCTCTAATTTACTCGAACACTTCACACATATTAGCTAATATGGTGATTATAAGCACTATTACCACATCTATTTACTTCTAATTGCTATAATTCACGCTATACCTTGATTATTCAAGGATCCTCTTGATACTTGGTCGAAAACCGGTGCTTAATCATGTTTAAGTCAATTTTTTACATAACATTTAATTTCGAATAGCCTACTTTTAATGGGATTTGTGTTTCACAGGTCTAAAAGAGTTTAAGGAGCTAAACGGAGCACCAGGATGCGAACCAGATCAACCGGGAATGTGCAAAATGAAAAACCGGAGAAAAATGCCTTACAGGGGGCGTCGCGACGCACCCGCGTCGATGGATTTGGCGTAGACAGCAGATTGGAGCGTCAGCAGAAAAATGCATTTTCTAGGGGCGTCGACGACTCCCCCCTAGAAAACGCGTTTTTCTGATATCCCTTGTATTACGTTTTTTGACGAATTAAAACCCAATTTTTGAGTCTTGGAAGAGGAGTTACGCAATTTTGAACCTAAGAACACCTATTGGAGCCAAGAATCACCATCCATTTCAATCCCAATTCATTTCCATCATCCCGAATCATCAATCCTTCGATTTCTAACCCTAGCCTATCATCATTCCTTCAATAATCCATTCATTCATCCACATTCACCATCCATCACAAACCCTAATCATCACCATCCTCAAGGCTTCAATATGTTCAATTTCGAGTTTTCTTATCGGGGATCAAGTTCCTTCCACCATGAGCGGCTAATCACCTTAGTTTCACCCCGGTGTAGGTAGTTTTTTAATTTAGATTTTCGAATTGTTCTTGATTTAACTTTGTGATAAATTGTATTGATTTTTTGAAACCATTAACAATTGTTTACATTTGTTTCCAATTCGTAAATTGTCGAACGATTATAAAGTTATGACTTTACGAAATGGTTATATGTATTCATGCGTTGTCTTGGTTAGGTTTTACTTGTTGTGATTACAAACAAAGTGCATTCTTGTCCGTTCTTTGGAGCGTTGATAGTTATTGGCACCTAAGTCATGGTACACTAAATCTGTTAATCGTTATGCAATTGAGTTGAATCTAAAACTTGTAGAAACCCTAGGTTGGCAATTACCGAAACCGGGTGTGAACCCTTTTTATCAAATCTTGTTTGAGTCATTAGTTGTGTTTAATCAAAATCAAAGCATTAATCGTAGTTAATCAAATTTATAAACAACGTTGGTTAATTCCAACATTCTTCCAATTAACTAAAACGAATTTAAATAGCAAGCTTCATAAAATTGTGACATCTTCATAATCAAAATAGTCCATACGTAAACCATAAACTCTTCGTGGATTGACCCCTTACTGCCACTAACACATTTGTTAAGGGTAATGTGGGCTTATAAATATTATCTTTGACCGGAGCGCGACACTCCGATCACATCTGTCAAAGAAAACCCAGCAAGTGAGAATTCACAACATACCTTAGGTTTGTAGTGATTAAATGATGAGAATTTCGTGAACATGGAAGGATTTCACCGTAGTTCCCTTTGTGATTTGCATACCTCTCTCAGTGTTAACACATACACACACCTACATTTCTTTTTTCCCGTTCTTGTTTAATTAATATATCTTCCCAACATGTTCACTTCCAGCCCTTATGTTTTGTTAGTTATCTTGTTCGGTCATAACCCACCTAATTCTACTATTAGATAACTTATATTAACTAGGTTAAATATTCACAGTTACAATACTTCATGTTAAAATATCATAATAAACATGATAACCAAAATTAGTATTTTAGGGTGTTACAGATTATGTGCCTCTGCGAACTACAATTTTCCGAATGGATGTGGTACGTGGGGGTTGGTAGGTCAAAGAGTTGTGGCCGACGATGTAGAGAGCTTGAGTAAAAGTTGCAAAACAAAATGTATTGTAATAAGGGTTAGGATACAATAGGAAGTTTCTATCCTAGGAAGGATAGGAAGTAATCTTGTCCATCCATTTAGTAATCAAGGGTTAAATTAAATGAATTAAATTGAATAAAAAGAGGAGGCGCGTGGGTTTTTGTAGGGGCATTTTAGTCAATCAAAGGTAATAGTTTCTCTCTCCTCCAATTCAAGCTCATTTTTTAAACGTTAATAACTCTTTCATACGACATTATTTTTTTATAAAAATTGCACCAAAAAAACGAGCGTTTTTTATCTTTAAAACGAATATGCTATTGCTATATTTCGAAATTGTTTTTTGAAAACCCAGTTGCGTAAAACACAATAAAAAGCGCAGTGTTTTTTTTTGTAAAACGCAACCACCGTCTACCATAAAAAACGCAGACAATTCTCTAATCAAAAACCGCAATGGCTGAAAGTAAAACGCAACTACAGTTAAAAAGCCCTAGTTTAAAAACGCAGGCCCGGGTTTTCAGAACTGCATTGGTGTCCGCAGACGTGCGGGTGTACACGAGTTCGACTAAATTCCCGTTCCAATTTGCACCCCCCTGCGCACCCGCGCGTAGGACTGATGGTAAAACATGTCATAAAGTTTGTTGGTTAAGCAAAGGTTTCACCTTATAAATAACCTTATACTTTGTCTCCACACCAATGTGGGACATTCATTCAAACACACTTAATTTCCAACATTATTATCATATAGTTTCATTTCAAGTTCAACAAACAATCATAAAACACAATGGACTAAAAAACATAAAATAAATTGTTTTTTTTCTTTCTATAAAGCAATGAATTAAATACAAAACAAAGTTAATTTCTAAAACGCAATTGACTAAAAATATAAAAGAAAGTGTACTTTCTAAAATGTAATGGACTAAAATCACAAAAGAAAAGTGTATTTTGTAAAACGCAATGGACAAAAAACTGTGTTTTTTCATTATTTTGTAAAACGCAATGGACAAAAAATACCCAAAAAGTGTGTTTTTTCATTCTTTTATAAAACGCAATAGATAAAAAACAGTTTTTTTTCATTATTTTGTAAAAGGCAATGGACAAGAAACACCTAAAAAGTGTGATTTTTCATTCTTTTGTAAAACGCAATGGATAAACAACAGTTTTTTTTCATTATTTTGTAAAACGCAATGGACAAAAAACACCCAAAAAGTGTGTTTTTTCATTATTTTGTAAAACGCAATGGATAAAAACAGTTTTTTCATTATTTTGTAAAACGCAATGGACAAAAAACACCCAAAAAGTGTGTTTTTTCATTCTTTTGTAAAACACAATTTTAAATGAAAGTCTAAACTGAAAGGTATTTTGCAATTTTTCTTTGAGACATTTTGTTAAACACCTGGTGTGCAACTTTTTATTAATGATTTCTCAATAAAATTGGAACTAATGATGTTGCCCAAACTCATGAATACATCAAGAGAAAGAGTAGAATCAGAGAGATATTCACTATGATTCAAAAATGTTTGAGAAATTTGAGAAGATGAGTACATGTTTTAACAGAAATCTCATGTTCCATCGCATCATGTTAAATTGAAAAAAAAAACGAGAAATTATAGAAACATAAACTGGGTTTTCTTCAAAGAAATCGAAGAACACGTTGATTGAGTGTTCGAACCATTCATTGATGAAAAAAATTGCATCGTGATGTATAATTCTAGAGAGAGAAAATGAATGAAATGTTGAAGATGGTAGGTTTTGAAAATATGAGTTTTGAAGATACAGAGAAAGGAAATAGAAAGAATAGATAAAAGAAGATTGCCTAAAATACCTTACCACTTGTATTTCTACTTTTCCAGATGGACGGCTAAGATTACTTCTTACCTTCCTACCCAAAACATACTTCCTATTTGATCCTCTCTCATACTAATAAATAACATTTAAGTTATGTATTTGATCCAATCATTTATATGTTTTGTTAAATAATCGAGGATAGTTCAGTAATTTTACACGAACTTAACTGAAAAATCTAACCAGGTTAGCCGACAAATACCACCATACTTACAAACATGCACCCGTGTAAAGAGGGAACAAATTCAGTTATAAATTCACATTGCAACGCTTCTTTGCCTTTCGTCAAACCCTCGTCAAGTCTCTCAACCACCTCACTCGCAATCATCCAATGCGTACCTCCTCCGCCGTTCCTCCGGCCACCGCGCCGGTGAAAGATCACTCTCCAGCCGCATCGGACTCTGAAGAATGCGAGTACGAAGAGGTTGAAATTGAAGAAGAGGTAGAAGTTGAAGAAGAAGTCTCCGACGACGACGACGAAGAAGAAGAAGAATTCGAAGAAGTAGAAGAAGAAGAAGAGGAAGAACAACAAGGAAAAGAAGATGTATCGAGGTCAATCGAAGACCTAGAAGATATAAACAGTGAGTATTTTCCCTAATTTTGGTATCTGTTTTATTTATTTACCTGTTTCAGATATGGAATTGGATACTTATTCAATTTCTGAACAATGTTTGTTACTCTGTGTCAGTTTTATGTGATCATCTGGTATTCTAGGGTTTTATGACATGTTAATTGATAATACATGAATGCTCTTTTTAGGTGTTTTGATTTTGATCTGCATACATGCTTGTTGGTTTGGGAATTAGTGCATGTGTTGTTGATATTTTTGATAGAAATATTGATGATCATGTGTTGGTGATTTAGTTACATGATCAGGCATGAGTCTTATTTTCGATCTGCAGTTCCTCCAGTTGCCGCACCGGTCGAAGATCGGTCTCCAACCGGATCAGACTCTGAAGAATACGAGTATGAGGAAACGGAAGTAGAAGAAGAGATAGAAGTTGAAGAGGAAGTCTCTGATGAATGAAGATGAAGAAGAAGAAGTAGAGGAAGAAGCAGTAGAAGAGGAACAAAAAAGAACCAACAAGAAAAAGGGAGCGCGGAAGATGTATCGCGCTCAATTGTAGATCCTGACGATGTAAAGAGTGAGCATCCTTCCTATTCTGTTATCTTTTTATTTAATTATCTGTTTGAGCTATGGAATTGCGTAGTAATTCAATTTATGAACAATGCCTGTTACCGTGTGTCATTTTTTATGTGATCATCTCTGTGTTATCTTATGGCATTCTAGGGTTTTATGACACACTAATTGATTATGTATAAAAGCTCATTTAGGTCTTTTATCTGTAGTCTACACACATGCTCGTTTGTTTGTAAATTAATGCATGCGTACTTATAAGTTTGTCTCAGGATCATCTGTTTCAACAAGAGAGCTGCACTTTGACTTGGAAAGTCAAACAGTCATCTTTTAAATTTGAAAATGCTGCAAACTAGAAAGTTATGAAAAAAAGTATTGACGAACATGTCAATTCTGTAACAAGTTTAAAACATCTTAATGTTTTTTCAAAGTGATATTTAAGATACATGACACATACCATATTTTCGATGTATGGACTTGATATCAAGAAAATTAAGTGTAGCTCTTTTTTTGGACATTTGAAGTAGTTGTATTTATAAAGATGTTTCTGTTATTTTTATGTTCAGTTCAGCTTATATTATGTCTAAATTTTGGAATGTTGTTGACTAATTAACCGACCATTTTTTCTTATGCTATTTTTTGTTGGATAGTGTAAGGGTTGTAAGTTTGTAAGTGGCAAATAGGAGTTAGATATATAATGTTGGCTTCACTGTCATCTGTGTATTATATAGCACCAAATATCTGATTGACACGTGTATATTATACATATACGATATACTCCTCAGTTAAGAAACACAGACGAAGTAAAGAAGTTAGAACAGATAATTGGGATTTGTGAAGGGTTCTAACATCAATTATGTGAATGCTATTTTACAAACAGAACCAAACTTGCAACAGTGAATCCAATCTGTTTTTAATAAAGCTAAAAGATACCTAATAAACTCGGAAAATCTAACATCATTAAAAGCTTGGGTTACATTTGTTGGGCGAGTGAGTATTACGACTGTCCAAGAAAGAGAAGAAGCAAAACTGCAGCAGCAGACCTGATGCTGTTGACTTTCTGTGTGACCAGCTTTGACCGTTCAACTGTTGAGCGGCGTTGACAGAGACAACGGAAGGCTGATGGCGGCAACTGCAAAATAGAAGGGAAAACCACACTCAAACGCAAACAACACAGCAAACAAAAAACAAAGGGACACAAAGATTTACGTGGTTTGGTCTAAAATGACCTACGTCTACTGCTGCAACTAGGGAGACAATCTTATTACTTTGGCGGTGATGAGAAGAAATTTAAGTCTAGTTTAGGTGTGGACAACTGTGATACCCTCAAAACAAAATAACTCCAAAACCCTAGCCTTTACCATTAGAAACCCTAAAACTTGGGGCCAAAGAAACAAAATAATGTTAGCTGGTATTTGACAAGTTGCCAACACATTCTTCGGGCCAAAAAGATGATTAGGGTTAGGACCGGATGCCCTTTACTCCGCCACACTGATACGAACCCAATGAGTGCTTTTGAAGCGGTAACAGTTTCAGTCATTCCGAGAAATCAGGAAGCGATCATAACTGCTCCCACCTATAGTTTAGCTTAAGTAATCAGTTTCCTACATTTTAATTCTCGTCTATTTTTTTGTTTAAGTGAATTTATCTTGTAACCGGAAAATTGCCCGTCTCGAATCGGGCCGACTTAATTGTCAATTCTATCAATTTACAACTTTGGATTTGCGGTATCTATCACTTGGTTCCATTTGCCGGGAAATTGATGGCGACTTCTATCCGGAACTGCAATCAAGGAGAAGTAGGCGAGCCTATCACTGTCCAATTAGCAGCCATTGCGGCTCGTTTGGATGCCATTCTTACACCGTTGAAGGCTGATGTTGAAGAAATCAAAGCTCGGATGAATGTACCCTGAAGAACTATGTTGAGGCAAAGGAGAATCGGTGATCTTGCCAATAACACCCGAAGTGCATACCACCGGTAACGGTGATCTTCTCCACAAGGCGAAACATAGCAGATCCAATCTGAACATGGAAGAGGGTGGGGGTAGTTCGACGGGTGATGAAGTGATTGGAGGTGGTGAGAATTGTGAAAAAGCAGTGGCAGATTGGCGATCATGGTGTGACACGAACCCACAATCTCCCGTTGAACATTTAGTGACAACCCAAAGAGCCAAGTCGGTTATGAATTTGAAATTAAATCCAATAGATCTCTGGATGCATTGAAAACCCTGAATATCAGGGAAAGTATAATGATTAAAGAGAAATTAAAGGAGACAAATGGAAAAATGGATGCCAAAGAATCAATGAAAGTAATAAGTGCTCCTACACGTGGAGGGCATGGACATTTTAGAATCAAAATTGGATAGGTGTGAGGAGTCTAAATCAACTCTTATAATTTCTTGTAAGCTTAGCAAGACTTTATGGTTCCATGTGTTAGGCATTTTAGGAAGGGAAATGGCTCTTTGTAATACACTTTTAGGAAAGAAGGTTGCTGATCATAAATCATTCTTTGATATTTTAAAAGATAGAGGGGAGAAGCTTGTAAGATATCCTTGCCGGTTGCTATTCATTTTTCCCACCCCGACCACCGACCACCGTAAACCGCCACCAAATTAATGAGCGAAGTGAATATCCGTCACGTCACATGCTGATGATTACGAGGAACTGAAGGAACCCGAGCATGAACATCAAGGTCTCTTAACAACTCAGTTCTCTTATACCCGACTTGAGGACAAGTCGTTTCTCCGGGCCGGTAGTATTGATGCGAACCCAATGAATGCTTTGGAAGCGGAACAGTTTCAGTAATTTCAATAAATCAGAAGAGATCATACTGTTCCCGCCTAAAGTTTAGCTTAAATAATCAGTTTCCTACATTTTAGTTCTTGTCTATTTTTTTGTTTAAGTGAATTTATCTTGTAATCGGAGAATTGCTCTTCTTGAATCGGGCCGACTTGATTGTCAATTCTATCAATTTACAACTTTCGGTTTCCGGTATCTATCACACACTCTCAACATCTGTATATACATTAAAGTTCCATTAACTTATACTCCTAATACCATAGTTGATATTACCGAATACCAATAATAGTATCCATAGTAGTCAAAAGCGTATAACATACTCCAGCGAGCACCTCAGGTAGATGCAAGGTGACGGGCACTTAAAAGTGCACTGAGGCGCGCACCTTTAGCTAGAAGAGGCGAGATTTAGATTTTAATCTTAGGATTTAACGATTTGCGATGATGAGCAATGGTTCTTGCTTATTTTTGTGAATTAAGAATATTTTTTTGAACTTTTGGTATTCATTTGATGATTATAATTGCTAATCCTATTCGGTTTTTGTTACATTTGTGGAATGATACTATACTTTTTTCCATTTTTGTGTCATTATATATCATATATTAGGATACATTTGGATAGAGGAAAACATTAAATTAGGTTGATACCTTTGTAATATGTCATAAAGTGCCAAAAGAACCAGCTTGATGGAGGTGAAGTTGAAGCATATTGTTGGAGAAGTATGCAGAAGTTACCATTGAGGAGTTTGTTGGATGAGAAGGCTTGCGAAGCTTCAATACCAACAAGAACTCTTACTTCCCAATTATCAAGGTGGGCTAAAAATTCGTAGTTCAACTTCTTCGGCCAACATGAAGGACTTATCTCGTTTCATGCTGCTATGGGCTACCTTCTTTAAACAAGGTTTGGAACTAACCCCAAAACCCGAGTCAGCCTTCCAATAGTTATCAATAGCGTCCATAGCGGACGCAATCGCAAATAGCGTAGCGATGCGGCCATATGCCGCTGCAAGGTGCTATGCAACCACGTATCGATCAAATAGTGACGTCCGTCGGTGAATTCCGGCGTTGGTGCTACAATTTCTGCCGGAAACGAGAAAGAAGGAAACCGAAGGCTCAAATTGATGGAAAGAAAGAAGCGATACCTTGTTTTGATGGCGTTCATAGTAGTTTTCCCACAGTTTTTTTGTAATTTCATGGCCGTCGTATACGGATCTGGACGGCAGAGGTTACAATTGGGTAATTTGAATTTGGACTTTGGTTGCCCTCTCTTCTCATCCCAATTGTGATGTTCCAAGTTTCCAGGTCACGTTGAGCGTTGGAATAAATAAACGAAGGTTATTTATTCTCATATGGTCAACTACATTCAAATCTACCTTTTCTTGGAGTGAACAATGACAACAAAGCTTGAGCTACAAGGGAGATGAAACTATGAACGGATTTGCCTTTAAGGGAAGTGATGGGTTTGGCGAACTCTACCCTGTACGCTATATGTGAGTTGATTCGATGTATAACCATGGCTTATTGATGAGACAAACACATGGTGTTAATTCATAGTTGTAAAAGGCACAAGGCACACTCAAGGCTCAAAGGGCGAGCCTTTAGGCGCAAGGCGCTTTAAGACCGAGGGCCCGAAATAAGCAAGACACATAGCATAAACATACCATTTTTCGGGTTTTTAGACATGTTTTAGGCTTGTTTAGGGTTGATTCTAGGCCATTTATTGATGTTTTAAGATAAGTGTGCCCAAAATTTGCAATCCGGCAAAAAAATGGTTGGAACCTCGCCCAAAAGTTGCCGGAGCGCTTGGATGGCGGCCAAGCGTTTTCCTTGCACGCGAGAGCCAAGGCGCGTGTTCGAAGGGCTTTTGACAACATAGGTTATTATATTTGTAAATTATATACGGCTGCAGAGAGAAAATGGGGCTCACTAAAGATCATATGGACTTGTATGCTATTATATTTATGCTTTTTTTAGTCCGTTGTTTTGATTGACGTGATTAAACAATGCGTGTATCTACTTGTATCTCAAGGTCTTACACTAAGTTGACTTAGATGAAGTACATGGAGTGCAGCTTTTGATAATGTTATATAAGCTGGTGGTGTAAACACGCGGGGACATGAAGATGTCAAGAAATCAGGAAAATGCGTCTCGTGCTATTTGAGATGCGAATAGACAAGTGTGGAGACTTGATGAATACATTTATCATATGATTAAATTTAGTGTGGGTGAGATGGTTACTGTTGTTTTTCTTATTGTACATGTCTTAGGTATTCTGTTATTATTCTTAATAATATATTTATAATTAGGAATAGGACTGTTGTTGGGGGTCATGAACTCGGAATCTGATTGCTGATAATAGATATACTATGGACCCTTGCAGGGAAAGAAAAAATCGTATCTGATGATGAGAAAGCTTCTCAATGTGACGGTGGAATCATGACTGCTGAGACTACTAATTCCATTAATGAATCAAGTAAACCCATCCCTGTTGGAGATTCAGTCGATGAATCTGACAAAGCTCCACGTTCGGAGGAGCAAACTACACAGATGGACATAAAGGATGTGAATGACGCACATCTAACGGAACCCGAGTGCACTCGTGTTTTGGTACTTGCTGAGACCACTAATACCGTCAATGAATCCAGTAAACCGGTCACTGCTGGAGATTCAGTTGATGAACCTAACAAAGTTCCACGTTCTGAGGAGCAGCAAACTACACAGATGGACATAAAGGATGTGAATGATGCTAATTTAACGAAACCCAGGTGCACTCGATGTTTCTCAGTTAACGGATATGTTGACTTTTTAGTGGCTTAAGTTCATCTACAATCTGGTACTAACATCATTTAGGTTTTCTCAGACTGGATGTTGATGTTCCCCTGATAAGACCTCGAAGTTCGTCACCTGCAGTGGAAGTTAACGAAGGAAATAAACGCCCAGCTCTTGTTTGTGAATTCTTTGCAAAAGGTTGGTGCATTAAGGGGACTTCTTGTAAGTTTCGTCATATAAAAGACCTGCCTGTTGACCAACAAAACGAGCCTCAGAAAAGTCAACCTCAGGACAAAGGTAATCGACAATTCATATTTTCTTCGGAAAAAGTCTTGAAGACATCTGTGGCTTCTTTTTAAAAATTATTTACAAGGTCTTGTTGCCATATCAGGTGTAAAAGAAAGCACGGGAAAATCCGATAATCTGGCAATTTCTGCAACTAAATCAACTCTCATTGCTTGTTCTTCTAATACTGTAACGAATCCTCCTGTTAATATATCTCTAGGTAACCCGTTCATGGGCCCAAACGCGCATAGAACCAGTTGGGCTTCTTTTGCACCGAAACACCAAGAGTTCAGTGGTAAAGGATACCACTTTGGGATTCATAATCAGGGTTATAATGTAACTAATCATGGTACGGTTTGGCCTAGGGCTTCAACTTTTTTAAGTTCACCGTCTAAGAAGTCGAATTTGAAGTCTTCTAGTTACGAGTGGGAGCTATCAAAGCCTTTTAGGTCTACATTTCTTATTTCTCAAGGAATATATAGTCCAGATATTCAGTATGATCCAATTCGTGATAGTATTGAGCAACCAACAAAAAACGGTGATAAGTTATCAAAATTATCATCTTCCAGTCGTGTGCCGTCAATTTCTGGTACACATTCGCCTGTACAAGAGAAGTTAAAAACAGATATTGGATCTGATAGAGCCTCTGTCGGCAGTCATGTAAACGGCAATGTTGATGACATCGATATGGATGTGGATTGCAATGAGATTGCTGACACAAAACACGAGGATGCAAAAAGTGAAAGTAAAGGGAAAAGGCATATCGGTGATGTAATACAAGCAAGTGAAGTAGATGCTAGTGGTCACTATTCTCTTCAACATAACGATGATGGGCCCGCAAAAGAAGCTAATAGTTATAAACTAGATTTTGACGCGGAAGCTGATATGCATAGAGAATCTAAATCTGTTAGACATTTTCGTGCTTCTTTGATAGAGTTTGTGAAAGAATTAGTGAGACCATCTTGGCGTGATGGTAAATTGAGCAAAGATGCCCACAAACTTATTGTTAAAAAGGCTGTTGATAAGGTTCTCACCAGTTTACCAACAGAGCATGTTCCGGATGTACAAGAATCTATTGACGCTTATCTTACCTCATCACAACCAAAACTTATGAAACTTGTTGAGGTGCGTTGTTCTCACTGTTTATTTGGGAACCCTAGAGTATATGAAAGTATGTGACAATACTGACTGTTAGGTACTTTGTATTGCAGGGTTATATTGAAAAGTATGGAAAATTGTGACATCCTTGTAAACGGTACAAGAATCATCCTACTTGTTTAGATGTCATGAGTTTGTTTCTATGGGAATCTTTTTTTTTCGTCTTAAGGGGAAATTGACGGTTTAGAAGTTTCATATGTGGCTAAGTGGCTTATGTGTATTTGTTGCGTTAAACCTAATGAATATATATTGGCATTGTTAAGGTGTTTCGGTGTATTGCTTTTACGAATTTTAACCAATGTACATTGGTTTAATTTAGATACATTTGGAATGTGGATCCCCAATAGAAGCCATAAGGGTGTGTATTGTATATAAAAAATAGAGGGGTTAAATATGTAGAACAGTTTCTTAGGTAATTTATGCTCGGAGTGATAATATGTTTCTATTGACTATTAAAACGGGTTTGATGAAGTGGATCACGACTTAATGCTTTATGATGACTAGCCAAAGGAGGAGGTTAAAAGATTTTATGGTCTTTTTTTACTCAAGTATACAAAGGGATGATTCTTATGAAGTTTTGACAGTCAATACTTATTAACATGAATTTGATCATCGTCATCAAATTCCTTTTGAAGTATTAGAGAAGTTTTGAACCATGAAGTTTGTTACTAAGGCTTTTGAGATACTAAGACACCTGCCTTCTTCTCCGTATCATGGTAACTATATTTGTGAATACTTACGTGTTTCAAGTACATTGCAATTTGCGTCCCTGTGTTTTTTGGGCGGGATCAACTTACGTCCCCATTTTGAAAATTTTGCTGCTTGAGTCCCCGAGTTCCTTTTTTGGTAATATTTTGCAATCATCCTGAGGGTAAAATGTAGACAGCCTTACCTCTACCAATTGCTGAGTGTTATATGTCTTATGTCCAAGGCTTGATGCAAAACTACTATGGAGCCGGGGGTCTCACTTGAAGCAGCCTCTCTATTCCTACGGGGTTGAGGTAAAGCTGTCCACATCTTACTCTCCTTAGACCTTACCTTAACTTTGCTATTGGTGGGATTACTGGGTATGATGATGATTTGTCATCTTGCTACCCTAACACATTGAACTCCTTTTGAATAAAACTTTACTGCACCACCATCACTGCTGCAAATGATCACCGTGACCCTTTCCTCTGTCACCACCATCGACTCCACCAACCACTACTTGAAACCTAACCTCTAATCACACAATTCCACAACTATTAAGACATTTAAGTTTTCAAGAAGACACATCACCGATAAATTTGACGTCATCACTGACGGTGAGGCTTTTCTGCCTGTGGTCTTAGAATGACATAACACCATTGCGTAAAACAAACCATCTGGATCTCCATCCTTCACCGTAATTAGTCCATTTATATGACATGCCGACAAAAAAAGCTACTTTCGGCACCAGAATTAGATCCAAAAGACGGAAATCCAAATGCGTTGACGGAACAAGCCCTAGATAACGCCGTCGTGAATTCCGATCACGAACTCTGGAGTGTTACGCAACGGAGCGATGCATCTGCTTCACTCGCATTCTGTCAATCGTGTGAATTCAGTAACTTATGTTACCCAACCCTAGGTTTCACCGGTCAAATCGTCATCTGCACATCAACAATCAAATCATAGAACTAACAAAATCAATTGATTCATGAGTCGTACAATCAAAGGCACAAACACTAAGGATGATATCTGACAATCTAATTCATATATATACAGAGATGAATCATAAATCGTTTGTGTTGGATTGCAGTGGAGATGATTTGGTTCCTGGTTATGGGATGATTACGGGTGATGTGGTGAAAATACTATGATGTCACTCGTTTAGGAGGAGGGTGTAAGGGCAAAGTGGTTATTTAAATGATACTTAACATTCAAGCTAAGAGCATTAGCATCCTTTCCATCAAATTATGTGTGTTTTTTATAACGTAAAAAATGGTCGTAAGTGGTTGGGAGTGAAGGGTAGAGAAAATGTTAATGTTCATCTATATATTTGAGGGGACACTGTTCACCCTATATAATTTTTCAAGCGAGTGAAGGAGAGAAAAAAAAGGAATTGATAAAGGTATAAAAAATATTATTTAATTAAAATGAGAAAATATAGTGTTTTTTAGTGTAATTATAGAGGTAGAAATGGTGGAAGGGATGTGAATGCTCTAAAAACAGTTAGGAGGGTTGCAGATTGTTACTAAAGAAGGAACTCTAGGACTCGGCAGCCAAATTTCCAAAGCGGGGATTCTAGTTGACCCTGCCCAAAACACACATGGATTCCAAGACTTGAAAATTTAACTCAACGCGGCGGAAAATGAATCGTATTGTAAGAACAAAACATCAAGTGTCCAACAATCAATTCAACGTCGCAAAATGTTCAATAGACGGGAATGCCAATGTTCACGGATGCCAAGTAACCTTCACAACTCTGTCGGGTAGCCGCCATCCAAATAAAGCACTCTACTAACTTGTGGCATGCATGCTAAAAACTAGAGTTAGTTACTGTTTTCGTCCCTGTGGTTTGTCAAAAATCACTATTTCAGTCCATTAGTTTAAAAATTGCGATTTCAGTCCCCGTGGTTTCACTTTCGTAACCATTTCAGTCCACCTCGCAATCATTTCAGTCCCTGTACTTACAGAATAAATGGATCGAAGTGGTTACGAAAGTAAAACCACAGGGACTGAAATGGTTACGAAAGTGAAACCACAGGGACTGAAATCGTAATTTTTAAACAAATGGACTGAAATAGTGATTTTTGACAAATCACAGAGACGAAAACAGTAATTAACTCTAAAAACTATTAGCAACTCCGAGCGAGCTTGATAAAGTAAAGTGACATGTTATAAAACATCAATCGATAACTTCAAAACCCGTTATTTACTTCCCGTCACTCCTATTGATACTGTGTGCAAACATCCTCAACTCATCTATGTCATACAACAATTACCCTAATCCTCTAGACGCATCATGCCTACTCCTCAAGACGCATTACCCCATAGGTAATGATCATCTACATCATCATGCATGCATATCATCAAGACGCATCGCGATTGCAAGTTAATGACTGTCTACATCCTCAGGATGCATTACCACCCATAGACAATGACTGGTTCCACCATTATCTCATCGTTGCTACGACTGCCAGCACACGAGACTCCAATTCACATTAAACCACATAGGCATATAAATCGTTTGTCAAAACAATTTAAACATCGCATACATGCCTAGTATCATTTTAAAGCGTTTAAGCACTGTAAGACGGTATTCCAAGATTATCTCTATTGATTACAATGAGGGGTATATCTACCGAGTACAAGGAGATCTCCTCTCAATCAATAATCAATGCCTATCAATCTAAACAAATCATTAACAAATCATTACTATATTTACGCTACCGATTACACCCCCGCAATCGAAGCGGGAGGAGAGCGAATGCTGAGACTGATCGAAAGTCTTCAAATAGGATCTGCGGGAGGCCTTTGGTGAAGATATCAGGAATCTGGTAACGAGATGGCACATGAAGAATACGGACATTTCCACGCTGAACATGTTCCCGAACAAAGTGAATATCCAGTTCAATGTGTTTGGTACGCTGATGATGAACTGGATTGCCAGATAAGTAAATGGCACCGACATTGTCGCAGTAGATTAAGGTTGCGCGTGAGAGAGGACGGTGCAACTCAAGAAGCAGGTTCTGAAGCCAGCAAATTTCGGCGACGACATTAGCGACACCTCGATATTCAGCTTCTGCACTGGAGCGAGAGATGGTAGATTGCCGTTTGGAGGACCAGGAGATAAGGTTGTCTCCGAGATGAACACAGTAGCCAGAGGTTGTGCGGCGAGTGTCAGGACATCCAGCCCAATCGGCATCGGTGTAAGCAAGCAAGGATAACTGTGGTGTGGGTCCTAAGGTTAGACCAAAATCAGAAGTGCCCTGAATGTATCGTAGAATCCTTTTGAGGGCATTCCAATGATCAACCCGGGGGGAGTGCATATGCATAGAAATCTGCTGAACTGCGTATGTAATGTCGGGACGCGTGAAGGTAAGATACTGAACGCACCCGCTAGACTCCTGTAGGTAGTCGGGTCGTCAAACATAGGACCAGAAGAGTTACTTAGTTTAGATGAGTGTCAACGGGAGTGGGGACAGGCTTGCAAGAATCATAGCAGCGCGATGCAGAAGATCCTTAGCATAAGCATGCCGGGATAAGAACATGTGATCACCTCTACGAGTGACTGAAATGCCTAGAAAATAAGTCAAGGGTCCCAAATCTTTCATCGCAAATTCACCAGCAAGAGAAAACATTAGGCGCTTACGAAGATCATCAGACGAGGTGGTGAGGATTATGTCATCCACATAGATCAATAAATAAGTTGTGTTAGATCCCTGACGGTATATGAAGAAGAGTTGTCTGACTTGCTCTGCACTAAGCCTGTGTGAGGACAAAATCCGTGAAGCGTTGATACAACGCACGCGGTGCCTGTTTCAGACCGTAAAGAGATTTCTTGAGGCGACACACATGATCCGGGATAATCCCGATGTCGAAACCCCATGGGCTGATACATGTATACCGTTTCAGCCAGATTTCCATGAAGAAAAGCGTTGGTGACATCAAGTTGGTGAATCTTCATGATTGAGAAAGAGCTAAAGATAACACCAAGCGAATGGTTGCCGGCTTGACCACCGGACTAAACGTTTCCCCACAATCAATACCAACCTGTTGTTTTCTACCATCACAAACCAAGCGAGCCTTATAACGTTCAAGACTTCCATCCGATTTAAACTTATGCTTAAAAAGCCACATGCTGCGGATAATATTCATATCTGGTGTTCTAGGAACAAGTTCCCAAGTCTCATTTTTAATGAGAGCACTAAATTCGTCGTTCATAGCATTGTACCATTCTGGTGAGGATAGTGCAATGGTGGAAGTGTGAAGGTTAAGGTTTGGGTTAATTTGTTTAGAGATGCCGTCCATAGCGCGGGTGCGCATGGTACGGGTGGGAGGTTGCGGTGGTAGGGGCGGAGGAGGATGTACAGTTGGGGTGGATTGGGCTGCCGTGGCATGACCCGGGAAGAAGACAGACCTGGGTTGAGTTGAAACCAGGCTGTCTACGGGTATATGTGTGAATGATGGGAGGTGAGTTGGGCTGTGAGGGAAGAGCCGGGGCTGTTTGTGAAACTGGTTCGGTGGTAGCAGGTTGGGCTGGGGGCGTGGGGCCGGGTGGAGAGGATGTTTCGGTTTGGGCTGATGGGGTTGGGACAAGGTTGGAAGGGAGAATGGGCTGGGCGGTGTTGTGAGCAGGAGAATTTAGATGGTCCAGGGTTGGTTAGAACCAGGATGGGCCGAGACCGGTTTTTGAGAGTTTGGTTGGGAAACATGAGACCACAGAAGTGGGTGTAGGGGAGGAGAAAGAAAGTCATACGAATGGGAAGTGGTGGGGGAACGAATTTGATATGGAAAAATGGATTCATCGAAGTGAACATGGCGGTTAATGAAGATTTTGTGCGTTTGAAGGTCGAGGCACTTGTAGCCTCGGTGGTTAGAAGGGTAGCCGAGAAACACGCAAGGTTGAGAGCGATTAGCTAATTTATGAATTGTGTTGGAAGGGAGGATAGGATAACACAAGCAGCCAAAAACACGAAGGTGTTCGTAGGTGGGCTGACATTTGTAAAGAAGGGTGGTGGGTGAGAGAAATTTGTGGTTTTTGCTTGGAAGAATATTAGATGGTAGGTGGCAACTTCAAGCGCGTGATGCCAGAGGTTTGGTGGGAGAGAAGATTGAGCGAGAAGGGTGCGTAGCATGTTATTGATTGTGCGGATTTTGCATTCCGCTTTTCCGTTTTGGGGAGGTGTGAGGGCAGGAAAAACGGAAGTACATGCCATTGTGATGACAAAAATTCTGGAAATTACATATTCTTTCCCATTGTCGCATTGAAACTGTTTTATTTTTCGCTCAAATTGGGTATTTATGTAATTGTTAAAACGTGTAAAAATTTCGAAAACTTGCGACTTGTGACTTATGGGGGATGTCCATAGAAAATTGGTGAAGTCATCAAGAAACAATATATAATAACGATGCCCACAGGTGCTAAGAACCGGTGAGGTCCATAAATCACTATGAATAATGTCAAACACTAAAGAAGTTTTATTCAAGGAATCATAAAAAGGTAGCTTAACACTTTTGCCAAAAACACATGGTTGACAAATAGTAGGACTAAGTTTTCCATAATTAGTACTAGAAGTAGATTTCAACGAATGCAATAAATTTTGTCCCGGATGCCCAAGTCGTTGATGCCAACGATCCTGGGTGATGGCAGCAAATGTGGAAGGTGAAGAGGAGAGACTTTGAAAAGGTGTGGTGAGAGGATAAAGATCACCCGAGCTATTGCATCGTAGGATAGGGGCCTTGGTCTTGAGGTCCTTCACAAGAAAACCGAAATGGTCAAACTCAATAGATACTAAATTATCAGTGGTAAGACAACGAACAGAAATAAGGTTTTTAATTAATTGAGGAGCATAGAGAACATTATTAGGTTTAAGTGGTGGGAATGGGGGTGGTAAGGTGTGGTTCCCTGTCCAAGAACAGGAATGGTCATGCCATTTCCGACGATAATATTTTTTGTAGTGCAATCATTAAAAACAGACGGGGAAATGTTACCTTGCTGGTTTGCCATGTGACCTGTTGCTCCAGTGTCCATGATGCCGACTGGGTCCGACTGATTGAGAGATAAAGTGTAAAGGGCCTGAGCAATGTCTGTTGGAACTGGGCCTGCAGGTAGGCCTGAGAAGGCGCTGGTCCTAGTAATCCTGCACCTGTATTGGACCGGGGTGTAGATGGGTATGGGCATGGTGGGCTCGCGTTTGCAACTGGCCATTGCTGGGCCTGGTTAGTCATGAGACCAGCCCACTGATTTGATGCCCAACCCTGCGGAAACACGATGTACAGGCGCTGAGTATTGTAACCCCGGCCCCCGCGACCATTGGTTCCACGTCCTCTGCCCCGTCCACGGTTACGATCAGAAGGCGGATTGTTGCTATCAGATGGGGAGGGGCTGGTGGTGACAGCCACAAGGGCAGTGGCGGAGGAATGGGCAGCTTGAGCGACCTGATGCTTCTTTTTACTTTCCTCCATCGTGAGACGTGAACGTGCTTCATGAAAATCAGGCAAAGGATCCCTATTCTGTAGGATTGTTGAAATCCCGTCATACTGTTCGGTAAGACCTGTTAAAGTTGAAGTACAAGTCTTTGATTGTCAATGGGGCCCCCACACTAGCAAGCTGATCAGAAAGGAGTTTAACCTGTTGACAGTAGGCCGACATGTTTGGAAAATTCTCCAGACGAACATTGGAAAATTCCTGCTGAAGAAAAACAAACCTGGTGTTTTTGTTGTCCTGGAAGAGGTTAGCCAGGGTGGTCCAGGAATCGTAGGCAGTCTGGCCTGGAGTGAGGATGGTGTGTAAGAGGTCAGTGGATATGGTCCCATATATCCATTGTTTTACAATGGCATCGAGACGAGACCAAAGGGCTTCAGCATCAGGGGAAGGTTCAGGGGGAGCAGCTGCCTTAGCCGCTTCAGCATCAGAGGAGGAGGCAGAGGCCGGTGTTTTCTTTATGGGTTGCAGATGGTCGTAGACCTGGTATGCTCTGCAAGAGTTCTGGAAAAGTTCTGCCCAAGTGGTGTAATGAGCAGCCTCGGCTTCTAGGGTTATTGGCACGAGGTTTTTGACGTTGGACACCGTCATAGCGGGGTGAAGTTTGCTGTCCATTATAGATGATAGGGTGAGATTGGAAAGACAAAAAGAAGTTCGGAGAGGAGATGCCGCAGGAAAGCAGCGGCAGAGAAAAATATAGGGTTAGGGTTAGAAGGATCGAGATGTGGCTGATACCATGTAAGACTGGTATTCCAAGATGGTATATTACCGAGTACAAGGAGATCTCCTCTCAATCAATAATCAATGCCTATCAATCTAAACAAATCATTACTATATTTACGCTAGCTATTAAGCACGTATATCAACCCAAAACGTTAAAACATAAAAGTGGGCGATAGAACTCACCTTAAAACACTATTAATCCTGTAACTCTGAAAACCCCTTTCGAGACGAGAAGCCTCAACCAACACGCAACTACATACATCTTGACTGAACTCAAAACCTATACAAAACATGTCCGGTTACCATCAACCAAGGAAACCCCACACACTTGAATACACAACCGACCCTAAACTCTAGCTGGTTCACCCCCTGTGTAACCTATTCAGGTTTGGTTTACAAAGCAGAGTCATCATCGTGACCGGACTCCACCTGTCTCGAGGACCTGACTCGACCCGTCCGAGACTCAACCACATCCCCTCCCCTCCATCGACTACCACCACCCTGCGTCATTGGCCAAATTTCTAATTGGGTTCCACGACAGGCCGTGCGCAAATCGAGACCAATGGTGGCGGTCGTGGTCACCGACTACTCCCTCATCGACCCAAGCCAAAGGTGCGGCTCCCAAAACCAGTCACCAAATCGAAACCCTAATCGCAGTTTGTTACCCATAACACTATGGTGCTGTTTGTTTTTTAAGAGGTAAAATTTCTGCAGTCTGCGGACTACATTTGCAGACATTTGTAGAAGAGGGGGACCAAACCTTTGCAGTTTGCAAGAAGAAGGTGGTTTGTTTTTTTAACATATATAGACTTCTAAAATAAACTTGTGGTGGTGTACGGACGGTGGTGGTGCTGGACAATGGTGGACGGTGGGTTGGTGGTGGTGATGGACAATGGTGGGTGGTGGACGGGGATATTGGACAGTAGACGTTGGTGGTGATGGACGGTGGTGGGCGGTGTTAGGGATAGACGGTGGTGGTGTTTAACCCTCTGCAGACCTTAGAAGATCTTAGAAGTGGTTGGGCCAAGTCTGCACCAAGAAGAGCTCGCGCAGACTTTTTTTAATGAAACGGATTCGAAAAAACAAACAGTCTGCAGATGACAACGTCTGCGTGTGGTCTGCACGGCGCAAACAGAAGAGGCTGCGCTGATCTTTTTAAGAATAACAAACACCACTTATGAGACTCAAATTGAAACAAGAACACATCTTGAATCCGGAGGAATCAACGAATTGGAGGTCGATTATCTCCGTTTATGCGAAACACTTCAAATCTTGAAATATCATGAGAATCCATCTATGAGTCTCATAAATGACCAATTACACGCATAAACGTTACATGGGTGCTAGAATTACCTTGATCGAAGCTCGAATCACCAAAACCCCAAGTCTCTCCCTGACTTGCTCTCGGGGTCGTGAATGACCACGGGGAGGGTTAGGTCCTAGATGATACAGTGCAAAATTACTGATCTTCTTCACAATACCAATTGAAGCAACTTTCATCCAGATTTCAGAACCTTAGAAGTTTCAAGTTTTGGAATTACATGTGAATCTTCACAATTTTAGAACTTTTTGTAGATGATACTAAATGCTATATAATAGCTTTGCTTTATTTTATTTGAAGAATGGTATTATTCTAATCATAGTTATCAAAGGCGCGAGGCGCGCTCAAGGCGCTTAGGCTCAGCCTGGGGCGTAGACGTAAGGCGCAAAAACAACATGGGTCTAGGGGTGAAGGGAGTGGTTAAACACCTAAAGTGTTTAAACTTCAAAATCAATCAATGAGAGCGTGCCACGTCAATCCACCTAAAGTGTTTAAACTTTTGGTAAAAAGTGGTGGGAGTGGTTAGACACTTGATGAATTGGTAAACCCACCGGCGGCGGTGTTACCGCTCGGTAAACTGCTTTGCCGAGTGGGTTTGCCGCCCACTCCCACCACCCTAAGAAAAAAAAGTGCCCTTACATAAAAAAAATTAAAATATATTATGTAATGGAAAATAACACTTTCTTCAAATACCAAAATATTCCAATACCATAATCTTCAACATATAGTACCAAATTGGATGTGTGAGCACAGAATTCCGATTTCAATCAATAAAAAAAAACCAAACTTTATAAGTTGGTAAAACAGAAAACTAAAGATCAACATAGTTATTTCATGTAAATAAATTAACAGAGAAGTACTAAGTTCGATCAGAAAAACTTTATATAAACACTACATTGTGTAAGCAAAAGCAGAACCAAATCAGAAATGATAAGCTAGTAAAGAATACAAACAAAACTAAATCAGAAATATACTGCAGAATATGAGGAATTTACAAATAAAAAAAAAATATTATATCTCTAATTATCAGGAATAATATGTAGAATTAAATCAGAAATATACTAATCTGGATTTGAAGAATTCGAACTGAGATCTGGATTATTAGTGATATAATCAGATGGATATATCCCTATATATACTGCAGAACACGAGGAATTTACGAATTAAAAAAATGTTAATTATTATGAATTATGCGTTACAATTATCTAGGAAGTAGGAGCGCATTGAATGCGCATCGCTCAAATCGCCTAGGCGCCAAAAGCGTGCGATTTTGATAACGATGATTCTGATAGACTAATACATGCTATATGCCTATATATATATATATATTATATATATATATTGTTTAAGTGTGTTTTTTAGGCCGTTGCTTATTTGCACTAAGAGGCTAGGCCCTATGCAAGGCCTATATGCCTTGAGTGCGTCTAGCGCCTTTGATAACCATGCTGCCTAGGCACGCTTTCTAGAACCAAGGTTGAAGGAAGTAACTTTGTGAAGCTGTTTGCTTGCCGGTCTTCAGACTTGCAATTTACTAAAGTGACTTCACTCTTTTGTTGCACCTCTCTTAAAATATACAGCTCTATGTTAATTTGCTCTGTCTAAACCTCAGAACTTGAAGCTTCAACTCTTTTCAAACTTGACTCCATATATGTACCTACCTTAATGCTCTTTTGCTGCCCTTAAATGTATTGCACTTGCACAATGCACGCATTGCGATAAAAGTTGCAAAAAAATAGAATATTAGGCTTTGTAGATGTGAGACACATTAAACAACCGATCAACAACACAACAAGATAATACAGATATCATTGTTTTTATGCTTCACATAGAGCATAGCTTTAAATACGCTTTTAACAAAACCGAGGTTCAACAATTTAGTATGTATCTTGTTGTACCATGCTCTTGGTGCTTGCTTTAAGCCATAGCCATTTTGAGAACGTAGATATTTTCTTCTTTGCCTTGTAATCTTGTATCTTGAATTCCTTTGGTTGCTCTACAAATAACTCTTCCTATATTATCTAGTTGAAAACACCTTCAAACCCTTTTGTGCAGATATTGCTAGTAATAGTGTTAGAATAATTAATAGCATAAAATGGCTTAATCCTTATCGACTCGATCCTTGTACTTGTTGGAGGTGGTTTTTTAATTTATCTTTTATTTTTTTACATTGACTTTGTTTTGAACACACACTTAACACTGATGAAGTTTGTTTTTACTTTTTGTCGAGCTTGTTTGTCATGTTCTACCTGAAGGGGTATATGAACAAAACTGAACCTTTTGAATTTCGCTGATGTGCACTTTTTCAATATCGGACCTCAACTGTTGAATTTTGTAACCACCTTGAATTTCAGTCAATTTCTTGTATTCCCGGAAAATACCAGTCACCTCTGACTTAAATTTCATGAAGAAAATCCAGCACGCTCTTGTAAAATTGTCAATGAAAATGATGTAATATGCTGCTTTGCAATGATGGGGTACTTTGAGGTTCTGCAACATCAGTGTGTATGAGTTTCAGTTTTGAGAAGCTCGCTAAGATGATTTGTGAAATGGCAACCTTTTTTGTTTCTGAATCCACATGCTAAATGATTCGGCAGCTGCTTGTCAAGCTTTTTGATTGCATACAAAGTCTTTAACGGAAGTTGACTTAACTTTTTTGTTTGTCAAATTTATTTTTCTCCTCTCGTCTTTCTCTTGAAACACCCTAAGAAATAAGAATTCATGTATGAGGCCCTGTAAACCATGATTTTTGTATGATAAATTATGGATTGGCTCTTAATATGTATGCATGTAACCATATATATTCGAATTTCTGACTTTTTTCCTTATATTAGCTGACTGCAAAATTTTCAACAATTTTGGAGGATGTATATTTGTTCATAAATATGTCTTTGTGATGTTCATAATTTCTTGGGAATGTATTATTCGAATACGGTGCAATATTATGTTATTGATAGAAATAATCTTTCATGCCTTCAGCATCTGAGGCCTCTATTATATGTCCTTTTTATTTATTTTAAAACATTGCAGTAAATGCAAAAAAAAAAAAAATCACTTCCGTCCAAAGAAAATGTTAGAAACCTCAAGAAAATGAGGTACTAGTCCAGCAGCAGTCTCACAGTTCGTGCATTGACCAGTTGTACCTTGTGCAACTTTTGCGTACGTTATAATGTTTCCAGCGTGACTGCTGATGAACCCTAAATTTTGTATTTTTTTGCTTCTAATGTTGAATCATTGCACAGATGTTAAGCTGTTAACTGGAGATTGTGTGGAGTAATTAAACTCAGAACTGGTGCAAATGCTGGAATAGGTTGGGTCATTTCTGGTGATATGGTGGCAGAAGTTGACCGGGCTTGGGTCGGATTACTTTTCTCGAATGCATACAAGGTCAACAAAGGAGAGAGAATCAGATGAGATTGTATTATTTTTTAACCAAAATTCATGAGTTTTTCATTAAAATGCCAAAGTAACAAATTACAAACAAGTGGCAGGTAAACGGGCAACAAGCTGCGCTGCAACGCCTATTGAATTGCAAAACAGATCCTACTAAAGACGAAACGACCCTTAAAGTATCTGTTCCTTTGATCACCATTCAGGTATGTGAGTAACCTACTATCAAATCCAGTATTATATTAGCAGAAGCAATTTTGGACCCATTTACGTACAGATGGGTTGATTCGGGTTAGGTTATATTTCTAATGGGTCATCCTGCTAAATATCAAAATAATTGATTATAGAGGAAACATGCTGAACAGTTGAAAGTGGCTGAAATTGTATGTTCAATTCATCCAATCTTCTAAATTGTTTACCTTCATTAATCACATTATTGTTGAAATGATATAATATTTTGTAGTCACATGCAATTACAGTATAATTATGCATACAAAGTTTGATTATTTTGGGACAAAAGTATTTTGGGTCAACCCATCCCGAACATATAGTCTGACTACCTGTTTAATTCCATTACCCACCCATTTTTGCAACACATGTGTGTTATAGTGTGTGTGTTGCGCGCGCGCTTTGCTCCAAGTATGTGTCTGTATCCAATCTATTCATTGTTATATGAAATCTGTATTCAAAATTGGTTTTCAAACAAAATGTCATGGCAATTTTTCACCCCATGCTAATTTGATCCTGACAACGTTACACTTTTAAGCGCATACCACTTATATGCTAAAACAAAGTGATTTGTAAGCGCAAATGTGGGATAGAAACTTAGAATTTGGATCAAATGTTTTCCATAGTCCATAACTTCAATGCGAAATCCTTACTGGAATTTGGTTTTTCTGTTTTTAGTGAACAAATGTTCCAAAATTCGGAATGATTTGACATTTTTACCCTTGTATCATGAACAGGTATATGATGGAAGTCAGACCTGAAAGCAAACTTGGCAGCAATGAAGTTAATGAACCAGACTCATGAAGTTTTTGCCCTTTTTTGTAAGAAGTTGGCTTATTTGAAAGGTATGAAATAGTTTAGGGACCACTTTTATAGATTTTAAAAGTGAGGTTGCAAAAATGAAAGTAGACGTATATTTAAGGGTTGGTATTGCAACTATGTTGACACGTCACACGTTAGAGGGTTAGACGTACAATAATGAGAGGATACTATTTTTGGGCCCACCTCTTCCTAGTTCCACTCTCTTTTTCTCTTTTTCCACACTCCCCATAAATATCTTGAGTTGGTAAATATAGTTTTAGGTATGATTTATTGATTTTAAAAAGTACTGACCATTTTATTTTAATAATGTAAATAAGCAACATTATGGTGATTATGGTGTTTATGAATTCGTATTCCAAGCATGAGACGTTTTTTTTTTTAAAAATTGATTTTCCACTTTAAACTAAAGGTTTTCAACTTTTAAATTTAAATCTTTTTAATTTTTTCACTTTTAACTCAAAGTTTTTATCTTTTCACTTTAACCTTTATATTTTTCTATTTTCAACTTTCGTTCTCCATACTTTTCCACCTTTTGCAAGTTTTTTGTTTTACGTTTCGTTCTAAATTTTGGAGTTAACACGCCGCAACGTGTGTGTGGGGTTCAACGGTTTTTTGTCTATTTTTTCCCGTTTGACAGATCCATCACACCGCATCTATTTTTCCATGCTTGACAAGTTGGTCGCAACGCGGCGGTCCTTAGATCGACTTGTTCTTTTCTATGTTTTACGTTTCGCTTTAATTTCTTTGCATTAACACATTGCAACATGCGTGCATGGTTTAACGATTTTACTTCTGCTTTTCGTTCGGTGTTGTTTTTTTCCTTTTTTATATATTTTGTTTTTACGAGATTTTCTGTTGTTGATGGTCGCGGGCGGTGGTGTGGCATTGATGCTGTTTGAACTCCGCCGCAACGCGGTGGTTCTTAATTCTAGTTCTCTTAATTTTATAAAAACAAAAAATATAATATATATAATTAAATCTTTTTGGCATATAACATATTAGATTTAAAAGTTGGTTCAAATATCAGTTAACTCACACCCCTGTAATTACTCTTAAATTACATATTTTTTACAATAAATTTGAACCCTTGAAACTTTGGGAGAGGGGTACTAGTTTGGTTTAGTTTGTTTTCACCATAAGCTCAAAATAAATTTTATCATTAAGCTTTATATTATATTTTTTGGTCTGACCCGAGTTTTTCTTTCTCATGAAATGTAATTTACACAGGTATTTTCAAGACATTCGAACATAACTAATACATTTATATTCTAAACTCGTCAAATAATCAAAATAGATTTAAACTTAACTTTATACTATTATATTATTTATTATTATTATTACTTCGACTACTAAAAAACCAGTATAATTCATTTGATTTTTTTTTAATCTTTTTATATATAGTTTTTTTTTTGAACGGCAAATTTGGATCACTGACGGACCACTGGAGTATCATGTGCCTCCACAACCACCCGATCATATCCATCTCCACTTAGGCATAAACATATCACAATTCAGGAGGAAACCCAATAAATATGGGAAAACCCCTCTTGTGAGAGTCGAACCCAGGACCTATTGGTCCTAAACTTTATATGCCACTAGTTAATCTGAGAAGTAGTAGTTGTGGCGTGGAAATAGTAAATCTAAAAAGTTAACCATGGTTGGTTGAAAGGATAACCATAGATGAGTCTAGAGGCAATCAGATATTTAGCAGCAGCTGGCTGGCTGTCTGTCTATATAATGTCACTGAAGTAGCTATAACCTTAAATACAAACACACACACAGCCATCATGTGGGATGAAGTAGTCGCCGGACCTGAGCCTGATCACGGCCTTACCAACCTCCGCAGAGTCTCTACCATGTCCGAAAAAGAAGGTTCATATTCATTACATATACATATACATCATATAATCTTCACATGCTTATATGCATATAAACATCCGTCTTATCATGTTTTTTTCTTTTCAACGGTAATATCGTGCCACCATGTATCATGTTAATCCCGTTCATATACCTATACAAAATTAGATCGTTCCAACTCATTTATTATTAATTTCTTATCAACTCGACCATATAACAAAATAAAACTAAATACATAACTTTAAAGCCTAAAAACTGAAAAACTAAACCAATACTAATCTTAACCCAACTCAAACTTTATTCTAATAACTAAATAAATCCAACTGATAAACCATAATATTTAAACTAAACAATTTATTTTAATCTTTACTTTATCTTCTCAAATAAACCGATCCGAATTATCTCCAAACACACATATCTAAATTTTATTGTATGAAATTTTTTTGTGACATGTAGGAGGAGAAGGAAGCAGTAGTAAGTTCCAGAAGTCTCTATCGATGCCCAAGAGTCCAACAACACCGGGAACTCCTACAACTCCGTCGCCTACGGCGGCGCGTAAAGAGAACGTGTGGAGGAGTGTCTTTCATCCCGGTAGTAACTTAGCTACCAAAGGCATCGGATCTAACTACTTTGACAAACCCGAAACCGCCAAATCTCCCACTGTTTATGACTGGTAATCAAACCCGCAGTTGCGGACCCATAATTATTTATTTTCTGGAGGACAATTTTGGCTTAACCGAAGTTTTTAGAGGGGGGATTGAGATTTTGTCTAAAAGTTACACTATTGGGTCACACTGTTTACACCCAACTTTTGTTATTTTCACTTTGGATAAACGTTTTATTAAAAAACAAAGATAGTTTTACGATGTGTTTATTTTTATCTAGGTTTTGATATAAATTTTATAAGAAAAGGAGCCGTATGAAGTATAACATCTTAGAAGTTGTTATAAAATTTTACATTAAGCATATTACAAAACCATTACGTTTTTTTTAATGAAACATTATATATCAAAGTTATAAAAGAAATATACAAATTTAAATTTATTATTATGAATTCACATTTCTTGACACATATAGCAAAAAGTCTGGTATAATAGAATCACCTATTTTCTTCCAGAGGCGCGATAGAAATTTTTGTCAAAAGTTACACTATTTTTTTTGATCCGTCACTACTAGCAAGATGTGGTTATTATTAATTTTTTGTATATAATCTCGTAATTATTCTGTTATTTTTTATGCAGGCTATACAGTGGGGAAACAAGGAGCAAGCATCGTTAAGTTGATAAAGTCACAAGACGTTGATGTAAATATGCAAATTGTTTCATTTGTAGGTCGCCACGTGTTGTTGTATGGTTGTGAGTTGGTTTTTGTTTGAAAAAAGAGTGTGTGGTATGGTGTGACTTGATAAGCGTTGTTGTAAGCCGTTTGATGAATGGTATGGACGGTGGATAAGAGCTATTACTATTATTACTACTATATCGTGTACTTGATTACTACCAGTGGTGTTTAATACTTTCTGTTATTGTTATTATATAATAATAATAATCTCATAATCAATCTTATCTTTTGTTGATCTGTTGGTTTGTATATGATTACGATATTACCCTGCAATTATGTGTTGTTGATTTGAAAATTATTTTAGTAATTTAGATGTGACCCCGATGCAACGTATCGATATAAAATAATTACATTGTGGACTAATTTGTCGTTGATTTAATTGAAGACTCAAAAAGAATGAATATAATATGTTATATGTAGTGACTTGTAAGAATAAAATTCATGTTAAAGCTACACTAGTTATATTTTGTATACCATTTAAGAAAGGTATACAATCATGGAATTTTATAATAGAAACTTGGGATATGAAATTAACAAAAGTTAAATAAACAATTGATATTGGATTTAAATAACTTAAACTTTTATAAATTGGTCGATATCATTCTAAACTTTTGGTTTGTACTAGAGATGGGCATAAAAACTGGTTCCGAACCTAACCGGTAGAATCGAACTACATCCGGTTCAGTTCCTACCTCAAATTAAGTAGAACCGGTTCTGGGTTCAAAATACCCATTGGTTCAACCCGGTTTCACAATTTTACCATTTGAATCGGGTCGTACCTGGTTCCTACCGTACCCGGTTTCACCAGTACCCGGTTCCACCAGTACCCGGTAATGCAGTTCCAGTAGGAACCGATTATAGCCGTTATAATGTTACCGTTGGAACCGGTTCCCAGAAACATTTAATGACAAATCTGACGTTGGAACCGGTTCCTGATCGTTGGAACCGATTCTATATATAGTGTTTAGAAATCTATTGTTTAGCACACAATTTCTCATATCTATTCTTCTTGTTACATTTCTTTCTTGTTCTTTTTCACATACTAATCAACAAATGGCCTCAAAGAGTTCCAAAAACGCGAATTCCCAATCCGTTAACAATGTTCCTCAAGATCAATCGGTTCCATATGTGGTTGGAACATTGTCTCATAATCGCAATAAGGAAGTTTGGAGCAATTGGGAGTTGGTCGAGATGAGTGACGGCTCGCAAAAAGCTCACTGTAAACATTGTGGATCGTTATTAGCCAAGGAATCAAACTCAACGTTAACGACGCATATAAATAAGTATTGCAAAGCTTTAAAGGAAATGACATCCGATCAAGTTCCACTATCCAAAGATGGTACCATTTTTCATTATGAACAAAAATTAGCTCGCGATCGGATGACAAAGTTGGTGATACAAAAAGCGTTGCCGTTTGGACACTTCGACGACCCCGATCTTACTAAGCTTATTCGGGAGACGCTACAACCTCGCTATAAACATGTAAGTCGTCGCACTTTAAACGTCATTGTTTAAGTTTATGGAAAATGCAAAAAAAGATTTAATTGTTTTTTTTAAGAATTTAAAAACTAGTGTAAACCTAACAGTGATGTGTGGTCGGCTCCACATGGTTTACCGGAATCGTACATATGTGTCACCGCTCATTGGGTTGATCCCGATACATGGCAAATGATGAAGCGTACGATTGCGTTTGACGAGTTTCCTTCTCCTCATACGGGAGAAAATATTTATAAAATTATAAAATGGCACAATAGTTAAATATGGTTTAGAAGATAATATTTTTTCAATATCTTTGATAACGCTTCAAACAACACAACGGTGATTGAAAAATTAAAGTTGAAGTACAAACCAATAGTTGATGGTTTTTTTTTCCACACACGATGTGTTGTACATATTATTAACTTAGTAGTGCAAAATGGTTTAAAAGATCAATTTGTATCGGATTTTATTATAGCATTTAGAGCTATACTCCAAGATGTTTTCAAAAGTGGAAAAGAAAGATATCAAGAATATAAAAAACTTTGTAAAGATGTCAACCAAAAAATTATTGGACCGAATTGGGATATACCGACTCGTTGGAATTCAACTTGTCATATGTTTGAAATGGCTATAAAGCAAATAGGCACTTTAAAATCTTTTCATACAACTTTAAGTGATGAGTACCTAGTCGTCCCCTTTCCCGACACGGCTTGGGAAAATATTCATAACCAAGTACTTTTTTACAAGTTTTTAAAACTACAACGACTTTGATTTCCGGTGTTTATTATCCTACTAGTTCTAAAGTTGTGGACCAATTGTATTTGATAACAACTAATTTTAAAAGTTTGAAAATTCTAGTGACATGTTAAGGAATATGATGAGACCAATGATTCAAAAATCTTAAAAATATTTTTTAGAATTACCACCCGTTTTTCTATGTGCCGCCGCTTTAAATCCAGCTTTAAACGTACCGGGTGTTGAAGCTTTAATTGATGAAATTTATGACAAGTTGGATATGCATGAGGAGGATCCAAAAACAAAAAAAATATTCAATGAGTGTATGGCCAAACTTTATGATCATTATTTAAAAAAATATGGTGAAAAAAAATCATACAAATTTGTTTGAGTCTCGGTCCACGGCCTCTAACGATGAAACAAGCGGGGATCCACTTATAACCATGTTGAATGTCGTTAGAGACGAGACGGCTAGACAACAAAGGGGTAGTGAACCAACAAGTGAACTTGGGAGATATAAAAAAAATCAGTATTCGCTTACTATGACCACCGAGGAGTATAGGAAATTTGATGTTTTGGCATGGTGGAAATCGAAAGAATCCGAATACTCTATTCTAGCTACCATGGCTCGTGATATACTAACGGTCCAAGCTTCCACGGTAGCTTCGGAAAGTGTGTTTTCTCTTAGTGGCAGAGGTTTTGTCAATTAGAAGAACAAACTAACTCCGGAATCGCTAGAGATGGCAATATGCTTAAAGGACCATTTGGATGCCGTTGATCGTGTTCAACATAAAACTAGTCTAGAAGATGAAGTTGAGTTAGAGCATAAAATTGTTGACGAAGAGGAGGACGAAGAAGTGGAGACTAACGATTCGGACGACGATTGTACCGAGGTCCCCGCACCTAAGAGAAACTCATCGGAAAGTATTGCACCTGCCGCTAGTAAACGATCAAAGAAATAAAATCTTACTGGAACGTTTGAGTAATTTTTTATTTTTTTTGTAACCGGTTAATTTTTTATATATATTGTAACCGATTAATTTTCTTTAATTTTAACCGATTATTGTTACTATTTTTATTTATCAATGTAACTAATAATAAAAATTAAACATAACAAACACAATAGAAATAAACATTACACAAACTTTATTAAAAACACCAAACCAAACGGGTTACATCAAACATTTGAAGAACCGGTGCCGGAACCTTCTCCCGTCTCATTTTTCTTTGCTTTCGTCAATGGCCAATGCCGCTCAGTGTGTTTCTTAAGGGTTGAGTTGGTGGCGGCCTTCATAAATTTTCCACAATCTTTGCATCTAGCCATCTCGTGGCTGTCGAACTATAAACAGAGATCAAAATTCTTCCATATAGCAGGGTTTCTTTTCGTCTCTAAGACCGTAACAACTTCATCGTTACATGTCATAGGTATTTGCAAGAACTTAGAAGTTGATTGATTTTGTAAGTTGATGATGGTGAGTGTTAAGTTTAGAAATGAGAAGTAGGAAGGGGTTTATATATAATAAAAAACCGATTTTTTTAATAAGGAACCGGTTTCCAACAGTAACATTTATGTGGAACCGGTTCCAGGTAATAATAAAACCCGATTATGCCCATCTCTAGTTTGTACCACACCATTTCTAACTTTCAACTTATTGATCGATAGCACTCCCAACACTAAATCAATTTGCTGACACGTCATCAAAAAGACAAGTCAGATGCCACGTCATAAAAAAACCAAGTCAAATGCCACATCAGCTATCACGACATCCAAAAATTTCCACATCAGATACCACGTCACCACACAAGTGCCATATCAACAAAAAATTAATTGGGTTTGGATTCAGTTAATTTGAGAGTGTTATCGGCCAATAAGTTGAAAGTTGGGGAGTGAGTGGTACATATCGGAAGTAGGGATGGCAATGGGTCGGGTTTGGGATGGCTTTAGGTAATCCCAAACCCATACCCGGTTAGATAAGCTTGTCCCAAACCCGTCGGGTTTCTAGCAGGTAAATACCCATCGGGTATACCGTCGGGTTTCTAGCAGGTAAATACCCATCGGGTATACCCGCGGGTTTCGGGTAAAACCATTAATTTAAAAAAGATTACCCGTTGGGTATATCCGACCTAAATCCTATTGTATATCTATCGGGTAACTATTAATCAGTTACATTTAATATTATCATTATATAAATATATTAAATAACTACAATGTATATGAAATAAAATATCTATATGTATAAAAAGTGAATGTATCATATATATAGATATATAAAATATACAAGAAATTATGTCGGGTATACAATCGAGTAAACGGGTACACGTTATCGGGTAATCGGGCCGGGAATGGGTATATAACCATATCCCAAACCCGTCCCAAACCGGCGAAAAAAATCCAAACTAGTCCCAAACCCGATTATCCGACCCCAAACCCGTCCCAAATGTGTCGAGTTTCGGGTTTACCCATCGGGTTCGGGTTCAATTGCCATCCCTAATCGAAAGTCGGCAGTGCTATATGCCAATTGGTGAAAGTGAGGGTTATTTAAACCCATTATCCCAATAAACAATAATGATAACTAAAAAAAGTTATATGTGTCTATAACAAGCACTAACACAAGATTAATGCCAAAACTTTAAGACTTTCTAAAGATAGTAAGAGTAATGAGTAGAGAAGTGTATAACTTACAAAAGTTATACATAAGGTGTATTTTCTCTTCTATTTTAAGCTAGTATTTATACTACAAAAAGATTAACTATTTGGAATACAAGTTTAACTATTTGATGCATAAGTAGTATGGTACATTATCTAAAAGTTTGACAAACGGATCATCCACTTGGTAGATCTAGAGGTAAATCTTGATCTTCATGGTAAGTTTAATATAATATTCATAATGCTTTCCCTTTGATGGCACTTTGAAAACTTGGGATCTTAAAGTACTATCTCATTAAAAATCTTGTTAAAGAAAAACCCAATAGGACAAAACCTTAGCTAAGGGAAAAAGACTACAATGTATAACTCCCCCTCAAGGCCTCCAGTTGCAATTTGTAAGGCATCACATTCTCCGTACGTGACACATGCTATTGTCATGAACGTGTTTTCTGAAAAATCAAGCTGATCGGGTACAACCATTTTTGGAGCACTAGGTGGCAGAAAAACCTTGGTGTGTATTCTTGGTCATAAAAAAATTGGTAGTTCAAAATAAAGTTGTGGTTGTTGTTATGGACGTGGTCTATAAACGTCATGGCTAGACTCGTTTTGAAAATTTGAACCGCCTCCTCGTGGTTTTTGCTTGAACCAACAATTTTTTTGGTTATCCATGGGTGAAAATGAGAGAGAAAGATTGGTTTTTGTGGGTGTAATTGAGGTGGTTTAATATGGATCGGTTAACTTGTCATAATTGATTGCTCACACGTAATTAGGTTAGGAAGGCTTGGGGAGGTGATCTGAATCGTTATCGATACGATGCGGGGCTTATTTGCTGACCTTAATGAACTCCCTAAAAAGAGCGGGGAGACCTTTGACATGGGCTGGGGAGGGCGCTTTGCTTTAGAACTTTAGTTCGTAACAAGGCTCGAAGACCTCGAGCTGGATTTGAAATGGATTAGGTAGGGCATCGTGTGGTGGGATTAGCAGTTTGATCTATTTCCTTCAATGGTAGGAAATCCGCATTCATGGGGGTATAGGGGGAAGGATATGGTTTTATAAGATTTTTAAATGTAATTTGAACCGCATTCGTGGGGGTATAGAGGGGGGGGGGGGGGGTTGGTGGTGCTAACGTTCAAGTGACCATTGGCAACAGTCACTTTTCTTCGGTAAACAAAAATCGAAGGCAACCAGCTGTTGCCCAACTCGATGAGGATGACGACAGTGTTACTGACTCGGTTTAAAAACCGAAAGCAAGTACTCTGTCCCTCTTAATAACCGGGATCTGTATCGGGCCATAATCGTCCCACTATCAATCCCTAAATTCAAATACATGTGTTTAAGGATACCTGATCGCGACATGTATTCCTGAAATCCGAAGAATTTGGGACGAGGATACCCAATACCCGACGGGTAATGATCGGGTATGGGTATGGAAAAAATTGGACGGGTATGAGATTAGATGATACCCGAAGCTACATACCTGTTTACCTGAAATGTATACGTGAAAACTTTTAAATTTTATATTTATTTTCCTTTAACTATAGTTTTGTAATCTTTCATTCGTGTAGTTTTATTATTTGAAAGATGGACTTTTCATTTTAAATATATATTTTGATGGCACAATTCATATTTATATGCTAATACATAATTATTTTTTGAGATTTGATAATATGCATGTTACTTATCATAATTTATATAGAGTTAACTGTCATTTTCGTCCCTATGGTTTGTTCATTTTTGCCATTTCAGTCCAATTTTTAAAAATGCGTCATTTTCCTTCCGACGTTCTAGAAACGTGCAATTTCAGTCCAAAAAGTTAACCCCATTTAAAAACCTCAGTTTAATGAAGTCTCTTTTGAATCATCTGAATGCACCGAAACATGATCTGCTTCAACCTGAGTATAGTTAGCGGCCAGACTTTACCAGAAGGGGTTTTTGTATTATCGAACGATCCTGCAGGGTCTCGTTTGAAAAAGATTAAAGGAGCACCCATTTGGGGTTTTTTTTGGGTAGCTTAAAAACCCGTTCATATCATTTTTCAATTGCAATTGATGGGAAAAAAAATTCTTTACCCTCAAATCTGATAAAGGGTTTTGTATTTGTCAGGTTCCCCTTTTTAAAAAAAAAATTTAAAAAAAAAGTTGGGAACAATGTTAAAAAAAAAACCCCTTTGGGTTTGTAACAAAAAAAATTTGGCAACTGGTTGATTCGTTTTTTCCCAACCCAAAAGGCACGGGTTTGAACTCGGCCAACTACAAA